>CM067528.1:11972500-12017500 GCA_034509925.1 Hirudinaria manillensis | reverse complement strand
TTTTTAATCAAAGAAGCACGTCTCATGAATCTCATGCTGTGTATGAATGCAATAAATTAAAATTATCTTTGCAGCCGGTAATAGCTTGGAAATGCCAGAAAAGGAGATTGGACGGATCCAACAAATTCCAGCAGATTCCATCCCATTTCGTGATCATCATCGGATGATCTTAAGAACCAGTTGAGAAGGTGTCACGATAAACAATGTCATGGAGTCCTTGTCTAAGGACGTTGTAACTTGTTCATCTTTTAGCTTTAGGATTACTTGATTGGTAAATGTATTCGAAATGTTTGTTATGAACTTGTAATACGTAATCAATGAGCTTGTAATCGTGCGTTTAGTTTTTATAATTCATTGTAAATGTTTCCCGGCTAGGTAAACAATATTTACACCAGATGTTGAATGCCGACGTTAATTCAAAACGTTATTGCAAAGTATTTTTTATTGCATTCCACTTTTAGCCATTCACAGGCGAAGTGGACTTGGAACACAAATGAGATGAGTGATAACATAATAATAGCACCTATGATAATTACACCTTTGACATCCAATCAACGTTATTATTATTATTATTATTATTATTGTTGTTATTATTATTGTTTATCCTCAACACCTATGTGACATCGGGGATAGAATTACGTAAGACCAATTTGGACATCAGTCCCGTCTCAGATTAATTCAGTTTAATTAATTCAGATTATTTCAGGTATTAATTGTTATTTCTCTTAATAACGTCATTTTTATTTTTATTTGCTGCAACAAACATTAATGCCTTCAAAAAGTCCAATTAACCAATTCACAGCCATTATAAAAACGTGATTTTTTTCGGTAATTTTAATTGGAATTCGAATCAGAATTTTCAGAACTTCATTTATCAGATGTAATGCCAGCTCTTAATTTAAGAAAAAAACTGTCTTTACTATTACGATCTCGTCCGACTGTACTTCTGCAGCAAGATATCATCAACAAGCGAATCATCAACATTTATAGAACATTCCACAAAATACAGTCTCAATAATAATAATAATATTATCATTATTAATAATAACAATAATAATTAATTAATTAATATTAATAATTTATTATTATTATTATAATAAAGGTGAGTAAAAGTGACCTAAATAAGCGACCAATAGACAAAAACCACTTAACGTATTTAATACGCTTGGCGACATTTCCATTGACCAATGAAACACGATCATTCCAGAATTGGGTCACCCGCATTAAATCCATATCATTAATTAATCAATCAGGTCACGACTTTTTCATTGCGGCCATTTTCTCGATAATTGATGGCGAAAAGATGGCTACCATCAGATGATAAGATATCGATATTTGAATAAAATGATTTTTAAAATATACTCACCTCTCTTGAAACTTGAAAAATTGCTGGGATTCTTATCTTCTGTTGACGATATGAAACAAGACGGCCGAATAACTCGTGCGAATGTTAACTAACTACTTGCTAACTACTTCCTAATATCTACGTTATCTGATAAGCAAGACAAGTTTAGGAAATAATAGAAATTCTCACTTTAGTGATTACTTTATTAACGTCTGGTCTCCTTAAATTTATCGTCCAACGCGATGGGAGCTCTTTTATAGGATAGACTTGTTCGACACATTTGCATGGTAAATCCATGCACGCCAGATTTCGTAACTGCCAAGGTGAGTCCGAGACTCCCACTGATTTGGTCTTTTATTTCGTTTTAAACATCTTTTCCACTTTTAACAACTCATATATCTTCTAGCTCGGCTAGAATCATTCGTATCAATTCCAATACTATGCGCATTTCTATGACTATCTTGTTACCCAATGTTGATCGAATCCAATTTTAATTTTTATTGTCGTTTATCGGCTCGCTAAAGTTTGAGAAAATAATCGAGCTGATACTAGATAATCAAATCAATCCTACTGAATCCTACGTTACCAACTTGAAGGCAAGAAATCCGTGAAGAGCAGTTGCATGTGTTTTATTGGCTTCCTCGTCGCTAGGAAGAAAACCAAGTGAGACACACGCCTCGGTATACTTTTAAGTAATTTCTCATCCAAGTTTTCATACTTTCCAGTAATTGGCTGACAAGGAATTGATTTGAAATGGATGATTTAACGTGGTCTACGTTGATATTAAATATATAAATGGAGTAATTCGTCATTTAAGAAATTGTAGTTCCACGGCACGACGTTATGTAATTGGATTACGTCGGCGTCACAAGCTGGTCTACTCTGGAAGCTGCCTCTGCTTCAATCCTATTACGTGGCACATAAAATAAAAGCCTCGTTGCTTTCAATCTTCACGAAGCCCTACTAGTAATTTGTCGCAATAATCGGGAATAATAATCAATATTAATACTGGTGATGAAAATGCCTAGAGATTAACTAAGATGCAATCTTAGTGAAATCTTCTTGCGCAATAATAATATAGTTTATCATTGACTCCTTTCATTTCTATGTAATAACTCCTCGTCAGTTAAGGATGTTCACAGTAATATTCATGGCAGAATTCGGAAGTAGCTAAAGGAAGTAATAAATATATTATATATAATAAATAAACATTTATTCACGAAATAAAATTTTAAAAAAAGAAAAGGTAAGAAACATAAAGACGAAGTCAAGCGTGAATGAGATCGTAGCAGTTTGAACGAGAGATTCAGATGAGTACACTTTTCGATACATTTCGACAAAAATGTTTCTCATGCGGAATGCTAAACATGATACTAACAGCCGTTCAAGAGGAATTGGTTTCATTATTTGCAAACAAACCATGATTTTCCCGATGTTACCTGATCTAAAAGAAATCTTTCAAAAGGCTTCAATTTAGCGGAGGTCGGGGGTGACTAAAAAATGGATGAATAGATGGTCGGATGGATGGAAAGGATCTTCTTGAAAAAAAAAGGATGAAACTTTTCTGGTCACAAAACTCGGAGATAACAAATCGTAATAAAACCCGATATCTTCATGTCCAAGTAGGTTAACAATTAATAATTAATATTATGGAATGAAAAGTTAAATAAAAAAATTGGCCAATTCTGAAACACTTTAGAAAACATAATCAGATAAATGTTAGGTAAATAAATTTTCAGAAAATTTTACTATCAATATATTTGAAAACGCGAAAAGACAGTTAATGAAGATAACAAACCTTAACCTCTTAAAAGAAAGAAATCATTTCTTAATTTATAGAATATCCCACATTTATCACTCGATCTGAAAATTGTACACGATTAATGAAAACTGAAAGAATGATTTCAATCACCTTAACTAAGCTCAATGGAATAACGCTGATTGCAAGATCATTGGCGAGGTGAGAAGAATCACTTGGTGTTGAAAATAATTTATTACAATTTAAATTAAATTTGTGCATCCAAAGAAATAAACTATGGAGACGTTATTCTTTGAGGAAAGCTTAACAAAAGCGAGGCGTGAACGACACCATTCTTACGGTTATAATCACTTTTTTGTCCCACGAATGGTAACAACAGATCTTTATTGCGAAATAATCCTAAGGGATTAATTTTTACAATGTAAAACTTTGTGAGGCCAACTGAATTCTAAATTTTAGCTATGAATTAACTATGGAGCTTTAGCTATGACATAAAAACTATTGTAATGTTGTATTTTATTCATATGTTGTAACTGTAAACTAATTGTAATTTCTCAAATTAAAGCATTTATTCTTGTGACAAAGATTTTTCTATCTGTAGGAAAATGTGCAACTTGGGGAAAAATATTTGGAATTTATATTTAAAAATGAATTTCGCAAAACTCCCTATATCTACTCCCTGCTACTGGTTGATTTTAATTGGAGTTTAGATGGTGAAGACGGAGCATAAAGAGCTGAAAGATTAAATGCTGTCGATGGGTCAATTGTTGCTGGGATTCAATCTGCCAATTAATTCAATCGATTATTAAATCGATCAATTTACTGTTGGATGCTAACAGAGGTACTGGGACGGGCAGCCAGTGGTCAGAGGTGCAAATTTGGGCGTTTGGCCCTAGGTGCTAAATATCCACACTACTGTGATTATGTTAAGAGGCTCTTAATTAATCGATATACATCGTTCCTTCTCGAGGGCGCTTTTGGCAATGTTAGCTGGTTTTCGATCATGTCAGTCACAATCGACGTCGTCGTATTTTGCTTGAATGGATCTCAGCTAATGTGGACATAAGATTCTCTTCTTCAATGATATCTCTTAAAAAAGCTCTTCCAATAATTTACTAACTTGCTAATTTATTAATTTTTAGTAAAATTTTTAGAATATTGCAGATTCTTACCCATAATATGTTATTCTGACTTTTTAAACTAACTCAAACTAACCATTCAAAACTTATTTTCCTCTTAGAGTCCTTTATGCAATTACTTTACCCAATTAACCTAGGCTAGCAACCCCCTACCTCAGGCACTTTGCCATTTCACCGTTTTTTGTTTGAGAAATAAAAAAAAAAGTAATGAAACCATAAACTAACAAAAAAAAAGAAACTTATGAAAAGAGTGCTCGATACTTACTTGCAATACGTATTCGTTTTATTAATCATACAATTTTATTTCATAAACGATTTTCTGATACTTTATATTTGATCATTCTCATTTAGAAAGCATTATTTCTTATAAATAAAGATTTTATTATTCAAAGTTAACGTTTAGTTACTTAGAAACGTTAGCACTTCGAACGTTATTAACGCAATTGGTAATTAATTATTTGTAAAATTATAAATGCCATTCGCGTAAATTTATAAATTAAAATTACTTTCCAAGCCCTTGCTTTTTTACGGGTTCACAAACTCATAAGTTCTTTGAATGTGTTTTGTTTATCAGAGGCGTGCGCAATGTCGTTCTTGCTTTCTGCTGCCAGGTATTCCGTCAAATTTGGTACAATAGGAACAATTAAGCGTGTTCTGGCACCGCCGACATCAAAGAACTGCAACAGAAGCATCTTCGATTTATCGTTACGGAGATTCTTACCGAAAAAGAAGGATGGGAAGGCAATGGTTTACGAAAACAGTTGTGGGCAATACATTAACATATGTCATGTTTCAGTAACGTCTTGTGCCATCTTTACATTTGGTTTTAGCATTTATCATTATCTTCATCCACAAAGTCACACAAGCGGCGACTTAACCGAAGCAGACTATCCTATGGTTCAGCTTGCATCCTATAACTTCTTTATTACATTTCTGCTTTTAACCACAAATGTATTCAGAAGAAAAAGTTTGCATAGGATCACCTATGATCCCATCAAGAAGCTGTTTGAAGCAAAGCCTTACGACTTCTTCCTCAGAAGTAAATGCATGACCTTCAAGCCTGGGGAGGTAAAGCACTTTGAAATCCCCCTTGAACAGAAAATGAAGAGGTTGAAAGGAAACTTCTTGATCAACAACAAACTTTACTACATGAGCACCCGAGACTTCAGGAATCCGCTATATTATAATATTATGATTGGACAATATAATCAAGTAAATGAACATCAGAATAAAGACTGAAATTTCTGTTAGAACTTGTTATATTTTATTTTAAATTTACAACTTGGGACGGTTTAATCCTTTGCGTCGGAACCGCTTCGTTGGTGTCGGTTATTGAGAGAGTCGAGGTACTTGTCAATCTTTCTTTTGCTGTAATGGAACGACTTGCTGATGCCAGCAGTGAAAATACCTTTCAAACTTTGGCTCCAACTCGATTCTTTAACTATTTTGCTAAGTTCAAGATTTACAATCTCTTGACATTTGGTGGGAGTTTGAGCTAAATCTTGTAACTTCTCTACATCCTCCAGACTGCTAATTGCTGCTTGTAATGTGCTTGGAAGTGAATTGAGGTGATGGAGTAAGGAAGTAGGGTCATTCCCTTGCTCGAGGGTACCATTGGACTTGTGCCAGTGCAAGTGTGAGCCAAATCTTTCCATTGGTCCATCGTATAATTCTCGAAACCTAAAGATTTTATAGTATATAGTGCGTGGTCGATATAATGAATGTCCTTAAATTTATATAATTTAATTACTTATAGTTTAATGCTTATAAGAGCTGAAGGAAGATACCTATCCATGTTTAGTGAGACTATGTTTTCAACTTTATTTTGGTCTTCCCCAATCTTCATTCTGAAATCGCCTGTGTATGACAAGCTAGCTAATGTTTTGAAAAGGCTGGTTTCCGAAAACTTTGGAGGCAGGAGAAGCAAAGCAGTGTGAAGGGCATTGTGAATGTTCTTGACCAAAGCATCTTCGAGAGCTTTGTGCTCGGCATCTTTGACCAAAAAGTGAACAGGTTTGTGGAGCCTTCCACTCACGTACAATGTCCTCCAATTTAATAAATCGTCCACCAACGACTTCTCTGAGATGACCCCGTATTTTACTTGCCGCCCGTCTATTTCTACTAAGGTGTTGTAATATATCTTTGCTCCTGGAATTTCAAGCAATTTCTAAGATTGTGAAGAATGTTTTTGCTATTGCAGCAGAGAAACAAACCAAAGTTTTCTTGCACGGCGGCAACGGCTTTCGCTCCAAAATGTTTCAAAAATGAATAGTGGTGTGGATTTCGTGTTATATTTTGTTTGTGCCACTCATGTGTATCACTAGTCACAATCACAAGATCTAACATGTTTTTATGCACCTTAGCCTGATTTAATTGGGGGAACATTCCGGACCCATAAGCAAAAATCATTCTCGCTTCTGGCAGACATTTTATTAGCCTATTAAATGCCATTACTCAATTTGATTACGTTAATCAATCACGCGAACGGTTCAACGCTTATTACAAGTAAACAAGATAAGGCAGGGCCGTCCATTTTAAAAGTTGTAAGGTGTTGGATAAATTAAAACGACACAATGTTCAACAAATATAAATGTTCAACAAAAATAAACTTGTAATTTTAATTATTTTAAAAATATTTAAATTTTGACCGATTCAAACTGTGAAATAACCAGCAGATGATATGGGTGTTCTAACTCCAGTGTTTTATGAACTACGCTTTTTACTTGCCTGTTTCTATATTTTCTAGTAGCTATTAACTGCATGCAGAAATTGGACTTTCCTCTCTTTGTTTTCATTATAGGTGTTGGAGGTGTTGCGGTCCTAAAATTACGTTATTTCTTAATCTGTAATGTCACTTAGTGACGCTTGATTGAGAATGTTGGGTGGCTTATGGAACTTCATCAAAAGACATCGGAAGAAGTTTGTCGTCGCAGGCATCGTTGTGGGAGGTTTAGAATGGTTTATAATTTATCCATGTATCCAGAAACAGGTTTATGTATTTCATAATTTCAGGTATCTATTATTGTGGACGTTATGCAGAGAGGAAATTAAAAGATTACAAGGAGAAGGAACAGCTTGAGTTTTTACTAGGTGCAAGGTATTAAGGCAACGGTATCTAATAATGTTTAATGATTAATATCCCTGTTACTTTTTGCTTTAGAAAACAACAGCACTTTTTAAACACTCAGTCGACTTGTAAAGCGACTAGTAAGTTCCCTAAGTATTTTGCAACGTTTCTTGGGATTAAATGCAATTTATTTCGTGTGATATTCGCCAATATATTTTATATGAATTATTTTAATTCAGTGAGATTGCAAAACTAATTTTATACATTTACAGTAAAATCTTTGATTGGAAATCTTAGAAATTCTCTGTGTCAAAAAATAGACATTGATTCTTTATTATCAGAATTGAAAAACAGGTATGTTCTTAAATTTTCCAAAATTTAAAGTAAATTAAATTTAAACTTTTAATTCTTATTTTGTTTATGATATAATATTATTAATTATGGTTTTTATTTCAATGGCTTACAGACCAGATAACAAGTTAGAAATCTGGGAACAGCTGAAATTATTAAGTACGTGTGCTACTTAACCAGTTTTAATTATGTCGTTTAACTTTTGTTAATTTTAATGTTTGAGAACAATATTCATATGAAGCAATAATCATTTAAAACCAGGTTTTACAGAATTGGTGTCTGCTGTGTATGCAACATGCATCCTTGTTCTATCATTGAATGTTCAAATGAATTTGATAGCTGGAAAATTGTTTCAAAACACCATTTCAAACAAGAGCACGGTAATTTATGCATACTTTTATGCGTGAATAATTTATGCGTGCATAATTAATAATTGGCTCTGTTTATTTCTTTGCTTCGTATCATCAAGTTTAGTTAAGCACTTTTAATTTAATATTTAATTAATAAATTTTTAATAAAATTTTTATTTGCATGAAATACAGGTACTACGTTTTATTATTATTTTAAAAATTTATCATGGGATGAATATCTCATATCACAATACCACAAACATTACTTTCATAACAATCGATTGAGAGCTGCTCTTAAAAGATTCTAAAGTTTTTCGTGGTCTTAAATTGTTTTGTCAATACCTTTCTTGCAGTCAGACATATCATAAAACAGCACCATCATCATCATCGTCGTAATAATCTTCAACATCATCATCATCACCATCATCATTATTTCTTGCAGTCAGATAAGATGAATTTCTCAGAAACATGTCTCCCTTCAAATGCCCAAGGGCAGTATTTATCAAAGATTAAGGAATTCTTGGATAATGGTTGTTGCATTTGTTTTGTTTTTTTTTTTGGGCATAAATCTGCAATCAGATTAATCTTAAATTAAACTTCACGTAGATCTTGACGGTCTGCTAAACAATGTCAGGGCTGCTGTTTCTGAGTCGGTATCTGAAATGACGTTGAAGGATCCAGTTTCTGTTAAATTATTTCAAGGAATAATTGCTTCGATCAGGAAAAGGGTAGAAGTTAAGAAACAAAATGGTTAGAAGTATTTTAATCGGTTTAAAATTATTAAAATTTTAATTGCGTTTATTGCTACCATGGAAGAACATCATCTTCAAAAAAGGATTTCACGTGTCAAGTTTCATCTGATTTTGATTTCTAGCCAGATAACTCAAATATTATATAATCTCAAATATTTATGGTAAAGATAATTAGTTAATTAGTTAGTTTTAATTTTACTCATCTCACATCGTTAGGGTACCATGACTACATTCCATTCAGCCTGTTGCACTTTATGAAATTCTTGGAGCCTGGGAATTTAGAAGAGGTTTATGTTATTTATTGATCGAGTTACCATTTTCCAAAATTATTAATATCATTGCTATTATTATTTATTATTATTATTTTGTAAAGCCTATTGAAAACTAATATTATATTATAATAACATAACTTTGAAAACAAGCTTACATCAAGGGTAACATTTGGTTAATCTTTGGCAGTCACATGAAGGTTGTAATGGAGCAATAGGGCAACAGAGTATACAGGCAAAGACGTTAGATATTTTAAACGGGTCCGTTGTTTTGTTAATTCATTACATGATCTTATTATTGACATCAAATTCATATTTGAAAGCTATTAAATAACCTTTGTAATTTTTTTATACCTGGAATAATTGCTAAATATTAAAAGTCATTGGTTAACGTTGCATTAAAATCAAATTGTTGAAGGTGTAACTTCCAAGCAACATCAAACATTTGTCTGGATTGGTGCTTCAACTATCTTGTTAAGAGTTTTGAGGCCACGTTGGAAACAGAAAATTCAACTTCTACAAAGTTGTTCTTGGAGATATTTTAATGTTTTTCATTTGATTTTTCTGTGCCATTTCAGAAGTTAAAAGCTGTCAGTAATTGTATTAATAATTAGAAGTGTATGAATTTAAGTATGAGTTTGGTTATTGTTCTATTATAAGGTATTTTTTTTTAATTTGTAGATTATTTTAAAATATCACGTGTTTATTGCAGTGGCAAGGTAAATGCAAAGCCATTGGCTAAGATTATACCCCTGTTGAACAAGGAAATGTTGTCAATGTTGTCTGATCAACCCAGTCAATTCTTGCTGGTGAGATTAAATTTATGTTTAAACCGGTATGCTTTGGTTTTATTTTTATTAATTACAAGTTTAACTCTGGTACAAAATGCTTTACATTTTTTCATGTTAAGAATGAAATGGATTTGCTTAAAATCTATTTTTATTTGAATTTTTTCTGAAATAAACATTAAAATTAAAACTGAAAATAAACAGGAACTACTGGAGAGTACCTGCTTGAACAACTTTGCTTATGACACATACAGTCAAGCTTGCAAAGATGATTTTTCGATTGAATAGTTTTGAATAATAAACATTAAATAGTGTTTCTTTTTGTCAACAAATGATCTCTAAAGATCTAAAGATGATCGTGCTGCCATAGAGTTCTGACTTTGTAATGTTTAATGCAGAGTTTTTAAATGCAAGAAAATCTTAGATTTGGGTAATTTAGGTCAGGTGTGGCAAATTTATTGAGTTCCTTGACAGTTCCTGGGGATCAGGAAGACAAGTGACTTGAGGGGAATAGTTTGGAGCGAATTTGTTGTCGGGGTCTTGCCGCAAGTTAGATCCGTCGCCGGTAGGATGTCTAAAAACATCTTTTCCTAGTGGGTTTCTCCAAAGTAGCAATCATGCTAGTTTTGCCATGCTTTCGTCGCAAGTTACAACAATAATTATTATATTGCCGTTGCAATGTCCCAACCATACCCTGTAATTTGATGTAGACATAATTACGATCCGGTAGATTAGTACTTTTGAATACAAGTTTTAAATGGTCTGTTATTGCTTATATGATTAGGTAGCATTGACTATTTATACACGAATAGAACGGTTGTAGATGTTTTTAAACGTGGCAAAATTTCGTATTTTATAGTTATAGTTAGTTAATTTGCGAGTTTTACAGTCCGTTTAATCCCGTTTAATTTATAATTAATTTAACAGTTTATGGTAGCTTATGAGGATTTTCTCCACTTTTCCTTTATTTTATTTCAAATACTAAGGCAATTTTAAATTCTTGCCTTCTTAAGTTCTTAATTTCACTTTATTTACCTTATGACAGCTAACCATCACCATAGCGTTGCATAATTGCTTAAAAAGTTCTTTATTGTACCTTAAACATCTTATATGGACGTCCCTTTGTCCTTGCATCTTTGGAAGCTTTAAGTTACTTTCCTAAATCCACATCTACTTTACCAGTGATTATTTTGTTTGTTTCAATGAAGTCTCCCTTTGTGCGTCTCTTCCAATCGTGTCATTTTGTCCATGTTAACCTTTCCTGATAACTTATATCATTACATTCTTTTAACATTTTCGCTGCTACATTCCGAACTTTCTCTAGTTTCAATATACTTTTCTTATGGCAGGATTCTGGGCTGATTCCACAATGAGGCCTAACAAGTGACATAGTCTTGTAATATCCTTCTCTCTGCTTGTTATGGTTCTCTTAACTCCTGACAGAAATTAGGATTCGTGTTATTTGCTGTAACATAGTTGGAGAATAATAATAATCAGATTTAATTACCATAAAACTTAAATTGGATGATTTATTTTTTAAAATTAGGCTTTAATAGTTTAATTTTGCCACTGATTAATATTTACAAAATTAATAATAAATTCCAAGTGAAAACGTTTTCTGAGCTTATTCGCTTCTTCGGAGACGCATCTGCGACCTTCGCTTATTGTGATAACCAAAGTTGTTTGCCTTAATGATGTCTGCTGTGAGGGTCTCGGTACTTCGTTCTGGTCTCAGAAGCGGATTTTGCAGAATTTTGTAAGAATGCATATATGTCACAGTATTTTAATAATTTTAGTACTTGTGCGGTGAATTAATTGATACTGCGTTTCAACTCGTGTTAACTTATTACATCAGGCTCTCAAGGAACATGTCCAACGACAGCCAACAACCAGGTTGGGGCAGTGGCAAAGGATCTGTAAGTTCTGCTTTAAGCTTTTAAGAGAATGCTGAAAATATTTCTGGTTGAAAGCTTTTTAACTATTGTTTTTATGTTGCTAGGGTGGTGGTTCTGGAGGAAGCATAAGGTAATGTTAGAATGTAAGGTTTATATTTTGTTATGAAAGATAATGAAGATCAATTAATGTTAAGGGATGCTGGTGGGGCTTTTGGAAAGAGGGAAGCAGCAAAGGAAGAGGAATATTTCAGAAAATTGGTACATAACATTGTTCTTAGCTTATTTACTCCAATTAAGTTATTGAATTTGTGTGATTAGATGGTGTAATGTAATTGGCATGAAATGAGACAATTGAGTTGATTAAGAAGGATATTTTGTTTTGTTTGAAGTCTGCCCAGCAGCTTGAAACCCTGAAATCCTCTCTGAGCGACGAGATCAACTACCATGCCGAAGAAATTCGTGACCACGAGGTTTCATGATTTCTCTTATTTATAATATTTTCAATAGTATCAATTGTCACTTGTTATTTCAAAGTATATTTGCCAACATACTTTATGTGTTTTCCATATGAGGCCACATTTGTATCATTTCTTTTCACTGTCTATTCAATGCCTATGAAAATAGTCATTAGGGTTGAGGCTACAGCCTTTCAGATTGTATTCCTCAGTATCCTTGTAAATGAGATGACTTATTGTCCATCTCTCTGTTATGCTTATGCCCGTTTTTTATTTGTTGTATGTTATTATTATTTTTTAGTTTGCTTTATAACTTGAGAGCTGTCATTTTGAAGCTGTGTTTGTGTGAAAGATATCCAATGCTTGCAGTTCCTTAAATCTCACCCCTCATTTATTTTAATTTGGCTGTGTTGTACCTAATCAAATTTAACATAGAAGTTATTTGATTACAAATGTACTATGTTTAAAATTATTTAATATTGAAGAATGGTTTCATTAAGATAATTTTCTATTTTATAACAGTTGGCCATTGAAAGGCATAAGAAGAAGCTTGAAGAGCTTAAGAAGATCTCTGAATAATTCAGTGGAGTTCATTACACGATTAGAACTTTCGGGAAATTTGCTTTGTAATGCTGCCACGTGATGACAATGTTCGACAAGATAAATTTTGAAATAAAATGCCAAGAAAATTCTTTGCGTTTTTGTAATTATCAGCTCGGTAATCGTGCATTCTTCGGTGTTCAGGAGTTGGAGCACTCCAACTAAATTAAGCATTTCAATTTGAGCTAAAGGCATCAATAACTTTGAACTTTGAATCAGGAGAATATGAAATTGCCAGCTTCCACGTGATCAGCTGCTTCTGCAGTCCCTGCCGTGCTTATTGTGCTTATCTACCTTGGGTCAGCTGGCATCTCAACTAGATTCTCAACTGCTCTCCATACTTTATTAATATATAGAACAACAAGAATGCCTTAAATAAATACAGACAGTGTGCTTTTTAAAGATAATGAGGCATAGTTAAAAGCAAGCCCCACGATCAGATATTGACTTCTAAGTTGTAATGCAGTAGAAGAAAGTGCCAAAAGACTACTTATGAAAAATCTTGATAACTAGGAAGCAAGCTTTCATTAAACACGATACATTCATTGAACTTAGTTACAGAATTTTTATTTGTGTCTGATCCATTTTGTGACTTAATTAATGCAAATACATTGCAAAATGTGCCTCTACGTCCTTGAAATTCTAAAATTGGTAATTTACTAAAATAATTTTCCCAACAAACTGAACCGATCAGAAAATGGCATCCTCGAAATGAATGTTCTTCAATAACATGGTTATATTTGCTTTCATTCATTAGATTCAGAACCTCTTAAGGAATTCCTCTGCCGAGATACGTGCCCTGGAGTTCAGTGCCAGCTTCATTTCGCTTATCTCCTTATCAATTTCCTCCATGAAATGAATGACAAAATCCACAACCTGAACAGAAAAATAAGATCCTTTACAATTGCTGTTATTATTTTGAGGCATTATGAGGAATTATTAATTGTCAAACCTTATGCTTGTACATCTGTTCTGTGTGGAAGTTTGTTATCAGGAAGCTGATATCATAGCCCTTAAAATAACAACCAGTAAAAAGTTAAAAGTTTGTGAATGAGACATCATATGATTTTTATAATGATGTGGCACATAAGGGAAAGGAATTAAATCATTCAGGCAAAATAAACTACTCCACCATCAAACTTAGATAAAATTATTCTATTATTATTATTATAGACTATTATTATCTAATCAGCTAATATTTATTTAATTTATATTATTTATAGACCCTACATATGTACTGCTGGAGTAATGTTCTTTTTGGACAAGCTTTAGCTATCATGATGACATTTGTTTGTGCCAACTCAAATTGTTCTTCTGGTATGTTACTTTATATTTTATTTTATGAGCCCAAAATATTAATTAAAACAATTAAATTGCTATAACTTACAACTACAACAAATATGATTGAAAATCAATATTTAAAGCAACTAAAAATTGACTGAATAAAATTAAATTTCCTACTTCAACTGGCTTTCTTCTGAGAACCACAAAGTTATCTGCCCTCATCATCATAAATCTCATGAATTTTTTACACAAAATTTTTTCAATTTCATCAGCCTTAAAAGAAGCAAAATATGACATTATTACATAAAAAAATATTAGTTTGTAACTTGTAAAATTTACCTGTTTAATGGCAATGCTTATTCTCAGAGAATTGATTGATCCCTCTACAAGCACCTTCTCTTTTTCATTACGACTTATTACAACAGGAGTAAGGAGAAGTTCTTTACTGGTTCTTTACAATAAAAACCCAGTTATGTGTCCATAAACATAAACATAATAATAACTTGAGCTGCTCACCTAACTTCAACTTCAGGTTTGTTATGTCTTTCCACAACTTGAGAAGAGAAATTCTCCACACATATAGCAGCTGTAAGAGTATTCCTAACTGCTTTCAAATAAGGTTGTAATGTGGCAGACTGAAAATAAACGCCTTCAAAGTTAAACAGGAAGTTAATAATATATTGCACATTTGCAAATATAAATGAAAGGACTATACTGAAAATGGAAAATCTAATTACTTGAAAAAAATCAATTTTTGTTATTCCATATATATAAATAAAACATTTAAAATACCATATTCCGTCTCTGCGATGGCAAATCCTGTTATGAAACGACCGGATATATTTACCTTTAATTTTGGTGCCCTAATGTCACATAAAACAATTAATATCATTTAAAAAATCCAATTTCTAACGCAATTATACTGAATTGTTTACATTTCGTAAGATTAATAAAACAAATTTAATTTTAAGCTCCAAGAAACAACTTATAAAATTAAATGTTTTAAAATTATTAATACATTAATTAAACATTGGTTTTTTTTCTAATTACAATTTTTTAAGTATTCTGAAGAACAATTTTATATGTTTTGACTTCAATTGATTCGCCAACTTCCTTTTTGATACCTAGTTCTTCCTTTCTAGACGAAGATGAGTGTGAGTGGTTGTTTTTTTGCGCTTGAGACACGTGTTTCGTCATTTCAAATGAATAAACTCATCTTGGATTACTTAAATTTAATTTCGATGTTTTTTTGTGTATTTGGCTAACATCGAAAATATGTTAACAGCCCGAACCCGTCGTCCAAGATGATAAGACGAAGAACCCCATGAGGGAGCTTCGCATCTCCAAATTATGTTTGAACATCTGCGTCGGTGAATCTGGAGACAAACTTACCAGGGCTGCTAAAGTGCTCGAGCAACTCACTGGACAAACCCCAGTCTATTCCAAAGGTATATGTTGTTTTGTGAATGGGACATGTTGCACGACATGATGAAAATTAGCGATACTGATCAAACTGATGTCTAGTAATGTATTAGCTCTAACTGATTGTGCAACATAGTCCATTCTGATTTTAAATATAGCAAATTTGCACACAATGATGAACATTAACAACACTGATTCAAGTGATGATTATTAATGTATTAGCTCTAACTGATTGTGCATTTTAAAATTTGTTTATAAGATTCACATGTTGTACCACATGGTTTTTGACCAGCTATGAATCATTTCAGCTCGCTTCACTGTCAGATCCTTCGGTATTAGGAGGAATGAAAAGATTGCTGTTCATTGTACCGTCAGGGGCAACAAAGCCGAAGAGCTGTTGGAGAAGGGCTTGAAGGTATGCTCAATCAATCACACTAATTGCACATTCCAAAGTATTTACAAGCATTCCTTGTAAATATATTTCACATGTGCTAGAAAAACTCTCGCCAATGCAACTCATATCACTGTTTAATTTGATATGTTACAATGAGGCGAGCACAAGCTTATTTGTAAATAATGTTTTTATTTCATGCATTACATACGATTGCCTTCCTTAAAGGTCAAGGAATATGAATTGAGGAAAGGAAACTTTAGCGAGAGTGGCAACTTCGGATTTGGTATCCAGGAGCACATCGACCTTGGAATCAAATACGATCCCAGCATTGGAATCTACGGCATGGACTTCTACGTCGTACTCGGAAGACCAGGTTGGAATGAGTTAAAACTGAGCTGTCAAAATGATGACCAAACACTGCGCAAAGTTTGAGAGAACGCACATGTAGTTATCGACTGCATTGCTCTCACATGAGAAAAGTGTGTTCTGATGGCAGTTGGTTATGTCTAAGTGATTTTATGACATTATAAACATTATTTATGAAATATTGCTCAGGTTTCAATGTCTCCAAGAGAAGGAGAGCAACTGGAAAGGTTGGCCCCAAACACAAGGTGACCAAGGAAGAATCTGTCAAGTGGTTCCAACAGAAGGTATTTGTGCTTATTATTTTTTTGCATTAATATACTAAGATGTTTTTAACAATCCTCTTTCATTTCAGTACGACGGTATCATCCTCCCCGGAAAGTAAACTTTGTGCTCTGACAGACATTTCAATAAAATGTGGCAATCAGAATTTTGTCTTAATGCTTATTTGAATGTTGTGGTAATAAACACACGACTAGTTAAATGTAAAAAAATAGAAAAAAAGACAGTGTAAAAAATAAGTTTAATGTATATAATTGGGAGAAGCTCAAAGTAAGGAATATTCTAACAACATGAGTTGTTTGGGCTGTGTGGGTTTAGATTGATAGTGTCCATTTTAGTGCAGGAGTTGAGATTACAATTCATATCAAGTTGTATGGCCTTGTTTGCGGCCGTCATGAATGCTACGTCAACGTTTATGACATCTTTGGCACTTGTTTCGAAATATGGCATGTTGTATTCCTGACACCATTGTTTAGCCTGAAAATACATTAGCTGGGTTATAGCTGGATAATCTTGGTGTGATTTGATATGGTGTTTGGACTATTAAGTTTAGTGCAAAGTGAACATTGAAATTTGGATGAAAATCATTCTTGCCTGATGAGTTGTCACTTTTCTTTCTTTTTCTGGAACATCAATTTTATTGCCAATGACTACAAATGGAAATGAACTGTGATCAGTTACATTTGCATAATTTAAGAATTCTTTCCTCCAGTAGGATAATCGATTGAAGCTGCTCTCATCATCCACTGCAAAAGTCAATAAACAGGCATCCGATCCTCTATAAAATGGTGTCCTGAGACTCTTGTACCTTTCCTGACCAGCAGTATCCCAAATTTGAAGAATAGTCGGCTAATTAACATGTTGTAAGTAAAGTTTAAGTCGTGAGTGCAAGACAGGATCTCATTCATGATATCATTTTATAAACAACTCACGGTTTGGCTGTAAGGCGATTTTATTTCTTTGTTCAACAATTCCACTCCCAAAGTGTGTGGTGGCATCGGATCAAATTTTTCATTAACGTAGACATTCATTAGAGAGCTTTTTCCAACTCCGCCATCTCCTAACAAAACGACTTTAAGTACTTTGTTTTTTCTGTTTTGCGACAATGTTAATCTACTCATAATCTATGTCGGTTATAACAAGACTTCCAATGCGAAAATATTTACTGTATCATCTAAAAACCGACCGTATTAACTTAATATCCAACGACTAGCTCAGTTTGATGAATCTCACATGACTCAATTAGATTCTAAAAGCGTGAGATGTGAAACCAATCGAATTAATAAAGTTGAGAATTATTAGAAGATTAAAATAGTATAACGTACGTACGAACCGTATTCTAAAGTAAACATACCCTGAGGAAGTTGAAATTGAATAGCACAAATACACAACAACCTAATTTAAAGAACAAATTTTCAAATGTTTGAGCCATATTAAATTGTTTTACAAGCTAAAATTTGTAGAAAGGAGGAAGCTTGAATAACCTTCACATTTTCAAACAGACTCCTTTGTTACTTTAAGCTAGTCTACCCATGCTTGTCCTCTGTTGTATCCAATTTATTTTCGAAACTGGGCAATAAGTTCGATGGGTGATGTTTAATTATCAGCTTTACACAAACCAACAGTGAAACGATTATGGATATTCAGATACAGGATGGTTAAACTTATAGTTTCATTTTTATCTTCTCAGTAATCAAGGAGAGGCAGCTGGACCATAAAAAGCTAAAGCGTAAGCTTGAGCCAATTGGGAAATAGTTGATCGATAATGGCCATGAATAGGGGAAAGTGCGGATGTTAGAGGCACGGGGCTGGTTACAACCATGAAAATTCATTTTAGTCTAACATTTTTACCTCCTCAAAATGCTGTCCCCTGGATCATGCCACCGTTCTCCTAAGCCACTAATAAAACTAATCAATTATTTTGTTACACAATATGCATGAATTAATCGCGATTGAGCAATCACAGAATATTTGAATGAACAGACAAATATGCCTCTCAATTTAGCCGACTCGGGGATAACATTGTCCGAAAGCCGAAAGCTAAGGTCAGCAATCTCCTGCCACGATCTGATCATTAAATAACTTGTTATATGTTCTCAGAAGACCGTTAAGGATGGTGAGATGAGGAACCTCCATCCTTCGTCAGGAGATGAAAAAGTTACACAACAAATTATCAATTTGCTTGATGATTACTTTTGTTACTTTGACATTTGAATAAACTCAAAAAACTCAAAAAAAAAGGTATCTTCGATGGTTTTGTTATCCTTACTTTTGATTAATTGAAAATAATTATTCGGATACATTGAATTCTCGTAATCGTACGTCATTTTATGAAATTTTGATTTTTCCAGACAATTTGTTCTAACTTGGCCATTTATAAATCTCAGATAGAACCATCCCCTTAATCATTTTAACCAGGGGAAAGTTTTTATTGCATCTCCACATTTTTAAAAATTATACAGTTAATAAATCAAAACACGTTAGGTATCCTAATTTATTTATGTTTTCATAATCTTTTATTTATATCACCGTCGTTGATGTGGGTTTGTTATTATTTACTATCCACATATAATCATTGCCACATATTTACTTTTACATTAGATTGGTTAACAAACTGTTAACACATTAACGTCGAATTCGGAGGCGATCTGATATCTCACCATGAATATTTTACCTAAGAAAAGGTTTGATCACTTAAACCAAATATTATTTATTATGGCTGAACATTATCAGCAATTTATAAGATAGAAATGACATGTTTTAATGTCAAATTATCTAGTAATTTATTTTGGACTCATCTTAAATTTTTATCGATATATTTGAATTTGTGGTTCAGCCAAATACTATTTGTTTGATAAAATGTAATTTAATGAGCATTCTCTAAAAGTAAGTTTAATATGACAGTTGGCATGTCCGAAACAAAAAGAACATTGAAAAAGTTAGACAAGATGAAGAAAATGCAGCTCTGGAACAAAAAGAAAAAGAAAGACGTATTGCTTTGGCTGTGAGTAACAGAGCAACTTATAATAATTCTTAATTTCTAAGACTGTAATGAGCTCATATAATGCTTAATATCTTAAAGGAATCTGAAGCAAGAAGTGAAGTCTTGAGGCAGATGGCACGAAAAAGAAAGCATTCACCTGATTTAGAAGAGGAAAAGGAATCAAATGTTCCAAGAGAAGCAGACAAACACTTAAATCTTTTTAAAGAATTAGAATCGGGGGTAAAGTTCTCCTTTATTGTGATGGAAATTTTCTATCGTGATACTAATATTATATTGTTGAATTGAATAACATATTTAGAAAGTTACATCTCAAATAACAAAGCAATTATAAAACATACTCTTGCAATTATAATGGAATATGTCAGTTCATTTTATAATCAACCAAACACTTAGTGTCCAATGAGGTCTCTATATTGTTATTTTTGTGCCTTTAAGGAAAAAGTGGCTCGTAAAAACAAAGAACATGAAGAAGAAGTACGAAAAGAGAAAGAAAAACAGGAAAAGGCCATTGGTCTTCTAACATACCTTGGGCAAGGCTCATCGGAACTTGAAGGTACAGAAATGGCTTATTCCAGACTGATCCTTTTATTTTAGTTATAATATTCCTCTATTTAATATATCTTCAAACATTTTTAAACAGATAAAAAACCTTGGTGGGGTGAAGTTCCAGCAAAAAGACAAAATTCAAAGTTAGTTTAATTGGTACATAAGTACCCTCCATTAGTATAAACTACCCTACATTTCTTGTTCCACTTTGTTTTAGAGATGAGTTGGATTTAAAGAAAAAGAAAAGTGAAGACCCTTTGTTAGCGATGAACAAATATTTGGAAGCCACTGAAAAATATGAAGCCAATAAAAGTGGCAAAGCACTAGAGGTTAGTCTATTTTTCTTAAACAGGCAAAGTGACTTAACCAATGCCTGTGGCAGCACGTTATTATTTACGTTAACTTTTTTTGTTTTTGCAGAAAAAGCACGATGGCAAACAAATTTCAACCCCCAAGTCCAAATCAGGCCCAAAATCAATCGAACAATTGCGCAAAGAGAGGCTGGAGAGAGAGAAAGCCGAAAAAGTCAGGCAGCAGCAGCTTCTGGACAAAATCAACAACGTGGACACGAGGGACCAGGAGCCAGCTTTTGACGAGAGGAAGATGAGATACAACTCCCAGTTCAATCCAGACATTGCTCGGACTAGATATTAACCATTAACTGCTTAGTTATAATTTTTTATAAATAAATTCAATGTGCGTTATCTGTAATTTTTCATGAACCTGCATGCAATATGACTCCGATTCTACACCTCTATTTTCAAAAGAAGATCAATTAACGATGCAAATGGAACTTATTTACTCAGAGAACAGCAATAAAACACAACTAATGATACTTTTAAGCTATTTACAAACACTCACACACTAAAAAGTTTGCGAGAACCTAGGGATGAAAATGTTCAGTGTACCAAAAATGTCAAGAAAAAAAGTACTCAAAATTACAACAAAACGTCTCAAAAAAAGAATTCAAACGTGTTCAAAGGTGTCACTACACGTGAGCCTACACGTGAAACGTCGGGAATAATCAGTGCCGAAAAGTGCCGAGTTAATGCGACGGAACAAAATTTACAGACCTGCGCGGTCGCAATAAAAAGCTAAAATCACTATTTTGGAAATAAATCTCCACCAGTTGTCTAACAAAAAAACAGCTTTTTCTAGTTCATATCATTTTTTGATATTTAGAAGATTAAAATGTCTGAGGAAAACAAGCTAAAATAGATGATGGCTTGCAAGTAATTCTCAACAATAACTATGTTACAATGACTTAAAAAGTACTGCTTGAGACAATTGGTCGATCGGTGCAAAACCAAAACTACTATCATCGCCGCCGCCGTAATCATCATCATCAACCGTAAGACGACCCGTGGATGATTGCAGATGAAGAAATTAAAATCATCACTACATTCAAACGATACGTACAGTATTATGACAAGAAACAAATCTATAATTCAAGGTGTGAACATTCATCTGACATCAACTGCCTCAGCTTCTCTTGAAATGACCTTTCCCATCATGCAGGATCTGGCTACAGAATCCAACAACCTGCCAAGGAAATAGTTACTCTTATATCTCAAAAAAGGAAAAAAAATCTACAATTTTCAAGAAAGAAATATTGACTTTATAAATTGCCATCACTAACCTGTCAACCTCAGGAGCACAGTGCACAAAGTCATGAGACCAGAACTTGTACATGGGATTCTTGATGAGTTCTATGAAGGTGACCAGCAAACCCCAAGGATGAGGCCTGTTAACGATGAGCCTTTCCAGAAGGACCCGCATTATCTGCTCTTGAATGGCCTCCGTATTCGCTTCGGCAAAGAGATACAGAATGGAGCTGCTGAAGTACTGGGTGTGACTGTTAGGATATCTCAGATGGTTGACCATGGCATTCAGGAACAAATAGCGACCTGTAAAAGCAAAGTTTTTTTTTATTCTAAGAACTTGAAAATCAAAGCGAACTTGTTGCACCGACCTTCGGTATCCAAATCAACTGCCAAGTTCTGGAAAATGTCCATGTGAGACGAATGGGCGATCGTGCTGACACTGGGTGTGAGTCCCTTGCTTTGAATGTGAAGAATCGCCTGAGATCCGACATATAGCACAAGGCCATTTATCAATGGTATGTTATACTTCATTCCAGGATTGTTTGAAACCTGCAATGAGAGAGAGCCCTTTAGCATAAGCATAACTTTCTAAACTGGCATTTGATATCTTTTGTGTTTTTTTAAATTTATTATAAAAAGTAAAGTACAAGTGCAAACATCAGAACTACCTGCAGACGACCTCTCAAGTCAGAAAGAAAGGTGACTGGTGACCTGGTCTTCAGGTAAGAGTCCAGATCCTAAGATGGACAATATTTGATATTCAAGTAACACAATTTTCATCAACAAATGCTTAATAGAAGAAAGAAAGTACCTTCTTGAGAGACAAGGGTTGTATGTTGGCCACATAGTTGATGGATACCTTCGGAGGCTGATTTATATCTGAAAGCATGTCGACTCTCAAGTTCGGAGTGAATGGATCCGGGAGGCGCATGTTCTTGGGATAAGCACTGAGCACGAGGTTGCGAATCTGAATGCAATTTGTGGGGATGACATCACAAAGTGCACAGTGGTACTCCACCAACAACTCTGGAAAATCATGCAGAAGCAACAGGAACACCCTCATGGTACCCTAGGATAGGAAGAAGTTAATCCAGGTAAATAACAAATCTCTTTAAATGTAAAAAGTAATGTTCGAACATCGTGTGAACTTACCTTGTACATTTGCTGGATGGCTTTCGGCAGGTCGGCATTTCTTAAGTAAGGTGCTTGAAAAGCAAACAGATCTACAATCAGCTGAGCATACATGCCCCAAGTCTAAAATAAAAAACAATGAGGGTGAATTAAATTATTATATAATTTATGAGTTACAGTAATAAAATAATTTCAACAAAACCTTTTGGTTTCTGTTCAAGGCAAGCATCTTTCCTATGAAGACCCTGTGTGAGATGATTTCTATCCAAGCAAATGAGAAACTTGCAGCTTTTGCAGGTCTTAAATTATGCATGGCATTTCTGCAAAAGTAATGATTTTAGGATAAAATTTGAATGTCCATCAATCACAAGCTTGCTCTGATATTCATTAGCACTAACGAGACCGGCAATTAGAACACAATGATGACCAAAGAACTTACGCAAACGCAGTGAGCACTTCCAAGTTGAGAGTCTCAAAGATAGGATCAGGTGCATTAAGTTCAATGAAGAGCATGATGAAGATCCTGTGGTAAGGAAGTGGATGGAAGTCTGTCCTTTTTGCCTCGTGGTCATGCAGCAACACTCCTGTTACCACACCAAGAACCTAATGATCGAATATTTACATTAAATTACAAACGAAAAGTGGATTCAGAAGAAATGATGAACAAATCTCAAGTATTAGTAATAATAATAATAATAATATTAGTAATGGCGAGTTTAATACTTTGTTGAGAAGGTTTATCTTGGTGACGTTGTTGTTGTGGTCACCGGAGTGCTTCAGCAAGAGCACGATGAGCCTGACGAAGGCATCCAAGGTGTTGAAGCACTGGAATCTGATGCGTGACGGGTTGTGATTCGGTTCAGTCAGGACCCTGTAGCAAATGTTGACGCAGCACTCGGTGCTGACGCGGAAGAATCTGGTGATGAGTTCGTCAGTTTTCAGGACTCCTTGGAACCACATCTGTAAGTCGAGCAATTAGAAATTGAATTCAAGCAGATTATACACCAAAAAAGTGAGCAAAGAAGGAAGTGAGCCACCGCCTTGCAATGCATTACCTGACTGATGAAGTGGTTGAAAGGTTTGATGTCTCTGTTGTTAGCTACCGTGTGGTATGTGTTCACCCATTCCCTGATTAGGAATTCTGCCTTTTCTTGGAAGCCTGGGGGATCATTGAACTCATTTGCCTGGGCAATGCCAGAATTCATCATCGATGAAGCCGTGCCCATGATGGACCTATCAATGAGACCGGTTTCTGTGGTCTGCTGCCTGAGCATCTCGAGAAGTGGTGCAAGACTGCAAAATTATTATGAAATTATAAGTTATTATGTTCACAACCAGACAATCTCATTGTAATGATGTATTTTTTCAAAATAAACTCACGTCTCTGGACCTCTGGAGTGCAATGCTGCCCTCTGTAATGCCTCGATCGTACAGGCAAACTCTCCCTGATGGCATAGGCGTTTAGTGAGTGCATGTCCATTTTTAACACATGCCGCCAAACTTACGTCGAGGAGCCTCAGATCGGGATGCTTCTCGGATTCTATGCAAAACCTCTGAATTATTTGCATTGCAAATGGAATGGCCAGATATCCAGAATTGCCGTCAATGAGCGTGGCAAGAATGTGATCGTACTGACTAATGACGACAAGCTGATTCTGCAAAAGGGCTTGGATGGCATCGAAGCTGTACCTGAGCTCCTCCCGACACTCGAGCAGGCACCTGTCAAAAGTGAACGGCCAAAATGTACATCCAAAACCGCAAACCAAAATCGGATTTGAACATCTGAAAACGCACCTTGTCACTTGCTTGTTTGTCCACTGTGGACCGTAAACTCTGTGATCCTGAAGAAATTTCAAAACGAGCAGGTGACAATCTCTGAACCTCGTCGCTTGCTCCGGAGTTTCTGGTGCACCAGGAATAGAAGCCATCAATAAACCTTCCATGAGACCCTCTACAGCTCTCTGCAAAAGAAAAATGACATTAGAGATGAAAGGAAAGCTAAAGGAAAACACAGATCTAACCTGTAGCAGAGCAATGGCACAGTTTATGTCTCGTACAGCTGTTCGACATTGCAACACGTGATCAAGAAGCTGCTGCAGAAGAGCTTGTAGGGGGCTTCCGCTGAGCATGCCGAGATTTTGTTCCAAATCTCTCGCTATCTTTTCGTAAGTCTGGATCACGTCCTCGGCTCCTAAGCTCTGCTGCAGTAAATATTTCCGCATAGTATTCAAACAACTCAAGCGAATAAGACGACATCAATGTCAAACATACCTGCATGTTTTTAAAATGGGGGTGCATTGCAGGCACCCCATGGTCAGCAAACGGAGGAAGGAAGCCAGGTATGTTCCTGGTAAACTCGTCATAGACCGACATCTGTGTTTGCGTGACCCCTCCTAACTTCAGACGGATCTTCTCAGGAAGGCGTTCCTGATTCATAAAAACAGCTTGATCGTAGTAAGGACGGCCCTCGCTTCTGGCCATTCTGCGAGCCTCGTAATCCTGACATTCGAAGAATTAATAAAACCATCAATGCCAACTAATTCTGTGTCAGAAGATCTACAAAGTACTTACAGCTGAAAGACGTTTGTCTATTTCTGGAAGAGCTCTCTCTATTGCTGTTTTCTGGAGAAAGACTGTTGCCAATTCTGCATTATCCTGAGCAACCATCTGAGCTGCAATTTCAATAAGTTCCTTTTGCTGTGGTGAAGGAATCTGTAATTGGGAAATCTAGAAATAGGAATAAAATGCAAAAAAAATTTTTTTAACTGGTTTGCAAGTTAATAAACTCACCCTCAAAGCACCAGCAAGCATTGTTTTCAAGTTGTTGACGATGCTTATGAGAATCGGTTCGTGGCACGTGATAAGAGCCATGCCAGCAGTCATGAACCTCACAAAGTTATGGGCAGCACCTCTCATCTTGTTCTCATCTGGCTCCAAGGCAAAGTCCTACAACAAGTAATTCATAATAAGTTGAGATTGTAAAGATTAATTAATGTTTAAGATTAGGTCACCATTCGCTGAAGCTCACCTTCTTTATTATTATTTCTGACGTCTTCAGAGCGATGTTGACGGCCCTGTCTATGGCCGGGGAAAGAAGTTCCTGCACTGCTCTCTCGATGGCCGGTTTGACGTATTGTTTCAGTTGTGGATGTTGATGGAACAAAGCAACCTACAAACATAAACAAACATTCACTGCAATGCTTGTGCAATACATGCATATTAAATTTAAAGCAATAGCAAATAGAATAAGACATCAAACCCCTTGGTCATTGATGATGATGTTATGTGAAAACATAGACGGCGTCATCGTAGGTATGTCCTGATATCCGTACTGCTGCAAAGGAGCCACCTCCATGCTGGAGATCCCCGTCGTCACCGCAGGCTGGACAGCCGGTTGGGAATGAGGCTGATTGACCACCGTCGGGGTGGCCACCGGCATGGTCGCGTTCATGTCGACGGCGTCTTCTTGAATGCCAGGAGAGGGGTCAGACTTGTTTTGCTTGTTGGGAGAAAGTTGTAATACTATCGTCTGCAAACGTGATGGATCCTTGAGGTATTGTCCAGGCTCAAGCTCCTGCAAAGTGATTGTATGGTATAAGATGTCATAAAAGATTGTTGTTCTGAACGACCATGCAGCATCTTAATATAATGTTGAAGGCATGTTAAGTAGAAATTGTTCATCATCAAATTAAGTTATGAATAAAGATAAAAAAAAGTTAAATGTAAATATTACATTGATATCCACTTGAAGATTCTTGCACAACACTTCAATCTCAAACTTTAGATTTAGCTTCAGTTCTGGTTCTCTGTGCAGTTCGGCCAACACGTTCATGGTGGCCATCGTCCACGGATTGGGAGGTCGGAAAACCTGGTGAAGAAAACAATGTGATGTTTTATACATTGAGTTAAAGACTATAATTAATTTATCTAACATCAGTTTACTAACCCTGCTTTTACCAGCAGATTCAAGCACTTTAGCAACAAACGGTACGACGTAGAGGAGATCCTCTGGACCCTTCATGTATGCTTCATAAATGAGCGCCTTGAGATCCAGTTCGAGCTGGAGGATCGGTTTGTTTTTAGCCAGCATGAGCATTCCTAGCCAATGTCCAAGATTCTTGAGTAAAGTCCTGTCAGAGAAGTTGGAGCAGCCTTTGTCACTTCTGAGTAACACCTGTAAAATGTGTTTTGCAAACACAGGAGGACTTAGAGCCTGACATTCTGCTAAGCATCATTCAAACGAAAATTACCTTTATGTTCCTATAAGTCTCACTTATCACTCTATCCTGGAAGCCAGGCTTGGGTAAGTGGTCGACAAAATTCAAATACAAGGTGTGAAAGTTTGGTTCTATGCTGGCTCTCCTCATCACAAGATACTGAGCCACCCAATCCATATATTCAACTCCGACTTGTTCAATCATTTCGCTTGCCTGTAAACATTAATTGTCAGAAATCAGTAAACATGTTATCTGTAAAAATATCTCATATACTAGCACATTTATAACCACAACTACATTAATTGATCCTGTTAAATTGTCAAAATTCTTATTCTGATTTATATCTATTTACTAAACTAATGAAACTAGAAAAAGTAGATCATTAATAGGCCTTTGATTATTAACCTTTTGATCCATATTGGCCTGAGACAAGTTGTTGAATATAAAGAAAATTTTATCTTGCAGGGCTTCGCTTGGCACTGCAACGTCTCCTATGCCTTCCTTGTTGGCCAGGAGTGTGTCTATGTTGGTTGCATTGGCGATCGAATTCTAAACGTTTGACGTATTATGTTAATTATAATCCATAAGGCTTTGAATAAACGTATAGTTGATTATACAAACAAACCCTGTAAGATGAATTTGGAGGTCTGATTGCACCATGATTTGATGGAGTGCTGGAGGAAATGGAGCTCTGAACGTTGACAGTATCATTAGTATTATTTGGGTTGTTTGGTCCTGAGGTATTGGATGAATGTGGTATATCCATTGACTGAGTCCCATATGTGATATACTGAAAGCATTTGTTGTTTTTTTTTTAAATATTAATTCCCTGGTTTAAAAGGCTTATCATGTCACAATCAATGATTTTCTCACCTCTCTGAGGACTGCAGGAAAATCTGATAGATTGGGAAGTATTGACAGGAAGTTACAAAACTGTGGATAATCCTTGAGTCTATAAATAGTTCAATGGTATAAATGAGTATGAGAATAATTTTGTTTTGAATTCAAAGAATCTCACTTGGTCTTGAATCGATCAACAGCAGTCAATCCAAACATGTACATCTTGTTGCCCAATTGTTTCTTCAAAGCTTCCAAAATACATTTCAAAGCAAGACCCAGAGTCATGGAGCTAAAGTTTGAAGAAATCACGTGTAAGATATCTCAGGCCTTACTTGAATGACATTTAATGCTAAAATGAAATAGAAGAAACTCATGTAATGCAACGCGACTCACTTCACTAGGTCATATTCGACAAGTCCTCCAAACAAGTTAGCTGTGGTTACAAGCTCTCTATCTGGATACTGACTAAAAAATTTGTACTCCTCAAAGAGATTCCTGATCATGCAACTGTAAACATCCTACAAAAATGGCAGTCAGCAAAATTAGTATCAAGTTTTAAATAATCTTGAATTAAATTTGACATTTTAAAAACTTTAGATTAACTAAATAACATAAATCTTAAATTAAAAATAATTTGATTTAAGTTCAGGGTGCAATAAATAAGCCATCAATTTCCATTCTTACATTTTCCCTGGTGTTAGGAGAATGCTTGAACTTCCTCATCAGTTCTAGCAATTCATCAACCGTCAGTGGAGCAACACCGGGCTGACTGCTGGCAGTGTTGAAGATTCTCTTGAAATATGAATTTGCTTCGTCCTCAACGTCTTTGCTGAACTGTTGATTCCCCAATCCAGCCACTAAATCATTGATCGTCATGTTCGACATTCCTGCAACTAACACGTCAATCCACCTCGTCTTAGTGATGCCGTATTTCGTAACAAACATTCAAACGACAAAAATCACTCACTCTGCCTCTGATGAGTCAAGGCTGCCTGCGCACTCAGTGCACCTAGAGTGGGTGCACTGACATTGCCGTGCATTCCTCCGAGTCCTGCCCCTAAAATCGACGAACCCAAGGCAGGATTGAGATTATGGTTGTTTAGGCCACCATTGCCTAAGCCTTGACTTCCACTCAGCTGTGAACTCATGATCGAAGGTCCACCGTATCCATTAGACAAGGAATTGTGTACATTCAATCCTGAAAATGTGTTTTTTTTTCATTAGAATTCTTTATCATACAATGCCAGTAGCATATGGTTGATATGTCACATACCTGGCACTGAAGAATTGTAAAGCTGTGTATTTGAAAGCGGTTGTTGATTCAGTTGAGCACCTCCGAGCATGGAAAATCCCTTTGCAGGTGAGCCCGGTGGCAGGGTTCTTTGGAATTGAGGATGAGGGTTCAAACTTTGATTCGGATTCAGGGCAAAAGCATTGTAAGATAAAGCATTCATTCCAGATATGTGATCAGACTGCTGAAATTAAAAAAAAAAACATTTTATTCTATGTGCATTTTGCAGAAAATTAGCATTTAAGATTTTTGTATTTGTTATTAATACTGATACACAAGCATAGCATAAGGACAATAAATGAATAAATCACAAAGTAACAATGTTTATTATACTTATGATATTTATTATTGTATAAGAGCATCACATATATTTTCAACTGCAAACATCAAACATTGGAAAATAAAACTCACTGATGCTGCAATAGATGGCGTTGTCATTCCGGTTGCACTGGAATTGATCCTGTTTCCTGCACTCCCTGTCTGCTGCTGTTGATGTTTTTGCTTGAGAAGTTGAGCCATTTTGGAAACATTCTCCTGAAGGGCTGGGGAAACATTTCTGTTGGATCTGAAAGAACCACAACATAAGAAACGTTGGTATATAACTTCATATAATACCGGACTGAAAAATAACCTTTAAAATATTTAAAGATTGAAATCATGTAATCTACTTAAATTCAGCTTTGAAATGACTGTTTAAGACAGTAAAGGTACACAGTCATGTAGGAATATCGACCACTTAATAAATTAATAAATTAGAATAAATAACGACGCTAAATGATTGAAAATTAACTCACGCTAAAAAACTCTGGATGCAGGTGAGTAAAATATTAAAATTGTGAGACTCCACGGTCGTAGGAGAGGGACTTTTTGTATTAATGGCGGACGATTCCTCCTTGTTCAATCCAGGCGTGGATAGTCTCGTAATGACAAAATTAGTACATTCTTCGATGAATGGCTCCTGAAAACAAGTGTATATGATATCATAACTTTCCACTAATCTATCTTTCCATCAATCCCAACACAGAAGATAATAGGTCAAAGGAGAGAATACGACGGCTATTACAATGAATGTAAACAAAACAACTTACTCCGTGTTCTCGTATCTTGTCGTTCACCCACTTGTCCAGTTTCAGATATTCTCGGCGAGAGGCCAAGCATGCCAGATCGATAACAAATGGATTGGGAGGAGCATTCAATAAAGTTGATAGAGCCTGTTTAATGAAACATAAAGCTCGTTCTATAATGGTGTCATGCCATACACATATTTCAGCCCTCATTAAGATAAACAGGTACCCTAAATAAAACTCTATACTGCATGTAATAGATTGAAACTTTGCAAGCGATCCTTTATAAAAGAAAATGTTCTGACCTTTAGATCTTGGGCCATATCAAGTATCCTAGCTAATCTTGATGAATCAGTCTGGTCTCTTGAGTACCAATCAGCCATAGCCCTCAACACCATGGTCCTAATTGTGGGGTTTTGACTACCCTGGATATGCCAGGTGAAGGTCAAGACTGATAAAGCATTGTTGTGCTGCCCAAGGAATATAGGTAGCAGATTGGCTACCACATCAGGTGCAAGGCTTTTCCAACAATTCTGTAAAAACCCAGTTTATTATCAATTTCTTCAGTTATCACTTAAATTATTACAATGATAATGATACTAACAGCTTGCAAGATGCCAATGAGAAGGAGATCTGGACATTGTGTCATGGGGAATTTTAAAAGTTCAAGCACTTGGGTTTGTAGCCCATCATCAGATAATAGGAGCAGGATGGTGATTAACTCAAGAGACTTCCTATTAATTGAAATTTCATTTGATAGGCTTTAATTATTGTGGAATGCATTTTGTATCAGAATGATAATATTATTCTATAATAAATATGTAAAACATATATAAAACATATGGGCTAATAGAAAGTTATAATAAAAGTGGAATTCCTAACTAGCATTCCTATTATCAAAGCAATATAAAGTGACTGCTTTAACATTGGATGGCTCACCATGTCGCTATGTCTCTTAGCTTTTCATCTGGTGGGTTTTTCAGGAAAGACACATCAACGGACGTGTAAGCAAAGTTAGCAAAACAGAAAACATCCGGATATTTTAAGGCATTCGATATCCAAGATATCTACATAAATAAAAATGATTTTTTTAAGAATCAAATTATATTAATTGTGTGAAAAAAATTGATTGAAAATTTCCATTGAGCATGTTATATTAACATGATAGAAGGAATTATAAATACCTGGCCTTCTTTATTTTTCCACGGGTTGTAGAGAAATTCTATCGGAAAAGCGTCTATTACCAGGAAGAGACCTTTAACGAGATTTTCGAATCCAGACTTGTTTGAAATGTAAAAACCAGGATGATCGAGTTCTTTTACAATGTCTTTCCACAATAAAGAAGGGACCTTAAATTTCAAGGCAAAATGGTTTTCAAGCGGTCAAAAATGAATCGAGAAATCGAGCGACAAAAACCGACCAATTCCTTAACCGTCTGCATAAATATTTCAACGTTCCAACTCGTTGCTGACTCCTGCTTGGCATTCAGGCATTCCTTGTTCCCTTCTGGCCAATTTGAATTGTTGCCAATGAAAGGGTTCTAACAATGTGAAAAATTAATTTCAGTAATTAATTAATTCACAACAAAAAAAACCGACTCCACAAAAAAGATTGTCATCCACCTGTCCGGTCAATGGATCCAAAAACCCAGCAGGCACTCTTGCCATAAACCCCAGGACCTTAGCGACGGCCGTGGGGGTGACGTTCTTGACCCCAAATTGAACGAGGGCATTCCTGCACTGCTCTTTGCTGTGTTGAGAATTTGAAATTACAAAACATAAAGTAATATTCGTCCAACGTCGATACGGTCTAGCGATTCCACGCGACAAAATCGTTTACCTCTTCGAAAAGCTGTACCCGATCTCATGAAGCGTGTCAACAAGACTTGTGATCATCTGTGGTCACGAGGAAGATGTTGAATCATAATGATCACCAATACATCTATATGCACTAATTACACTAACAGATAAGCAAGCACTTAATCTAATTTTCAATGTTGTAATTTGTAATAAATATTCAAGTCAATTTCTAGTACAATTAAGTACTCACTGCAGCTGGAGTGATTTCAAAATTCAGTGAGTCGTCAATGGAAAGGTCAAATGTAAAATTGGTTAGGTATGGAGCGAGCACAACAGGTACTAGACCTTGTGGGTAACCTAAGAAAGCAATAATAGTAATTGAAACTTAGATTCATTTGAAAAGTTTTATTAAATAATTTTCTTATATGATCAGAACAATAACAATATCTGCAAAATAATATCCAACCCCTTTTTAGAGCCTGAAAAAATAGATCCCTTTGATCAACTGAAATTCCAAGAGACTCCCTTTCACTCTGAAGATGGCAACAGATCTGATGAAGAAGTTCTGTTGGAGCGTCTCTTATACTACCCTCAATCGAAGCTGAACTTCTAGATTCACCTGGATAAACAAACCGTGATGTCATGTAGCAAGATATTTATATTATACAATGTATTTTAAGGTGATTGAACAAATAGCAACAAGTCCAGATAAGGTTGCAGCATGGCTGACATTAAGATAACATGACATTCTAACCTGTCTCTGTAAGGGCGTTGATCAATTGGATAAGTTTCTGCTTAAGAAACTGTGCAGAGTACTTGTGAATATCAGGAGAAGATGAATACAGAAGTGCAAGTCCAAGAGCAATGTCCTGAATTGCACTGAGTCTGAGTGTCTTACTTAATTGAGGAAGAAGATGATTGGAGGGCTTTAATGTCTGTAGCACAACACTTATCTTAATATGACAACTAACAAACTAACTTGTAAACTTTGCATAGCAATTAGCAATATCAAAATAACACCATTTTCAAGATATCAAATACAAATCACAAAAAAAAATTAAACTGAAGATGCAAGTTATAACTTCATAACATGTATAAGGCTCATATTTGGAGTGAAGATGACAAATAACCTTTTGCTGGGGTAAAGGGTTTTCAATGGCAAAGCAAATCAGAGAAGTGAAATGGGGCTTGCAAATCAATGCAGTAAATTCTTGATTTAGAAATTGTATCTGATAAGAAAAAGTTGATATGATTTATAATATTATATAATATATTCAAAATAAACATTAAAAAAACAAATTATATGGTATCTATAAACCAAGCTAGAAAAACTCATATGAATGAATGAACCAATGCAATTCGTGTAAAATATGTTGAGCTTTATTGAGTCAGATAAACTGTTTAAACAACAAAGCATAGGAACAATAGCAAAATGACATATGTTAATTTTAATAAAATAATCACAATAAAGTTCAAAAGCCAGATCAAAAACGACTCAAGTCACTACATAAATATTCATTTGAGTTACCTGATATGCGTCTTTCCCTGTTGTACGAGTGTCGCTTGAGAAATCGATAAATGAAAAAAGACAACGTATCAAATGTCTCTCCGCTTCTTCACCGAATTCGGTTACGAGCTTAAAAAGAAGAAAAACAATTCTTTGATACTTTCTTTCTCGGGATATTGCAATAACGAATTATTATTACACTATTATTCTTACATTAAGAATTTCGCTAGTGTAAGACTTGTAGGTCCGCTTTGATAAGTTTGAAACCGAGTTAGTTATCTGAAATTGGGCAAATGACAACGAATCCAGATTCATGATATCAACTCACAAAATAACGAAAGCCCCAAAACGTTTTGAAGCTTTCTGATAAACGGTACGCTTATAGTTTCTTTTTTCAACAAAGCACGCAGACAAGGGTAAAGCAAGTCTCATAATTGGGCCGAAAAAGTCATCAACCGAACAATAGGCAATTCGCCATCTTTGCTAAAAATTGTGAAACAAACCGGAAATTCGATAGGGATGGCATCGAAAAGCAACAATAATCTTAAATATATTGATGTAATTCAAAAGAAAAAGCAAAGAAATATATTATTTGTAATACGTGTAAGGTGTGTGTTTTTAAATAATGTCTATCAATTGCATTTTCTAAAATTTTAGCACGACGGAGCCCCTTTCAAAATGAATAGCACTTTTTAAAATTTAATTTGCTTCCAAATGAGGACACAACATTTTCAACTTGTAAATAACGAATCAGAAGATGCTGAATGTGTAAATCAATCTAACATTCAAAAAAAAAGCGACCTTCATATCACCTAGAATAAACACATTCAAGATGACAAGTGTCCTTGTGTAACTATAGATATATCATTGTGACCCTCAATTCGACTTCCTCAAAACTGCTGAACAGCATCGTGGCAAAACTAAATAGTTAGATGGTTCTTCCGCTACGCACTAAAATATTGTGAGTTAATGATGGTCCAGCGTCAAATCTCAAATTGTATTGGGAATGCTAATAGACCCTATGCAACGCGCACTAGGTAGCAAATTTCACGAATCAAGTGAATCGAAGGAAAGCTGTTTTCATTTTGGTATAACCGAGTCAATCATTTCTGAACATTGAATTTCTGCGCCGTCTTTGGGCAAATAAATTGAGATTATTGATTGACTCAGAACCTTTAGCGATCTGTTGATTTGTTGTATGATTGTTCCGGAAACTGGAAAACTCCACTGGCTTGGAATGAGGTTGCAGTAAGGTAAAACGGATAGTGCCGGATAAACACATTATCAACTTGTAAATCAAAGCGATCGAAGCAAGGCTGATTTTAATGCAAAATACATACAGGACATACATTTAGATAATGAATTGATCTTGAAATAAATGTGCATTACATAGTCTTCCGATAACTTGTTCACATCCATCATTAATTTAATTTTAATAGCATTTAAGGGGATTACAATTAAATTTGAATTTAAAATGAAACACAAAATAATTTTATTTCCTTTTAATGCCCATCCCTGTTGCTGATATTTTTAATTACTTCATATTCCTTCACATTTCGACCTGGGAACGTCATCATTATGCTTTCTCATTTCTCCTCTTACTCATCATCATAATCGTCGTTGTCAATACCATAGCCACAGGCCAATGACCACCATTATCGATATTACCAGCAGTGTTTCTTTCAGTGAAGGTTGGATTTAATTTTATTAAATACTAACTGAAAATAAAAAATTATTACTTCCATAAATAAATCAGGAAATGATCTGGTGGGTCGCAATTACAATTTCTTTCATTTCGCACTCCTACTTTATTTCAAAATTTTGATAGAAACTACATCAATATCCATTTCTTAAGCAAAGCTGAAAAAGTTTGCTCCTTCCTTTATGGCCAGGAAAAACTTTTTTTCCAAAATCATTTTACTGCTATATTCTGGAATGGCAATGATGTTAGCACATGTATGGGCTGAAGGTAGATAAGAATCAGGATTTCCATTAACCAATTTGCGATTGATGGTGAGCTTTGGATTCAAAGCAGCCAACCCTCCGACTGGCATCCTTGGCATACTAGTAGCAAATTGCAAAAAGTTTCTCTGGTCGCTAGCTGATAATGATGCGAGTACTTCAAATAAATAACGAATAACTGGCGTTTCTAGATTGTAGCCTCCAAGAATGCAATTCTTTTCTAAGTAATCAGTAGTCCAGTTTTCTTTGGTCACACCACAAAATAATTTTCCATATTCGTGAGGATAAAAATATCCCATAGCTTGTGCTTGAACGACGTTCGCAAATCCACTCTTTATTAGTTTCATGTTCCGTTGTGGCTCCTTGTACAGTAGCCACCAAACAAGCAGTTTCAAATACTCTTCAAGATTATGGACATCTAAATTAATTTCGCGTCCATTTTCAATCATCTCGATGTCTGGAAAACCTGGAAGTGTGAAGTTAATGCAGAGATCTTCAAAAGAACAACCATCACAAGTGATTTTTGAAATAGCCTGTTGCATTTCCTCGATCGTCAAAGAATTGTCATTTCTTATGGACCATTTCTCCCTCAAGACATCAACTAAACTTTCGACAAACGTAAAAATGGACGGCATTACGTCTCTTAGGTCAGTAAGCGAAAGTTGTTGAACTTCAAGATTTTTCTTGAACAAGCATTTGTAAAAGGCATTTGAGAAGTCGATGTCTAATAAGTAGCCATCCTTTAAAGACTTAGCCATTATTAATCCGATGGCCTTTAACCAATTTTCTCCATTTGGATCAAACAAATGTTTTGGAGAAGGAAACAAACCAGGTTCCGATTTTACGTAAGAAATGCCATCAACTAATTCTCCGGGTTCACCTAACCACAGATTCCTCTCAAATTTCTGACAATCACGAGAGAAATCTGAGTAGAATTCTTTGGCCATACCACATCCAGTGCCATTCTCTCCGTTAAAAATAAACTCCCAAGGGTAATGCGCATACTCGGCCAAAATTTGATACTCTTGTGCTATAGTTGTGAGGGTCTCGTTCCTTATCAATGTTAAACTACGCTTAAGTGGCAAAGGTTCGAAACGCGATAAACATCTTTTGTAGAAATATTTACGTTTTTCCATCGTTACCAGAAAAGGATATTTTAATACAAAGTCAGAAATATTATTCGGAATTAGTTGAAGACCAATCTTATTTGTTATTAGATTACTTACAAGTTCTTGTAAAATTTCGCTGATGAAACAACTCCTATCAATCAGCTTCTCCCCTGACAAATTGCAAAACAAGAGGCTCCAGTTTTCATTCACCTCGTAGAGGATTGAAAGTAATCTTAATGAACGTACAAGTGAATTTGACCTCAGCACTTCCGGCGATGCTGATGGTCCAAGTACTCTATCGAAAGCAGCTGACTTACATAACCCTAATTCGATGTCTTTATATGTTTTGGGGGTCGGCAGATCGACATCAACAAGGTCAAAGTATTTCTCACAGAAATCAAAATCGAGTATGATTGCGTCTATGGTCTTTACAACCATTGTGACTAAATCATTAAACTTCTTAATGCCCTCTGAACTCGTAGTAAGTTTTCCTCTGTGACTTGATAAGTCGGGGATATTTAAAATGTACGCTACAAATTTTCTAAGGCGGTGATAACTCGTGTCCAGACTGGTTTCGGCCATGTTTCCATCATTTATAAAGGGCATGATATAGCCTAAAATGGAGTTTATGTCCAAAAGATAAGAATTCATTTCATAGACATAGAATGATGCTCTAAAGATGATATCTACACTGAGCCCAGTGCATACGAAGTGTGAGTGCATTTGTTTAATCCATGCGTGATGGCTTAGTTTGGGATGCGTAGATATAAGCGAAAGTCTGTTTTTTAGCCATATCTTAAACTTTGAATTTACAAAATATTCAAAATTACGATACACTAGTTGTAGTGTTCTTATTACCGATAAACCTATAATTAGGTTATTCATATTACTGGATTCTTGATCGACAAGAATCTTTGCAAACCCCAAAAGATCATCAACAGATATGAAGTTTGGTAACTTTTCCGACACTCCTGCCCAATAAATCATTTTTAGAATAAGGAGATGGTATGCTGTAGGACAACCGAGCATTTGGCAAATGGCAAAGAGGGTGGGGAAAGTGATTTCCAGAATACTCTGTATTTCATCCTCACTTATATCATAACAAGCAGGGCCTTTGTACAAGATTTCATTTAATTCTTTATAGTGAATGATATCATTTTTGTCAATGATATCCTTATAGACAGACTTATTTATTGCTGGAAGGAACGCTGAAGTGATAAACACCGAAGGTATGAATCCTCTGTTTTCAAACCATGCAGGGCTAATTAATGGAGTTTCAGCCTCCTTTCTCATGAGAGTGGTTAACATCTGTAAAATACCCATTTTTATGAGGGAATTTCTTGTAAGAGGATGAGTTTGACTTATGGTCAACAACAAGTTTCTTACGTTCCACAGCAATTGAGCTTCTTCAATCGGCATGTTCCTTTTCAAAATGCCTATAAATGCATAGAGTATATATTCGGGGAACTCTTCGTTATCCAAGTGATTTATTTCTTTTTCTAAGATTTCGAGCGCTGCGATCAAAATCCAGACATCTGCGGAACCTACCGCAATTTCGACAAATTCCTTAGAACCGAATTTAAGACTTTCAATAAATTTTAAATCTTTTTTCGTACGAAGTTTTATCGAGTCCATTTCAGTTGTGGTTAATTGTTATATTTCTAGTAATTCCTTATTAAAGGAAATTTCTTATTAGGAGTGTTGTAATGGCAAAAATGTGACTACATTATCGATAAGAAAGAATGAGGTTAACATTAATTAAACGAAAAGATTCTGAATTAATTAATTAATCAAATAAATTTAATTAATTTTTATTCGACAAATTAAATTTTTATTAAGTTTTTTAAAAATTTATATTACCTTTTAAATATTTTGCCAAACTTAATTAATAAAACAAGTTAATAACATGTATGAATTGTCATGCCCATAACATTAGTAATAATCAATTAGGAGATTTATGTTAAATTTATGTTATTTTGTATTTCCATAGGCATTACAAAAGACTATAAATAACGCTGCTCAAAGTCTGTATAATCTTAAAATTAAATTTGCAATCATATGATTTTACCCACAAATATTTTGCCAGAAAATTCAAGAATTTCCCAATTTACCCCCGGCTCTCGATTGGGACTATAGGGGGAGGGGATATAAAAAATGACAAATAAACCTCGATGGCCTTCCATGACCTTTACGATAAATCTCTGAGCAATTGAAATAATAATAATAATAAGTCATTTATATAGCGCCGAACGCGTGAGCAACAGAGGCGCTGAAATCTAATGCGACACCAGACAGGATATTTTTCGGTTTTCCTTTGGGGCAATAAATTTAAGATCCTCAGAGCTCACATTTGAAGTGATTAGATTGATTTACGATTATATAATATATAGACAATAAATTATTTATTTATTCTATTTATTTTAATAAAAAAAATAAAAATTTCCGAAGATTCCGGTTGTTTTGAATCCTTGTCAAAAAGTGAAATTAAGTTAACAAAAGCGTTGAACTTCTCCAGCATTTGTGTCACTATCTTATCAACTTACCACTTAGTAAATTAAATCGGTGCTTAATCGTTTATTGCCTTGATGGAAAGACGAGTGGGCGGAGGAGTGCGTAACTAACCCCGATATTACCAGCAGTGTTTCTTTCAGCGAAGGTTGGATTTAATTTTATCAAATACTAACTGAAAATAAAAAATTATTACTTCCATAAATAAATCAGGAAATGATCTGGTGGGTCGCAATTATAATTTCTTTCATTTCGTACTCCTACTTTATTTCAAAATTTTGATAGAAACTACATCAATATTCATTTCTTAAACAAAGCTGAAAAAGTTTGCTCCTTCCTTTATGGCCAGGGACAACTTTTTTTCCAAAATCATTTTACTGCTGTATTCTGGAATGTCAATGATGTTAGCACATGTATGGGCTGAAGGTAGATAAGAATCAGGATTTCCATTAACCAATTTGCGATTGATGGTGAGCTTTGGATTCAAAGCAGCCAACCCTCCGACTGGCATCCTTGGCATACTAGTGGCAAATTGCAAAAAGTTTCTCTGGTCGCTAGCTGATAATGATGCGAGTACTTCAAATAAATAACGAATAACTGGCATTTCTAGACTGTAGCCTCCAAGAATGCAATTCTTTTCTAAGTAATCAGTAGTCCAGTTTTCTTTGGTCACACCACAAAATAATTTTCCATATTCGTGCGGATAAAAATATCCCATAGCTTCTGCTTGAAAGACGTTCGCAAATCCACTCTGTATTAGTTTCATGTTCTGTTGTGGCTCCTTGTATAGTAGCCACCAAACAAGCAGTTTCAAATACTCTTCAAGATTATGGACATCTAAATTAATTTCGCTTCCATTTTCAATCATCTCGATGTCTGGAAAACCTGGAAGTGTGAAGTTAATGCAGAGATCTTCAAAAGAACAACCATCACAAGTGATTTTTGAAATAGCCTGTTGCATTTCCTCGATCGTCAAAGAATTGTCATTTCTTATGGACCATTTCTCCCTCAAGACATCAACTAAACTTTCGACAAACGTAAAAATGGACGGCATTACGTCTCTTAGGTCAGTAAGCGAAAGTTGTTGAACTTCAAGATTTTTCTTGAACAAGCATTTGTAAAAGGCATTTGAGAAGTCGATGTCTAATAAGTAGCCATCCTTTAAAGACTTAGCCATTATTAATCCGATGGCCTTTAACCAATTTTCTCCATTTGGATCAAACAAATGTTTTGGAGAAGGAAACAAACCAGGTTCCGATTTTACGTAAGAAATGCCATCAACTAATTCTCCGGGTTCACCTAACCACAGATTCCTCTCAAATTTCTGACAATCACGAGAGAAATCTGAGTAGAATTCTTTGGTTGGACCTTTACCAACGCCATTCTCTCCGTTAAAAATAAACTCCCAAGGGTAATGCACATACTCGGCCGCAATTTGATACTCTAGTGCTGTAGTTGTGAGGGTCTCGTTCCTTTTCAATGTTAAACTAGGTCTAAGTGGCAAAGGTTCGAAACGCGATAAATATCTTTTGTAGAAATATTTACGTTTTTCCATCGTTACCAGAAAAGGATATTTTAATACAAAGTCAGAAATATTATTCGGAATTAGTTGAAGACAAATCTTATTTGTTATCAAATTACTTACGAGTTCTTGTAAAATTTCGCTGATGAAACAACTCCTATCAATCAGCTTCTCCCCTGACAAATTGCAAAACAAGAGGCTCCAGTTTTCATTCACCTCGTAGAGGATTGAAAGTAATCTTAATGAACGTACAAGTGAATTTGACCTCAACACTTCCGGCGATGCTGATGGTCCAAGTACTCTATCGAAAGCAGCTGACTTACACAACCCTAATTCGATGTCTTTATATGTTTTGGGGGTAGGCAGATCGACATCAACAAGGTCAAAGTATTTCTCACAGAAATCAAAATCGAGTATGATTGCGTTTATGGTCTTTACAACCCTTGTGACTAAATCATTAAACTTCTTAATGCCATCTGAACTCGTAGTAAGTTTTCCTCTGTGACTTGATAAGTCGGGGATATTTAAAATGGACGCTACAAATTTTCTAAGGCAGTGATAACTCGTGTCCAGACTGGTTTCGGCCATGTTTCCATCATTTATAAAGGGCATGATATAGCCTAAAATGGAGTTTATGTCCAAAAGATAAGAATTCATTTTATAGACATAGAATGATGCTCTAAAGATGATATCTACACTGAGCCCTTTGTTTACGAAGTGTGAGTGCATTTGTTTAATCCAAACGTGATGGCTTAGTTTGGGATGCGTAGATATAAGCGAAAGTCTGTTTTTTAGCCATATATTAAACTTTGAATTTACAAAATATTCAAAATTACGATACACTAGTACTCTTATTACCGATAAACCTATAACTAGGTTATCCATATTACTGGATTCTCGATCGACAAGAATCTTTGCAAACCCCAAAAGATCATCAAGAGATATAAAGTTTGGTAACTTTTCCGACACTCCTGTCCAATAAATCATTTTTAGAATAAGGAGATGGTATGCTGTAGGACAACCGAGCATTTGGCAAATGGCAAAGAGACTGGGGAAAGTGATTTCCAGAATACTCTGTATTTCATCCTCACTTATATCATAACAAGCGTAGCCTTTGTACAAGATGTCATTTGATTCATTGTAGTCAGTGATATCATTATTGTCAATGATATCCTTATAGTCAGACTTATTTATTGCTGGAAGGAACGCTGAAGTGATATACACCGAAGGTATGAATCCTCTGTTTTCAGACCACGCAGGGCTATTTAATGGAGTTTCAGCCTCCTTTCTCATGAGAGTGGTTAACATCTGTAAAATACCCATTTTTATGAGGGAATTTCTTGTAAGAGGATGAGTTTGACTGATGGTCAACAACAAGTTTCTTACGTTCCACAGCAATTGAGCTTCTTCAATCGGCATGTTCCTTTTCAAAATGCCTATAAATGCATAGAGTATATAATCGGGGAACTGTTCGTTATCCAAGTGAATTATTTCTTTTTCTAAGATTTTGAGCGCTGCGATCAAAATCCAGACATCTGCGGAACCTACCGCATTTTCGACAAATTCCTTAGAACCGAATTTAAGACTTTCAATAAATTTTAAAGCTTTTTTCGTACGAAGTTTTGTCGAGTCCATACGTCGAGTTCAGTTGTGGTTAATTGTTATATTTCTAGTAATTCCTTATTAAAGGAAATTCCTTATTAGGAGTGTTGTAATGGCAAAAATGTGACCACTTTATCGATATGAAAGAATGAGGTTAACATTAATTAAACAAAAAGATTCTGAATTAATTAATTAATCAAATAAATTTAATTAATTAATCAAATAAATTTAATTAATTAATCAAATAAATTTAATTAATTAATCAAATAAATTTAATTAATTAATCAAATAAATTTAATTAATTAATCAAATAAATTTAATTAATTAAATTAATTTTTATTCGACAAATTAAATTTTTATTAATTTAAAAAAAAAAGTTATATTACCCTTTAAATATTTTGCCAAATTTAATTAATAAAATAAGTTACTCACTCACTCAGGGAGCAGGTTGAAAGTAATTGTAAACTTGTTTTATCTTTGCTTTTTCATTTCTTAATGCTGGTTCAGTCCTTTAATTTTTTTTATGATCTTGTCTTCCCTTACCAAGTGAGGCCACATGTAAAAACTGAATTATTATTATTATATTATTATTACTGTTATTGCATTACAGCTGTACGGGTTCACATTACAATATTTGGCATTAAGAATAATTTTTTGAAAATCCCCTTTGAGTTGTCTTGAGTGTCTTCTAAACATGTCACTTTCATGTTTGCCTCTGACTTTATCAGGGTCTTTAGACTCAATTTCTTATGTTATCAAAACCTAGTAAAATAGTAATAATTATATTTATTTATAATTTTTTTCATGAATAATTACATAATTGAAATAAAAAGAATGGTATAATAGTCTATTATTTGTCTTACTAATGGAGTCATGCAGAAGCACATGCATGCATGTGGTTGTTCAACTGCATGCAGATTGTAATATTAAAGACACTAGTACTATGTAAAATGATTTTAATATAACTGTATAACCAATAGAATTTGGACTTTTCCACACACACAGGTATTAGAACATTACATTGATTTTAAACATTAAATGATTTTAATATGACTGTATAACCAATAGAACTTGGACTTTTCCACACACACACAGGTATTAGAACATTACACCTTACACAGGAAAGTTGTGGACATCGTTCCATGGAGTCTTCCTATAAAAGGTGCGGAAAGCATCTGGTATTTTGGCCAATTAATAGCAATACAGGACTGCATGTACAGGAATATGGCCGCCTCTTCTTATGTGGCTTTTATGAACTTAGATGAGCTCATTTTGCCCACTAAACTTATAAATGTAATAATTGTAATATATATGTGATTGATTAGTTATTTACTTGATATTGCAATATTATTTTTATTTGCTACTAGTTATAGCTTATATAGTAATTTATAAATTCTATAATTTATTAACCTTTTGTTTTGAACATAATAAATAGTAAGTAGCTATAATTAGTTCCTGTTCTTTGTTAGTCTGAATAATTTGCATGTTGATTTTGTTCAATATTTTATAATTAAAGAAAATCATATACAAAATATTATAAAATATATTTTTTTCATAGAATAGTGCCTAACTATGAGTTATCATATTTGTGCCAATTAGGGTCGCTTGCGTAGAAGCTTTCCTATCCCCACCCGATGAGTTGCAAAGATTTCTCGGATTTCTCGTGAAAATTTGACATTTCTCTCACGAATCGCTCAGGAACTGATCAATAATTGATCTTTTGTCTACATTCATTTGATTTTAGCAATCATTCCATGCATCTTTGGCATTATAATTATAATATTTCCACTTTTTGCATGCAAAAAGCAAACACTGTCTTGCAATCCATTCATTCGTTCATTCATTCATTCATTCATTCATTCATTCATTCATTCATTCATTCATTCATTCATTCATTCATTCATTCATTCATTCATTCATTCATTCATTCATTCATTCATTCATTCATTCATTCATTCATTCATTCATTCATTCATTCATTCATTCATTCATTCATTCATTCATTCATTCATTCATTCATTCATTCATTCATTCATTCATTCATTCATTCATTCATTCATTCATTCATTCATTCATTCATTCATTCATTCATTCATCATTCATTCATTCATTCATTCATTCATTCATTCATTCATTCATTCATTCATTCATTCATTCATTCATTCATTCATTCATTCATTCATTCATTCATTCATTCATTCATTCATTCATTCATTCATTCATCATTCATTCATTCATTCATTCATTCATTTCATTCATTCATTCATTCATTCATTCATTCATTCATTCATTCATTCATTCATTCATTCATTCATTCATTCATTCATTCATTCATTCATTCATTCATTCATTCATTCATTCATTCATTCATTCATTCATTCATTCATTCATTCATCATTCATTCATTCATTCATTCATTCATTCATTCATTCATTCATTCATTCATTCATTCATTCATTCATTCATTCATTCATTCATTCATTCATTCATTCATTCATTCATTCATTCATTCATTCATTCATTCATTCATTCATTCATTCATTCATTCATTCATTCATTCATTCATTCATTCATTCATTCATTCATTCATTCATTCATTCATTCATTCATTCATTCATTCATTCATTCATTCATTCATTCATTCATTCATTCATTCATTCATTCATTCATTCATTCATTCATTCATTCATTCATTCATTCATTCATTCATTCATTCATTCATTCATTCATTCATTCATTCATTCATTCATTCATTCATTCATTCATTCATTCATTCATT
>CM067528.1:11832500-11967500 GCA_034509925.1 Hirudinaria manillensis | reverse complement strand
AAACAATCACATTCAATCACAACACTTTGAAAATGTTATTCCCAGCCAGAACTACGAGAGACGGTTTGTCACAAACAAACAAACAAACAAACAAACAAAAACAGAAACAAATTTGTCATCGTGTTATACAATTGTTAATGTAATTGTTGTTGTTATGTAAACAACAAATACAAATTACTGAGGACGGCGTTTTAGAAATTAGCGATGACAAGCTTCCCTTGCAGCTGTCCATTGTGCTCCATTGTTAGCAGGGACACGAGTGCATTAGGCCACCTGTGCTGAGTTTAAATAAGATAAGAAAATATTTGTGTGTATTTTTACAACCTATACAACGTCTACCTATACAACGACACAAGTGAACTTCTGCAACAAAATCACGTGCAGACAACAACAACAGCAACTACTACATGAGTTTGACCCAGACGAGAAGTGGTTCGAATCCTAGTGGTTCCTATGAACGACTTCAAATAGACTTTTTTTTTTAACTTTTGACGGAAACGAAGCTGGCGACTTTGCAGTGCAAACTTAAATACTGTAAAACCTGCGAATTGGGACACCCGAGAACAGGGTAAAACCTGATTAAAGAGCCGTTTTTATTCTATGAATCGATTTTACTGTCGCTTAACATTTGGCACCTGACAAAAGGGTCAACCTCCTCATAGGGTCACTATCTCCAATTAGCGATATCTAGCTGTCCCCTATAGACAGGTTCTACTGTATCCTAAACTAAAAAGTCTCCTTTTTTTTAAATTTATCTTTCATTTCGTTCGTAGAATTTTAAAGAAATATTCTTAAATATGTTCTAAATATGCTTAAATAGTTGTAATATATTTCTTATTCACAAGAAAGCTTTATAATCATCACTAGACTATTCGAATATAATTACCATATAGTTATTATAATGCCTTTCACATTACTATATTATTATATAGTTACTATAATGCATTTTATATTATTGTTTTATATCGTTATATAGCCTGATCCCGAAACCGAGGAAGATTGGAAAATAATGGACGTAAAGGATGAATTGGAATTGGTCAAGTCCTGTCTCCAGCTGAGATCCGTCTCGAAACTGGCAAGATCATTGCTACCACAATCCTGGTGTGAACCTCTGGAAAATACGCCGGCACCTCTGACCTCGATCTCGACTGAAGTTGGCAGAGGTGACGACAGGGTAGAAAGTAAAGACTTCAAGGAGAGCGGTCGAAAGAGACTGAAAAGTTCTTCCTCGATCAGGAGTCGAACTCCGAGTCCAAAGAAGGAACTTCCTTCCGAGGAGAAGAAGGTTATACAGGATACAGGTACTCGATATTAATAATAATATTAATAGTGGTAATAATAATAACAATGATAATAATAATAATAATAATTTTATTAGCAATATTTACTAGTACTTACTTTTTTATTAAATTTATTTAATTTTAGAAATTAGTTAAAATCAGGTTGTTGAACAACGTTCATAATAAGTAAATATTTATTAAGTAGGCTTAGAATTGTTATTGCTTAAATATTAAGTCCACAACGGAAATCTTCACAGACATCTCAATAACGCAGCTTGACGTGGAAGCGGCGAAGTTAATTGAATAAAATATTCACCGGCAGCATTAGAAAAATGGATGAGTTAATATATTCGTAGGTCTTCGATCGCTTGCATCGCGACCATCTTGACTCTAGAGTTTTTTTTTTGGGTTGAACGTGTGGTGTGCAATATTTGTTAACTCTTTTTTTTTTTTGTATTCACGTTTAGAACTAATTAGCATCTCGGACGATGAATTTTAAAAATATTTGCCACGAAAATCGCATTTGACATTCCAGATTACGAACCCTTCTCAATTCGATGCCCGAGTTAATGTCGATGATTGGCGGTTTTATCTGGCAATCTATTTTTAACTTGTTGTCATCTCAATCAGTTTTCATCATCATCATCATCATCATCATCACAATTTATTGTTATTTTTTTGTCAAAATTATTTTCATCTAAACTCTTACAACGAGAATGTTTCAAACGACGCGGGAACAATTTGCACGACTTTGCTTAATGTTTTCCACAAGTTTGCTTAATGATCCACGGAAATATAAATGTATACAATCGCCGAAGAAAATAATCTTTTTATGTCTTACGTTCAAATTACAAAGAATTATTATTATCATTTAGTTTCGTGTTTCAATTTGTTTTGAGGTTTTCAAGAAGATGAATGAAATTCATATAACGATGGTTGTTACGTTGGAACACACGACTCACACATAAGGGTGTTTTGAAAACAGTTTTTCTTCAATTTGATTATTTTTCAGCTTAAAAAAGTCAAATTTAACCTCGAATTGAACCTTTTGAATACCTAATTATTTATAATTCAATTAATATTATAAGTTTTAGATACGTTGACAGATATTGAATATTAATACTGTCGTCTTCTGAATGTAAATCACATAACTTATCAGAATGACCGATAACAAGAATAATTATTACAAGTTAAAATTACAAAACGTCAATAATCCGGAGGTATGCCGACGCCATCTTTACTGGCTCTGATGACCTGAATGACCTTTTCCTGGTCAACAGTTTCAAAGATGTGAGGGGCGTTGATAAGGATGCCAATTGTTCCTCCAACTGTTATTGCCACGAAGATGTACAACTGGAGGCGATCAATCACTGAAGCCACATATCTCCAGTCGTCTAGAATCTGATTGGTTGGAGTTTAATGAATTTACTGATTAGATTGCTAATTGCTGTTGAATATGTAAATGAGTCGGTCATAAATTTTTATAACCAGTACCGGCATTTCATAGCATATTTATCGGTATCTGTTAAATATGGTAATTTTTTTTTCTATCACATTCTTGAATTTCGGTGATTAAATTCTTAATTCGAAATATTTCGTTGTTTATCGTAAATATAATTAATTAATTACAAATATTCGTATTATTATTAATGTGAAAATATTATTATCTTATCAAAAACATTCGAATATCTGCCGATTAGGTATAATTGTACCATTTCGTGAACGAAATTCTAAAAAAGAACCTCGGAATAATCGTCTTCGTTCTTTAAATGATCAGCAACAAATTTGATTGCCTCGAGGGCTGTTATGGTGTCCTTGCAGATCGGAAACTTTGTTCCTCCGATCGTTGGCACGAAATTTCCATCGCCTTTGCCAAAGGACTTCGGGGAGTCTGTGAAACTGGTATTCTGTTGAAAATTGAAGATTATAGTAATTCTAAAATAATTAAAGATTAAAATAAATATATAAGACTCTTAATAAATATATTATCCATGCAGATGCACAACTAATAATTCTGAAAATGGTTGGAAATTATTTGAGAATACTTTATTTTTTTACAAAGTTATTCACAAAAATGAATCCAAGGTTCTTAAGTTTCTGACAAGTCAACAGCAAAGCATGAAAATAAATGACAGCCATGTAAACATCAACCTGCACTCCTCTTTGAGACCATCCAGTTCCAAATCCGTTTTTCTTATCTATCCTTTCGTCCTTCGTCGACCCGAATCGACCCCCCTGGTGCATACTTTGTCCTCTCCCGCGGCTCCTTTTGGTGTGGTGACGGATGGCATAGGCTTTTTTTCCATACCTTGTCTCGTGGTCTGGTCTCTTCATGAGGATTGCACGAGGGAGGTAATTGAGAAATAGCTCCCTGACCCAGTGCGGCATGCGGTGCGTCCTCGGGGTCCTGAAATTCCAGTTGATGATGACCACAGTGATGATGATGGTGACGAAGTTCATGATGAAGGTGAAGAGGAGGTATTTCTCTATCAAAGGTGTCGTTACGGATGTCGGTGGCAGGATTTTCGAGACCAGAACGAGGAAGACGACCTGTAATTAAGGCATAATTAATGCAAGGATAATAACCTTGTTTATGATAAATGAATTAGTTAAAGCATAATAATCCCAATTGTAATAAAGTATAATAATCCCTAATGGCAACACCAATGAGATATTGCAATACTGAATATAATTATAGCAATTAACATTATATAGAATTGTTCTTCCAAATGTTTTGGACAATACGCGTTGCATTACACTGATATTCGTTTAACTTATGGCTGTATCATCAGAAATTATGATTTTATTATTAACAATATTTTATTAAGCATTACAAATATCATTATCGTTCACGAGGGCAAGCAAAATGGAAATGCACATGGTCATCTTCTCGTGGGCATCGGCCGGTAGAAAGAAGACGCAAAAACTGAGGAAGGTGATAAGGACGCAGGGTAGGATGAGGTTGACGGTGTAGAAAAGGGTCTTCCTGCGAATGGTCAGCGTGTAGGTGATCATGGAGATGTTATGCTGTCCGTCCTTGTCTTGACTTGAGAGTTTGCCGGGGCACGCTATCAGATCCCAAGACCCACTGGGCGAATAATCGTCGAGGTCGACCTTTTGTTGACCCTCGTACCATCCCAAGATGACCTGCGCAAGGTGATCTTAATGAGTGGTTGTTGTTGGACGAGATCATTCGTTAGAAATATTATCGGGTAATTATTTGGTTTAATATTACTTAAACGAATAACTTTAAATAAATTAAATTTTAATTTACCCAACTTGGTAAATTAATTCTTTCGGAAGTATCGGATTATGGATATATTACTTAATAATAAGTAGTTATCAACTCCTCACTAATAATATTCAATTCTTTAGAACCAAATATAATTTGACGATTACAATCGCAGTAAATTCGGTCCACCTGAAGATTATTGAACGTCCAAGATCCAAAGTTCATTTCGCATCTCTGCTCGTCAAAAGGAAAATATTCCACATTGATGGTGCAGGAGCTTTTGTAGATCGCCGGTGGAATCCACAGAATTCTTCCACTGTCGTAGATGACCAGGTTCGGTTTGAAGGAGACTTCGTATTTGCCGTCAGCGCTTCATAGGGTAGGAAACAGTTTCAGATTGGATGGACATTTTCAGAGGAATAACTTGATATATAATTATTATCTGCTTCCGTCATGATTTGGAATTATAATTAATAAAAATTGATGTAAATTAGGTACCCTATGAAATCTCTGGGGATCTTAATCGATGGTCGTAAACTTGGAAAAACGATTTACTTGTTAAATAGTACTATATCTGGCTTCCAAACTCTGTCAGGTTGAATGCGAATGACAGTTATTCCGCCATATTCAGCTGGATCCCACTCCAATTGGTAGTCGAACCACACCTAAACGATTGACAAATAATATGTACTTAAATTATAGCAATAAAAATGATAAAAATGATAAAAATGAAATTCAAATAACACTATGCTATGATACATGTAGCAAGTATCTCGTGATGCAAGGTAAAGTAAAGGCCTGCCTCGATAAATGAAAATATTTTCTTGGTATTTATATTGAAAGTATTTGATAAATTCAACCACGCGATTACGACTTTAAATTGTCGATTTAAATTATTAAATTAAAATAATAAAGTTATGAATTTATAAATATTTTTCGTGTTCATCGGAATCAAAATTTGAAACTTTATTTATTTCAGCAAACCATTCTCAGCCAGACTTTGCTCTTTGATTTTTTCATCCTGTATAAATAATAATGCATAATATATAATAATGCATAAATATAATAATGCATAAAAATGTACTCAGACGATCTTCGGAGTGCATCCCAATAGGATGTATATCCATTTATTTATAGATAAATCTTATATGTGGGTTTTTTAAGCAAGATACTAGATGTAGTTATGTTCGAGTGAAAGAATTATTCCTCTTAATGTACATCCCATCCATCATTTTAGCATCTGTTTTGAACTTCTCTCCAAAAAACAAAACAAAAAAAAACAAAACGAAACAAAACTTACAGGTTAGAAAGAATTGAAACAATTTACCAGACATTGGTTTCTCATTTAAATTCAGAAAAACTTTGTAGTTAGTTATTTTATTTACCCTAATGATATGCACGGGGAGTGGAGCTATGCTTGTTTTGATCGGCAATAAGGGGGGTTATCGCATATACTTATCGCGGGTTATATCTGGAACGGTACGTTTAATCTCATATATTATCCAATACACATTTCCCATTTATTTTGTGACTGAGTTTTGTTCTCAGGTTTTTAAGTTAAGTTTGATTTACGTAAGGACATTTTTTTATTTGTAGACCCAAGGCATTGTGGAAATAACATCAATGGCCAATCCTATAGCAGTTGGAAGTCAACAGATTTTTCAGTGGTATAAGGCTTTACAAATTCAGTTGTTTATTGAAAATGGTATAGAGTTTTATTGGTTTATTGAAAATGGTTCAGGAAACGGACAGGCCAGAAATTAAGGCCAATCAGACTGCTGAGAGAAGGCCCATACAGTAGCTCAGACAGGACTTCTCAACCCGAACATTCACAAGTCTTGACTCGTTCACCTCATCCAAGTGCTGCTTTTGGAGAATTGAGTCAATTAATGTTGCAAATAAGCAATGGTTCAAGGTAGTGAGAGATTTTTATTTGAATCCATGTAAACATGAAAAATTATAAATGCCTGAATTAAATGTATATGATGCCATCCTTATTCATTAATAATTCATTCAATAATCAGCTAAAATAATGACAACAATAATAATAGTAATAATAAATGTAATGTTATATTATATTATAATGTGTTATATAATATTATATTATAATAATATATAAATTATATATAATTGTAATGATATTGGTGTGTAAAATAAACAAATCCATTGCAACCTTAGCGCGGACGGGGTGCGGTGTTTAGGGTGGAATGGATCATTTGTTTAATAAGAATCCATGACCAATCTTGCAATTCCCACGATTAAAAACACTTTCATTCAATCTCTTCAATTCCTAGGGGCCACTCTATGCGACGCCGGCGAAATCATGAGGGACAGAATGAGCTGCGTCTCCCCTTCGTCGTCAGTGAGAGACGTGTGTAAGTGATTACCAGTGACTATTAATTTAACTTGGAATTTTGAGCTCCAATGAAAAGCTAACATCAGTGATTACTTCTTTTACAGGTGTCAAGGTCACGACTAGGATGGATGGCCCAGGACATCCCAAGATTCAAGAAACATCGAGCCAATGGAGACTGACAGCGATACAAGTGAAGCTTACCGATGCTACATTCAAAGCAAGCTGTCGAAATCCATGAGTAAAGTCAACCTACTCTAAAACATGTTGGGATCTAAGGACTTCTCCTAATCCTGATTTTCCACCATCTTTTTCACTTGCTTTTACCTGCAATTGTTTGTAATCATTTTCATGTTCATGTAGATGCACGTTTTGTAGATTCGATTTCCTTCTATGACGTCGATCAATTCCTCCGTCGTTGCGTCGTGTCAAAGTGTGACGTTGGCATTGCTGATCTGATATTTGCCAAGAATTGCCCGGATATTCATTTAATAATAAAATCTACTAATTACAGTTACAATATTTTTTTATTCCAAATGTATTTTTTAATGAATGTAGAAGCAACCTTCAAGAAATTAATAAAATTATTCTAACGTTGAGATGAATCCCTGCGTGGTAAATAAGATTTGTGGATCTGTGATATCCAAAAAGTGTAAAAGACCATCATTTGTCATGGCATGTTACACTATGTCAAGGTGTATTAAAATTTTCTGCCGTCAAAATCACTTCATTCTAATCTAATATCTCAAATAAGTTACATTCTGAATAAAAACTAAGCTTAAATTTACTTGATCAAATCGAGATTTTCCCAACTCAAAGCTGGGGTAACTTTCAGAGATCTTTGCCATGTCCAATAAGTTTATACAAATTTTCGAATTTTATGATTTTAAAGCTAATAAATAAATAGAAACTACAACATGGTCGACTGTCTATGAAGATCGACAAGGCAAAGTTCAATGTGCCAAACATATTGATAATTTACAATCTCCAACGAGGCACATAATGTACTTAAAGATGACCAATAATAAAATTATCAAATTTTCCGTACCATCATAACAAAACAACAACTCTTTATTATCTATAATAATAATCTAATTATATCTTCTATCAGGTTTTATTAATTCTTTAAGTGATGTTTGTCAAGGCCTTTCTAGTGTCGATTATGATGTTATATCTTCTTTTAATATGTTAATGGTTTTGAAAGTTCTGACTACGTTGAATACATTTTTATTGACATCGCAAAAGATAGGCTTATGATATTTGAGAAGGTCACTAATTAAAAACTATAATGATTTGACATGCCATCCCTTGTGTTTTTCCTAGGATAAACTACTTTTCGTTTAGGGAGATTAGTTTTTATTCATTCAAAATGTGTGCTGCTGCCGTTTTATTTTTAAAAATTTTGTAGACCTCAAAATCGAGTTTTTACTGTTTAAGCCGTTTAATATTTTTCGTTCTAAGATAGTTTGTTAATACTGAGCCATTTGCCAGCTGATCCAACGATGACCGATCAGGTACACAATGCAAATTTTACATAAAGAGGTTATTAATTATTGACATTTAAATTTCTTCGTTGTTTCTGACAAGCATGACAAGTTGAAGTTATCAAAGTCCTAATATTAACCCTTTAACTTTAACATTTATCGAATTAATGAAGGGATTTATTTTCTTAATTTTAATGGGCGACATGGGAGCTATTGCTTTGTTATTAAAACTATTCTATGTAATTTGATAACATCCTGGAAAATAGCTGCATTTATATTTTTTATAGTAATCAAGTTTCATGTAATTTAATTAGAATTTCATTTTGTTTAATAATATCAATAATAATAACAATAACAATTATTTAATTATTGACTAAAGGAATAATGGAATTATTATTTAAAGTTTTTAGTTTATACTGCAAGATTATTTAACGTAACATGTGACACAATATAACATAAGATTTTAAAAAAGTTTGAACTTTAGTCTACTTTGCTGGTAATTCTTCAAGAACTCATTGACATTTTACATTAATTTTGGTGAGAAAGTTATTTTGTGTGCTAAAACATTAAGAGTCAAACATTATGCAGTGAGTGTCCAATAACAAGTGCGTAAGAGTGCTTGGTAATTATGGTTGTTAACTTGTTTCATGGGCTTGCTAATCTCGTGTTGTAAATCATGCTTGGTGCAAGTCACGGTCATAGATTGCATCTCAAGAATGTCATTTTCAGGAATTTTCTAATCTGTTTATCTTAATTTAAAAAAATCTAGATCGAAGTCATAGGAAATGTATTTCTGCTTTGAATTTCAAGGGAGCTTTAAAGACATTGACATTTGTTTTGTTTTTATTTTAATTTGAGTGCTCGGATTGTTCATTTTATACGAGAATCAGTTAATTTTAAATAATTTCATCAAACCTACTTTCGAAGAGATATAGAGGTTGGCCAATTTTTTTGTCAAAATTTCAGGTTTCAAATGCCCTGAGCATTTTAAGCTACTTTTCCAGCCTGTTAGATCCAATTTCAACAACAACTCAGAAGCAGAACTTTGAAAAAATTTCACCGAAACCTTGTGACGACATCACTGGATCATCGCCTCTACCTCGATCATCTTCGGCACCAACTTCTTCCACGGCCCCGGACTCGTCAAAAATTTCGGGATTTCCCACTAATTCCATTCCAGATACTTTCCAGCCCGTAGTGATAGGTTTAAAGCTGCCATTGTCTTTGGCCTGCACGAGCGATCTCCAAACAAGCTCCACTGCTTTGTTGAATACACCAGCCTCAAGTATAGATCACCAAACATTCTTCCTCATCAATCCGGTCATCTCTCCAAGCATCGTGGGACCAAAGGCAGATTCCATGGGTCCCTCTGCCTCTCAGAATCTGTCTGAAGATGACTGCAGCCAGCAAGTCCTCTTCAATGAATCCTCCTGGATTCCAAGGTCTCCTGCAAAGAAGTCATTGGACTCAATAAAAAGTGAAACATTGCTTGCAAGTAAACATATCTCTGATCTGGTTAGTTGTGTTTTTGTTTACATTGTTGGTTTAAATATAAAAAAAAATTTCTCATAGTAGCTTTTGAATATGTTTATTTATTTATTTTTTATATATATTATTTTGTTAGTTTAGTTAATTGTTTCATATTCTACACCATAACTGAGCAGAATGACAACACAGCCAGCAGTCCCCCATGGAGAGATGGAGGAGAAGAAACGAATTTTCAATTTCCTTGTTCGACATTGTCCTTTTCCATTCCCTTCTCTACAAACAGTGAAAGCAAACTGAGCATAACCAGTGAAACTGAGCAACTAGAAATCACAAACAACAGTTGCTTGCCCACAGGATTTGATTCCGTTTCAAAATCATCTTCAATCCTAAATACCAACAACTCGGGCAATGCCAACAACACACCGAGCAATTTTCAGACCGTGGGATCTGGCATCGGAGGAGCACCGAAAGAGGAGAAAGTTTGCGCCGTGTGTGGAGACAGAGCGTTGGGATGTAACTTCGATGCAGTATCCTGTGAATCCTGTAAGGCCTTTTTCAGACGAAATGCCTTCAAGGAGCAGGTTTATTATTGCAGTTTAATCAAATAAATAATTTATTAATGCAGTTTATTCAAGTAAATAATTTATTATTGCACTTTATTATTTATTATGGTGATTGCATGGAAATATGTATTTGCCTCCAACTTGTCATTCCAAGAAGTAAATTGATTGAAAGCACTTTCAGTTTCAATTTGCTCGGCTAAAATTATAGTTCAAAGTCAGCCTCACGATGTTCGTTTTAACCACATTAACTTTACAAATACTTTTTTTAAAACTTTCTGCCTGCATTCCTTTATTAATGTAAACATTCTTTCACTTCAGAAGATTAAATGTCTTTTTGATGGCAATTGTCAAATCAATGTGAACACAAGGAGGTTTTGCTCCTACTGCAGACTCAAGCAATGCTTTGTTGCTGGGATGAAGAAGGATCTTATATTAGGTTGTTTAGTAATAACTAGTTACTGATTCATTACAAAAACTGAAATTGTTCGAGTTGTTGTTATTATTATTATTGATTATTCTGCCTTGATTATCATTGCAGGAGTTGAAGAAAAGAAGCGCAGGATGGAGGTCGTGAAGCAGAACAGGAAGAGGCGCTCCGAAGAGTCCGTCTCTTCCACGACGATCACAAACTCGACGACAACATCAGCGGCAGATCGCACGACATCATCTGACGTCGACGGGACGAGAAATCTCCTGACTCTGGCCAAACTCGATCCCCTGACGTCGGCTTCCTCTTCCTCTTCGTCCTCGACGACTGTTCACTCTCAGTCGGTCGATTCTCAACTAGTTAGGAAGCTCACTGCAGAGGAGAGTCACATGTTGATTGATCTCAATCAGGTCAGTTGATTGTGACTTTAAGGTGTTCTGGATTTTGAGCATTTTTCTATAGTTACGATTAGTTAATATTGTTCTTTGAAATGTATTTGAACTTCATTTGCTGTGTTGATATTAGCTGAATCTAATTAAAAGTTAATTTAAATTAAACCAAATTCAATTATCATTCTAACTAATATAATAAAGTTAATTAATATATGAATATGTTGGAGTAGGAGGAGCTTAACTTGAATATAACAACATGATTCTTTGTATATTTTTTGTTTTAAGAATCAAAGTGCAGTTTTGTGTTCTTTAATTTATGCAGTCTTGGCACTTTGGAATTTCACATTTCAAAATATCTATCATAACAGTAATGCTGTTAAATTAGACTTTAATTTGATATGATTTTATTGTTGCTCAACCTTTGCAATATTTCTGTGGATCATCTATGATTCAATATTTGTCTGGTTTTGCATCCAGAGTCAAGTCATTTTTTTTTGTTCTTAATGACAGGTGTATGACCTGTCTTTCACAGTTGACCTTGAACCACTGATACACATCACTCAACTTAACCCCTCCCTCAATCAGCTGGTCAACCAATCATCTTACACTGTGCTGAGGCTCATTAAATTCGCTAAGAGGCTGGACGATTTTGTCAAGTTATCCCAAGTGGGTATCGTGACTGAAAATTGTGAGATTCTTTTTGTCATGAGAATTTTATGTGATAATGTGGAAGATTTGAATATATTTCTTAAAATAAGAAAATGTTATTTATTAGCCAGTAGATATTATGTATATTTTTGTACATTTGTATATTATGAACATTTTCTAAGCCCTTTTTTTCATCAATGCCAATGGAAAAGGAAACATAAAATATGATAAAGAAATTATCGGAGAGGCTCTTCTACCTGGGAACATTGCAGTGCCTGCATTAGTCATAGAACGCAATTTTTTAATGTCGTGCTTATGTTTGCTGTGAATGGACGACCTAAAATTTGGCCCCTCTGATAATTGGCCTCCATTATTTTGTGCCGTTAGTCATGTATTTCATGTGACTTTAATTTCATCTTGCAGATGCTTCAAAAATCACCTAATGACATGATCATGACCATGTAACATCCCACATATAATAATAATATCACATATAATAAGCCATGATAGAGGACTTTCAAGGCACTTGATTCATCATTCCCTATTTAATACTCTTTCATGCCCAATCAATCCATCTAACATACCATTTACCTAATATCTATAGATAATATTATACTAATGCTTATTAATCAATATTATATATGACTCATATTCAAGCTCAGTGCCACTGCTTCCAACAGGGACATTAATGTTTTATCATAATCTGTGTTGAAAAAAACAGACGTATAATCAACTTTTATTGAATTCTATGCAATCAGAATGATTTTTTGGCTGATCTTTTGGGTTTATCTAAAGTTAAACTGTTTTCTTCCTTTAGAGGATCTTCAAATTTGAATGTTAAAATTATCACGTGTCTCCAATTCAGGACTTGCAGATCAGTATCTTGAAAGGATGCTGGTTTCACCTGCTGCTGCTGAGACCGGTTTCGCTGTTTGATGCCGAGAGGGACGGATGGATCACCCCCAAAGGTGTCATTCCGACAGACATTCTCAAAAATGCCACTGGTTACGTTCAGCTCCACGATGATCACGTGAGATATTGCAGGTCAAATACATTAAATCTTGTTTATAAGATTTAGTCAGCAAGTTTAAACTTAGATTGATATGAGGATAGTTTAATGCAAATAGTATGTTACGGTGGGTTTTTTTCTAAATGGCCTTTACTATGATTATTATAGAATCTGCTCAAGTTAGGGATTTCTGTTTCATTAAGTACTCTGGAAGAACAATATTGCATAATTACTATATTATTAAATATATAAATATATTATTAAATATTTGTCTTGAAAGAGACTTCTGCCCTACAGAGCAAAACATGTTTTCTGAGGTCATAATTTAAGTGCAGGTACAAATAATGAACTTGTCTCCTTTTAGGAATGACTTATCTAAATTTTGATACATAATATCTTAAGTGATTGATAAGGTTCTCATTTTCAATATTGGCTTTTTGTATCTTTTTCAGAGTTTTTTTGTTATTATAAGATCACACAAATGAGATTTAAAAAAAACCCTTTTGAAACTTGATAAGATAAACAATTTTACTAAAAACAAGGCCTTCAACATTAGACCTTTCTTGTCCTTGACTTGATTTGAAATTGGGTTGTTTTTCAGAAGGCATTAATCAATAATAATTTGATGGTCTGAGCATTCTTTTTCAAAGCCATATTACCTAATATTTGCTTTGCAAGACATTTATTTTTCAGACAAAATTTTCTAAATGCCTGATATCCAACATAAGCCAAAACAAAACATAATTAGGGAGGCAAATGGTGATTTCCATTTCATTAGTTTGCCAAAACTAATAACTAGCTGTAATATTTTCTTATCATTCCCTGCACCTTTTATCACTGGATATTTAACCAAGATTTATTAAAAGCATTTACATTTAACATAATTTATATTCATATATGATTATTTCATTTTAACTTTAAATCGAAATTAACATGTCAAATTTAATTGATATCCTCAGATCAATAAAGTCAATCATTGGTAATGATATCATGCTGCTCGTTATCCTTCTCGTTCTGGTTCTGTTTGCACCTGACGGCCCCCATGTCGTGGCCAGAGAAGTCATTTCCAACATCCAAGTGTGTTGAGAAAGTCTTGACTTGCAACCATTTTTTTTATTGTAGACATCTTGCAAGACTTATTCTCAGTTACCATAGCATTGCAGCCATAATATTACTTGTTGTTTTCTTTAATATTAATTAACATTTATTATCTTATATTTTATTTTTATTATATATTTATTATCTTGAATTTAATGAACGAGGTAGTGTGTTTGTCAAAGAAACTCTTATAACTAACTAGGTTTTGAACTCCTAACAGAATTGAACTTAGGCCACAGTCACTCTCTAACTCATGCTTGATAAACTTTATCAAACAAATCATTGCAATGTCAACATAGGAAAATATTTTTACTTTTTTCCTTAACCAAAACAGTAAATAAAATAAAATTAATCACCTTAAAGTACAAATGACGGGCCAAAATTTTATACCGTGCTCTGATGATGATGGTGGTGGTAATGCAAACATCTGCAATCAATAATTCAGGACAGATACGTCATACTGCTCAAGCATTACCTCGAAGCCAAGTACACGTTCAAGAGGTCCGCTCACATGTTTCCTCAGCTCTTGGAAAAGATCCGGGAATTAAATTCACTCGTGGAAAATCATGCCAAGATCCTCATGGACATCAACCCGCAAGAAATCGAGCCAATAATGCTGGAAATGTTGGACTTTAAGAACTGAAGATATAACAGTTGAATTTATATGCAATCTGGATTTGTTTGTTTATTTGTTTGTTTGTTTTTTGTTTTTTTTGTTTTTTTGCAGACTGTTTTATAAAATAACAATTGTTTTTAAGCAACTTTTTTTTACTTTGACTTGAAATTTCTAAGGCTCGCGGTGGCTGAAAACCTGTCGTTTATTAACACAAGTCTTTTTAATCGAGAATTAATTGTAATTATTACTACATTAATACTAGCTAATGAGATTAGATTCAACATTTTTTTATTATACTAGCTCTAAATTGGAGCTTCCTTTTGTAGTTGCTTCAAATTTTTACATTTCTCAGTTTCTTGAAACAATTTTCGCAGTCTTCTGAATATCTAGTCGATGCCCGTTAGCTAGCATCTTGTTAATATTTTCTCAGATCATATTTTCCAATTCATTTCAAGGCTACATGACAAAATGTCTCTAATATTTGCCTTATGTTTTAAACGGATGATTTTTTATAATAAATGACCAAAGACTTTCCATTAAGTAGTTTCAATAAGTAGCTATTTATAGCTCTTCATAGTTTTCTTCTACTTGTATCTACTTGTGATCATGATAAGCAACTTAATTAATTATTGTGATTTGCCTATTGAATCACAATTTTGTTGTCAATGAATCAAAAGTACTAGGTTGGATTCTGTTCTTAATGGAAGATCTACAACATTTGGGAGCCCTGGAGATGGTCTGACGAAGTGGTGGGTCTATTTTTTTCTTTTTATTGATTTCACTGATATTGCTTAGTATTTTATTTGCACTGAAATTAATGTTTGTTAATGTTTATTAGCTTTATCACATTGTGCATCTCCTTCATTGGTTGCATTTTGAATGCATTGCTTCAGTGTTGTCCACTCATAAGAAAAGGGTTTAAGTCGTTCATCGAAGACCTAACAAAGTGAGATTAGCTAAACGTTTCAAACTGGATTTTGGATCCATTTCAATTGCAAATAAAAAGTTAGTTCATAACCATAGCTGAGGAAGAATTGTTAGGTAACAGAAATTAATTAGAATCAAATCTGAGAGGCAGCTCAATGCCGGTTCACTATGGTTGAGGAATCAGAATTTTAAACTTTATAAGCGTATCCACAGAAGTTCATGCTGGGCAGAAATTTGTTTTTATTTTATGAAAGTTTTTACTTATCTTTTGTTGAGGGCGCTGACATGCCGAGTTTGTGTAATTTAACAAAAATTATGGCCGATTCCAAATGACCTTGCGTCGTCATACAAATCGGCGCGATTTATTTTCTTAAGTCATAGCACAGATTTACAGGTCAAAAAATAATAATTTTCCTTTGTTTTTTTGGACACCCTAGCATCCTAATATATATATATTTGGCAAAGATCAATTGGCGTTTTTAATATAAATATCTGCTATCTTTGATCAATGCGTATAAGGGCAAACGGATAAGTAATCACATACATTTTGGAATCCCCCCCCGTTGCACAGAAAAGTACAAAATGCTTTAAACCTGGCGAGTGGGGCTTTTACAGATTTAATCTTTAAATTAAATATTTTCCTTGGACTTGCTCCTAGCCTCCCGTCAAATTTTTCTCCCTTCTCCATATTTTGACCCTCGTCTTTGAATGTTCACTAAATGATCCGCCACTGCTATTTTAACCAAAATTAGTACAAAATGTTAGCAAAAAATAAATTCCGTCAAGGAGAATTTCACGGAATTGTTAATTTCATTTCTTTCATAGTATTTAATTGAACTAAAACTCAGTCAGAAGTCGTTCGGTTGAAAAAAAATAAGCGAAATTGGAGTTTTAGAATTTAGATAAAAATCGAGATTTTTAGAACTAAGTTTTCTGCTTGTGAAACTCCAAGCCAAAACAGATTCTAATATTTTATAATAATAGTTTATTTAACTCTGGAAACCGCAAATGAAAAATGAAGTTGGTTTTTATGACATACTAATAAAGATCTAAGCGTCTCGGCCTTTCATAGAATATGAACTGCTAAATTCTTCTCTTCCGAATTTTTCCTCACCCTCCAAAGTGTCCTTTATCCACCATTGTTCGTCAATATTGCTATTACTATTGATAATAGATTGTCAGTTTATAGGAACCGCTAACATGAAACCTTTTCGTGCAGCATTTCCATAGAAATCCAATTTGAACGATGAAATACAGATTGTGTTGGTGGATGATCATCGTTTGTTGACATTTCTCCACGCGCCCACTAACCAGGCTATGCAAACATTTGGTGAGCCTCTGATGAGATACCTTATCACGTATAAGGCTTTGAATATTATGATTCTCAATTCCTTAATGCTTATATTGAAGGGAAAATAAGGAATTTCAGTATAAAATTAAATAATTTTGAGTATTACCTATCTGGTGTTTGTTAATCTGATTCTGCATAAATCAAAGTGGATGAATATGTGGTAAGTAACAAAAAAAACTCCATTAACCGCACATCGTGGAGGTTAAAAACAAAAAAAGTTAAGTTGCTTGGTGAAATCTGCGTGATATTAAATGAAATATTTTCATAGAATTACTTGTATTAATGTGTAACGCTCATGTACTCCGCATTACCTCAATTACCCTGAGTCGGATGAAATCATTTAAAACGTTATGGAGTTGTATCAAAAATTTGGATGCACTGGTGTCGTTGAATGAAAGTGGTTGTTTTCACTAGATTTTTTTTTGGTTGGTTATTCGCCACTTTAGTTCATCAGGGGGGGGGGAGATGATTCACACTGAAGCACATCACATCGGATAAAGAGCTTCGTACAACCTCCAGCGCGACATAACGTGATATTCAGAGGCGATTCGTCAGTTTCCTCTCAATAATTGTCCGAATTTCCGAATTGAGTGTTTGCCTAAAGGCATAAATTTAATATGAGTAAAATAGATAATGAAATTATGCGCACGATATCACTGGACCAATGTGAAATGACTTTTAAAGAGCTGAATGACCAATATTGGAAGTCATTCCTAAAAAAAGAAGTTAAACATTTTATGAAGATTGAAAGGGAGTGGATACAAAGGGTAGCTTTTGAAAAACAAAATGCCCTCGAGGTGACTATGGCATAATTTATGTTTCATATTATTCATAACGTTAAAATTGTCGCTTAATCCATTGAAAATCTTCTAGGTATATCCCTGTGCTAGGAAATTCTACAAACTAGAGCCTCTGAATTGCGAGGACTACATCTCAAAAGTACCGAGCACTACAGCGAAAGAAGGTTTTCATCGTTTCAGACTTTTGTTTAATTTGATGAATTTCGATTCGGCCAATGTCCACGTCGTCTGGTCCTACGAAAATATGGGACTTCTGGTGGAAATAAAATATCCAGAACAACGCAAATCGTCGTTTAAACGAAGCAACCTCCGCCATTCCCCTCTGTTTGTTCGATATTTAAACATTTCACCGGAGATAGATATGAGTAAGGTAATATTCGAACTTCAACTGATTAATTTTGTGGGAGATAAATGCAAAATTTTTGATAATTGTAACCAATTAACATAAGTTTTTACCATTATACTTTATTACTCCCATGATTTCTAAATCTAAACATTCAGATTGTATGTTGTTGAATCAAACTTTAAATAAGCCCTAATTAGGAAATGAATTAATTAAACGATTGCTTGTTATTTGCCCAGATGGAAGCAAGCATGGCTGCAGATAACTATCTGCTGATCGAAGCTCCTTTAATAAATGACATACTTCCTGAGAATGTAGAAGTTGCCATTTCAGATCGTGATAATCAATGCATAAAAACATATTCTAAAAATTCTGGAGACAATGTTGACCAGCTGCAGGAAGGTCGTTCGCCATCATTCATAAAATTCCAACCAGAGAATAAGAATTTCAAACCAATACCTCCCAGTCAGCTTTCTTTGCGCAAAAAATCTATTCCCTCTGGTGAACAGTCTTCTAACAATCACAATGAAAATTCTACCAAAACAAAAAACAAACTAAATAATGTCCCCTCGAAAGATGCTTCGCCAAAAACTGCCAATGATTCATCCTCGAAATCTCCATCAGATACTTCTTCCGGTGGTAAGGAAATCAAGGTTGGTGTACCGATTTTTAGAGATGAAAGGAACGTCAGAAGAATGTATCTCACTGTCGAAATTGGAACAGAATTTGCGAGAAATGATGTCATTGTACAAGTTTGTATTTAAATATTTAAATGTGCATTAAATGCTCATGGTAAAACACATATAATTACTGCAGATTATCAAAGAAAACCGAATTCAAATCAATGCCAAGCGTAAAGTAAAGGACGGAGAGAGGAAGGATAAGACCAAATTTCTAATGAATTATGAGCTTGGAGAAAATGTTGACCCATTCAGCTTAAAAGCAGGACTCACTAACGACAACAAATTAGTTGTCACTGCTTTGGCCAAAGAAGGATTGCGAGACCGTATAAATTCCAAAGGAGATGTGTTAGCAGAACCGGAATTTTCTTGCAACGAATCCAATGATTGCGCGGATCATGTTACAAATATCTAATTAAAATGTGATTTCAACGCGATAGACAATTATAGAGCAAGTTTTTCACATCTTTATTTTAATATGCATGCATTTAATTCACAAATTTATGGGTGGACATTGTTGCGATGTTCTTGTTTCCTTGCGGATCGTAATTATAGACCAATCAAGTTCTCATAAATTTCTCACACTCAAGATTACCTTATGATCTCTTGCTATTTGTATTTGTTTTTTTTTTTAGAAACATCCATTTCTCACAAATAAATTTCTACAAATCTCACGAGCAAGATGTGATTTATGAAACGACCCCTGGCCTAAACACATTTTACATGCTATGCAAAATTGTGTTTTTGTCAAATGTTAAATTTAATTTTTGTGAAAAATTACTTAAATTTGTTCTAAATGCAACAATTTAAAATACAAGAATATTGACTTTCGTCAATAAATGTTAAATTAAAAGCACAAGCTGTTTCACTAGAAAGTAGGGAAGAAAGACTTTAATTGGTATCCTGAGCCTATTTAATAAACGTATCTTTATGATGATTATTGAAACGCAAATAAATAATAATAATGAATGTATCTTACCGCATAATGTACTCAGCGAAGTTTTAGGAGTTCAGAGGTTACGCTCGCAGTAACATGTTAGCAAGGTTGGTTTCGTAACGAAGAAATTGTTCTGCAGATTAAAATCAACTACACTCAAGGTCTGTGTTTATTGACGTTTAATTGAAACCTTCGCAATGCTTTTGATAAAGCTTTTGCTAAAAATATGCTGGAAATGTGACTGGTCAAACATGGCGTCCCAGACGTCGTCTAGAATTTTTAGAACCATTATTGAATAAGTTTTGGCCAGCGAGGAGTGTTGACAAATTTATGGGACTATCTAGTTATTTTATTTCATTTATTTTTAGGAAACGTAAACCCAATCAGACGTCGGGCTTTCTTCGCGTTATTTTCGACGATAAGATCCACCATCAACCTTGTATTTCGTTCAGACAGCAGCGGCCGAATTTCTAAGTCAGCGAAAATGTCGGACGAACCAAGTCACAAAGCCATGCTTTACTTTTTGGAAGTTCTCATGAATAGTTCTGGCCAGCTAACTATTTCACAATTAGCTGGAAGATTTGGGAGTAGCAACTTTACTTCAGAAATGAGGGTTGCAGCAGGTGGTAACGAGACAGGTCTTAAAACATTTTTGCAGAAGTACCCATCACTGTTTACCATCAAGGGAAACATGGTTTCTTTGTGTGATGGAAGAGAAGATGAAGATGCAGCAAGTCAAGATGGCAGCATCACATCAAATTCAACTCTCTCTTCCAGAAGGAGTTTACCTGATGTATCTGTTGAAATGGAAGCTGTTCAATTTTTTCAAAACCAAATGTTGAAGAGGGAGGAGAAGTGGGTTCCAGTCAAGAGTCTGGCTGGTCATTTATCTCAAACTACCCAAGAAATAAGGAATGTGGTTGGGCCTCAGCTTGAGTTTAGGGGTTGGCTACTAAGACATGTTCACATCTTTGAGGTACAGGGTGAAATGGTTTCTCTGAGGGATGGTTTAGCACCATCTCCAACAACTCCAGGTTCCCAAAGAAAAATAACTTTTGATCTACCAGATTCTAAGCCAGTGCCACCCAAGACTCCTCCAGCCCAAAGGAGATATAAACAAAATGCAACACCTGGAATACCGAGATCTCATTCGTTCGGTGATCGCAGCCAACTTTTCCAAGGAGATAGAAGTGCATTTTCATTCAATAATCCTCCAAAGAATCCAGTTTCTCAGATAACTATGACGGCTAATGAATATAAAACTGTTATGTTCTTAAAAGATACTCTTGAAAAGCGAGGTTCTATGAGGATTCAGGCTTTGTTGGGTTGTGTTATCGGCGATGCCTTGATCCGTAATACAGCTGGATATACAAAGGTCGATATGGAGGAGTTTCTTAAGAGGTTTCCTGGCATTTTTATTATCAGTCAATCAACACCAGAAGATGCCAACGTTGAATTGGTCAAAAATGCAAAACTGAGTGTAGTTATAACTAGCAATAAACCAATGACTAATGTTGTTCCACAAGTGAACTCTAGCTCTCATCAGCAGCCCTCTAGAAATACCACTAATAGTGGCAAGGGCAAAATATTTCACGTTGCTAAACTTTGGGGTATCATAGATCTTGGGGACCACGAACATGTCTTTTTCGATCGGTCCATCATGCAGAGACCTATGGAAGATCTGCAGAAGTATTTCCAAATTGGAGAGATACTTTGTTTTAATGCTGTATTAGCTCACAAAACTAGTAGAGCAAAGTGGAAAGCTACCAGAGTTTGGAAGGAGAATGAACAAGAGCCTCTAATGTCTGCATGTCAGGACAATTCTGAGCAGTCCAACATGGATAGATCTGGAAGCATTGGAAGCATAGAAGAAGAGGTGAATAAGTTTTTGCCACAACAGGATAAACGTCAGGTGGCACAAGATACCTCTGTGTATGTAGATGCTGGACTGAGTGGTGCTGGGGCGGTACCGATATGGAACTTTAGACAAGACGAAGAGAAAAATAAACGAGCTTCTGTGACAGTTGTTCCTGAAAGTTATCAAATGTCTGCATCTGCTCTGTCTGATTTGAGATTTACCTCTGATTTCGGCTCCAACTTTCTGGTTTGCAAAGGAGCAAGTCCTCTCGATGCTTCCTCTCCTCATGCTGTTTTAAATGGTTCGTTGTCTGGCAAATCGAGGCAGAAGACATTTGCAACTGTTGCCTGTCAGACAGTGTCAACAAGTGACATCATTGCCACTCAACTCTATCAGGATTCATAAACTTTTGGAGTCATTTACCAAAAGTTTCCCAGATCGAAGTGGGGATGAGAGAAGATGAAAGATTTTACCATTATTATGTTTTTTTTTTGTTTTGCAAGCGTTTCTTCAAAGTGATCAACCAGCTTGGAGCTTGAATAATTGGTAACCATAGTAAAAAATCCAGCCCACTTTGATTTAGCACTATACATGCGTTTGACCTGATTCTCAACAATTCGTGTCATCCTGTCTAAAGTGATTGAGATGCATTTCTGAGGCTGCTGATTTACTTGTGATGCTTGGTAATTCATTTGTGCCCACGATCTTATGCAATTGTAGCTAGTCATACTTGCTAGTTATTAGGCATTGGTATTGTGGAATGGATTATTACTGCATCAGGATTCATTTGCAGTGTTTCTGGTCAGCCATAAATCTTTTCTACATAATTTTGTGCGGTTTAATCAACGTTGGGGTTCTGCTACTTTTCATGTTTTGATTGGAGGGCTTTCAAATCCAAGTCTACTTTGCAATTTTAACTATTGCCCAGCTAGTTCGTGCATGTTTGTCAGTGAAAATCATGAAACTTAAGCGTCGCAGAAGTTATTGTTTTTCTCTTTGAATTATGTGATTTGCAAATTTATTTATTTATTTTTCAGTCATTTAGTGTCTTTCCAAAATTTGTAATTAATTTATTGTCTTGTGACCGTGCCATTTATTTCAAGTCACGACTCATTTAACAGTATTCCTAACTGCTTTCGAGAAGCAGTTTTTGAATTTGGGGTGCATTCTCAATGCACCAGCGCCTGCCTGTTTAAGGATTTTTGGGTAATTTTTAATAATTAACTTGAGATGCTCCTTTGAAGTTAATGGATGCACACAAAATTATGTTGAAATTACCGACATAACTGGTCTTACATAACCGATGATCTGATTTTTGATATGTCTATAGTCCTCTCATATGTGCCTTAGTTCTTGAGAAGATAACTTAGTGCCTTTCTTGACATGTGTTGTGAGTTGGCATGTTTCATAATTGTTCAAGAACCAAGCAGATGCAAGTCAATATATCACTTCTACGTAAAGTCCAGTTTGCAATAGAGCATTGACCATGGTGTTCTGGCTCACCTTTTTGAGTCCATTATATCTCATTGACATAAGGTTTTGATGTATTCTTTCTAATAAGACTAAATTTAATGTTTCTGAACTTGCTTGATAATCACCTGCTTAGCATAACAGGAATGAATTAATTGTACATAAGTTCATACATTTGTGCTTTAAATCATCTTGGGAGAATGGATGCAACTAATGTAGCAAGCTTCTGCATAGCCGAAATTATTATTGTCTCATTGTTTAATCTCGTCAATGCAATTTGCTAATTTCAAAATCATGTTTTTACGCCTTTTATGTGTGAGATGAGCGCTTGATTTTCCAGAACGAGGACATAAGCCCAGCGCGCTCTGCCAAATCAAACCTAGGGCAAATTACGTCCACCCCTGGTGCTTCTGAAAGGCATCTTTGATCGGCAATGCCTGCCTCTATCAATGTGACCCATGTTCAAAATGTTGCAAAGAATTACTTTTGCATTTACTGGTTTTCCTGCTTCATTATGTTTTATTAGTTAAAGGGGCAAGAATGCAATTGCCCATCTTGTATATTGTTCCTACTTTAGGAGTGCTTGTCAAATCTATAAGTCATGTCTGGCTTCCCAAAAATGTCTAACTTTCTATAGATTACACTAACTTATTTCTGATGCCACAATGTGCAATGTCATTTGCAAGAGCTTTACCTGTTTTTGACCCTTTAATGTTATGGTGTGATCAAATTACTTTTTTGAAATCTCAATCATTGAGAAATTGAAGAAAACGGTCAATTGTTGTTTCTTATGAGGAGGGCAGTTTTGAATTTTAAACTTAGATTTTAGTGACAAGAAAGATCGTTGATCTTATTGGTCACGATACATTTTTAAGATTTTTTATTTCCGAAAAATTCTGATTTGATGAGATCCAAGCGCTTCTCAACATCTGCCATGAAATGGCCATCGCCATCAGAAATAGGCCCATTTTCATTTGCGGCCAAGTACTCCTTAACCATTCTGTCTGCTTCAAAGAATTTATCCAAGCCGACTGATGAGACACATTTCAGAAAGGAAGCTTCAAATCTCCATCTTCCATGTACTTGCCTGTATTCTCCAAAAAATTGGTAGAGGTCGTCTACGAATGTGGAAACTTTTTATTATTTGCAACTGTTAAGAATGAGTAAACATGAATTACTTTTGAAGATGACAGCATTCGCCACTTTTGATGTGTCCACGACAAGAGTTTCAGTTACCTCTGTCAAAGGATCAGAAACAACAGCTTTTTGGTTGGCGGGATCATAGCTGTCTACACTGTAAAGTCCAAATACCAAGAAACCGAAGCAAAAGTGTCGTTATTAGAACAAAGTTTCTAAATAATGGGTTTAAATCACAATCTCGAGCTCGGTTCACTACATATGATTTCAAATGCAATAAATTGACCACAACCGTCCTATCAGTCTCAGAAATTGTCCTTTGTAGGTGCCAGGGTCAGTTATCAATTTAGCAAATGAGCAATTTAGGAGACGAGGTAGATCTTTGCGTACATATCGCTGCCGAAACCCCATTTCGTTTAATAAATATTGAATTAAGTGTTGTCGCAGATTGTAGTATCTATGAGCAATATTTTTAAAATTCTTAATTTTTTTAGAACCATAACATAAAATGGGTTATATTAATATGTTAAAAATATAAGTAATCTCACTAATTCATGTACATTAATGGAAAAGCTAAAAATATGTGAGATTTCCAAAAAAGTAAATTTAAATTTTTATTATTTATGAAAATTACAGATAACAGAATCTAATCATGTAAAGTAGTCAGTTGTTCACCTCTTTAATGATAATATAATATGTTGTGAAAAGTGCGAACATGGCCGAGTTGTTGTTGGATTCTTCTATTCGTATTTGGGTTTTCTTACCTATAGTATTGATAACATTTTTAATTGGAATAATAAGACATTATGCTACGATCTTGCTTTCAACGGAGAAAAAAGTTGAAATGCAACAGATTTCCGACAGGTATTTAAAACTGCTCGTAATTTCAACACCCTTGTTTAAGTTTCTGTAATATGAAATTATTTCCTGTTACACCTTAAAGTCAGGTGATGATGCGAAGTAGAATGCTGAGGGAAAATGGACGTGTTTTGCCAAAACAGGTAATTCAGTTGAAAAGTGCAAATTTTTCTTCGGTTTATATTGCCCCATTCCTTTAAACAATTCACAGTCCTTTCAAGTTAGAAAGCATTTCTTCAACAATGAGTCAACTGGATTTTTTAAGACACAAAATAGAGAGGCAGTTATGAAAAACCCTTTAACAGGTGACGTTATTGTGATGAATATTCTATGCTTAATATTAGTTTATATTATTTCTGGGACATCATAACATGACCCAATTTACGGTCATATAGTTTTAAGCACTTTGGCTTTCCTAGTTACATTTCTATATGCAACGGTAATGTGATAAAATAATGTCAAGGGTCATAATATAATGTGTCAAGTAAACCCACAAATTCCTTTAGGAATGAGCACTGTATAAATGATTTAATAAATATCCCTGGCACCATGAATAGTGCTATCAAAATGAGTTATACTTATACTATCAGGATTTAAGAGCATGTATTGTTCGTTTGTTTCAAGATCCTAGCATGATGGCAGAGATGATGAAGGGGAATGTCACAAATGTTCTACCAACAATTGTTATAGGAGGATGGATCACTTGGGCATTTTCAGGCTTTCTCACAAGTTTGTCCATTATGTTGTTTAGATGGTCTTTGAATACCATTAGTGCTTATAATTAGTATCAACTTGAATAACATTCTTACAGCTAAAGTACCATTTCCTTTGACTCTGAGGTTTAAACCTATGTTGCAGAGAGGTGTGGAGTTAGCTTCTCTTGATGCTTCTTGGTTAGTTTAAACATGTTTAGAACTTTATTCCTTGTGGCAGTAATGCACAATTATTGTTGTATTACTTTTGGCAGTGGATTGTATTGGTTGAGATGATATATCTGCTTTCTTAATTCCCAGGGTAAGTTCTGCCTCATGGTACTTTCTTAATGTATTTGGACTGAGAAGCATGTACAGTCTAATCCTTGGACATGACAATGGTAAATTTTTTCAATATATTAAGACATATTAATTAAGAATCTAAGATCATCCTTTGAAAGTTTTATATTACTTCAATTATTGGAAATTCAATATCAAATGACTTATATCTTCTTAGCTGCTGATCAGACAAAGCCAATGCAAGACCAAATGACAGGAATGGCTATGGGCATGCCACCAGATCCTTCAAAGGCTTTTAAGGTTATATAATCAATTATTTTAATCACAATGTGCAGATCTCCTCAGTTTATCCAAAAGAGGAATTTGTGATGGGAAAACCCCCTAATGCTATTTGAAAGTGATATGTCTTTATTAAGAGAAGCAGTATCAAAAATGTTTGATCAAATGACCTCATAAAAAAGCATGATTCCATCATATGATACTGATTTACAGGCTGAATGGGAAGCCTTGGAAATATGTGACCACCAATGGGAGCTGGAAAATGTTGAGGATGATCTGATGAAGATGTTTGCTTTTTATGAGAAATAAAGTTGGTGATAATTGAGAAAATAAATATTGTTTTGCCACATTTTCAATTAATAAGTTGGTTTAGTGGAGTGGAGGGTAATTTTAACATTGGATGCAGGTAAAAAAAATTGAGTTCTGGTCAGTTTCCATTGGTACCCATTATATGCTGTAGTGCTATGTCAATATAGCCAATAAAGTTGGTGATAAAGAAAGAGAAAATAAATGGAGTTTTGCCACATTTTCAGTTAAAAACAGTTATCATTGGATGCAGGTAAGTTTTTTCTCAGTCATGGTCAGTTGCCATTGATGCCCATTATGTACTGTTGGACTACAGTCCAATGTCATTCCTCAATATGTAGCTCAATAAGTCAATTACTAGAAATACAAACTATAAAATAAGTTTTATTTAAAAATTTGATGAGCTGCAAGTTAAAAGTGACCAAATTGGTCGATTTAGATCTTAAGCAGTCTGGCTGGCTGCTCTGGGGTGCGGTTGAGGAGGCACCAACTGTGTTGCTGTGGGATGCATGTTTCTGCACCTTTCCCCAAATTTACAAATTCCTCTCGTGAAATAGGTGCATATCTTTTTTCCGGCTCCTGAAATAGAAACATGTTTAGTATAATTTGAGAGCACTTTGATAGTAGGTGATGCTTACTGTTCGTTTGGGTTTTACCAAAGGTCTTACTGGTATTTTTACTAATTGTATTCTCATTCAGCGGGGCGGAATTTATATTATCGGGAATTTTTTCCCTTTTACGGTCTGGCCCAAACAAACTTAACCCATCGGATTGCTTTGTTACTTCCATCTGCGGGTTTGGTTGCAGTGCGAATTCTGTAATAAGATATTTACTTGAGGCCATATCAGGTTCATCTATATTTTCCAGCTCTGAGGGAATTTCAATACAGTTCGCCTGATTGGTCACTTCTGTTACAGATGGCTCAGCGGGTGAATCGGGTATGCTGGCAAATATTAATTTTTCGTTGTATTCACTTATCTAACACATGTAAATAGACTCACAAATTACCTTTGCTTGCTGAAATAAAACAGGGACAAAGTTTGTTTCTCTCGCTCGGCTTGGGTAATCTTTTCAACGCTTTTATAACCGGGCTCTGGCAATTCGTTATCAATCGCATCAGAGGTTTGTTGAAACTCAATGGGGATCAATCTCCAAAACACCGCAGGAGATACGAAGCCATTGATGTTCGCATTTGATGTGACATTAATTTCTTTGGATTGAGGTGGCTTGACAGGAGGCGGTTGGCAAGACTTGAAATTCGTTCTTTCACCAGGAACGATATCGAAATATGAATATTGACACAAATGATCGTCTGAAGCCCAACTGACTCTCTTTTTTACTTTCAGAGAATCAGCAGACTTTCTTTTGCGTGGAGACGTTTCTTTCAGGATTTTCCTTCTTTTTGGAGCATTTGTGACATCAGACAATTCCTAAATAAGTTAAATTATGCGATTAATAATCGGTATTAGAATAATATAAATTAGCCCTCGTTACCGATTTTTTCCGCTTTCTTGGGTTTTCATTTGAATTGACGACCAATGTTTCATCAGTGCATGGATCGGCTGTAAAGAAAGCGCGCAAATTTGATAAGCTATCACATTTGTTAGTAAGATCTAATTATTGACATTTACCTTTTATTTCAGGAGAGTTATTCTCGACCTTTTCAATAGCGGAACCGTTGCATTTATCATCACAATCCAACAACTTTCTCTTTGAGCATGTTGTTTTTACCAGTATCAAAGTATCATCATTTTCTATTTCAAAACCTAGTTGTTAAATTAAATTCAGTAAATTTATAATTTGTGTTGAGACATTTGGACACAATTATGGAAGCCAATGCTTACCATGAGATCTGAATTTAGAATTATTTTTACATTGTGTAATTTTGCTTTTTTCGTTTCTTGAAAGCTCAACATCGTCTTTATTTGAATCAATCACAACTTCGCTTGAAGCTTCTATAATTAAAGATGCTCCATTTATACAAACAATATATAATATACGCAAAATCCAGTTTCATAAAAAACCTTTAGGCAATTTAAAATTAGTGCTTTATTGGATTTTTATGACATAATCAATATCTAGTTTATGACTCAATATTTTAAACTTTATACAAATCTTTAAAATTAAACGAAATATTTTTAAATGTAATAAATTTTAAAAATGACTATAGTCACTTTCGAAATTACCGTTCTCTAATGGTGGCGTTCTATCTATAACCTCTTTCCATCTTTTGAAAATCGGTAATGAGTATTCCCTAATTTCTGAAATATTCATTGTTTATTCTTTCAAAAGGAATAATTTAATGATAATGAATTTGAATTTTAAATTACAATTACAAATGTACCTTGATCTGGACTTCTTGCTAAATCACTGACAACCTCAAGATTCGTCTCCTCGCTCTTGAGAAGATGAGGAACTATAGGTAATATTTCGAAAATCTTCAAGATCTCAATCATTGAATGTTTGTCAACTATGGCCCTTGCCTCCAATAACCATGAAAACAAAGTTGACCAAGCTCCGTTTTTTAAAAGTCTGTTGTTATTAAATAAAACATAATACATTTAACTCCCTAGTTAAAAAGACCGATAATTTAATATTTCTAACTTGGTTAAAGTTTTCCTTCCATAAGACGACATCATTTGGAGTATTTTAAATCTTGATTGTGTTGGACACTGTTGCATGTCGCTGAAACATGTAAACAGTCACAACTTATAAATGTTAATTAATAGGTAATGGTCAAGCGATTAAAACTAAAAAATGTTGCCTCCTTATGTGGAAGACTGAGTATTTTCTGAAATGATCGGATCCGTCTGACCCATTGGTCTTTGACGTGGATCTTTCTTTCAAATTTCACAATAACGATTATAAAAACTTGCTTACTTGATTATATTTTGGATTGAGTCCGTCAAAGTATCATGATTGCATTGAGCAGCCCCGTTCGAGCCACTAAGTGACATTTGTTTCATTAATATTAAACGCGTTGATGACTCGATGGTGTTCCCACCAACGAAGGTGCTTTCTTCTGGATTCTCTAAAATTTCCATATATTAAACAGAGCTAAATATGTCACTGAAAATCTTCTTCCGGCAAGTTGTTATATTATCAACAAAATCGTTTTCTCGAAGGTGGCGAAATTGAAGGAAATTGTACCAGATGAGTCAGTGGACCATTTCCAAAGATTTTCAAATAAGAATTGTAAAATTTTATTTATTAAAAATTAGTTAAATAATATCGCATTTATACAAAAAAGAAGCTAACCTTTTTAAACTAAAAATTAGCATATGTTATCACGACAACCCATCATAATAGTGACAGGCCAAATTGGTCAATCAGGGCAAATAGGTATGATTCGGAACTTTTCATGATTAATGAGGATCAGCAGCGAACAGTTTAATTGATTCTGGCGTCGAAATTAAAAAAATTTATATAATTATTTAAGCTCATAATTTGTAATTTACCCACGATAAGAATGTGGCCAGACGTTACTCTCGAAAGGGAAAAAATGGATACGCAGGACTGGGATATTTTCAAGTAAAACAAATTGAAAATTCGAGCTCATTAGTAACATCGTACCCGTCCATTTGCGTGTACTATTACCACAGTACCATATTACCATAGGAATTTGGCTTCTTTCTCGTCATGAAATTTCTTTTACTTAGCATTCAATTCCTCCTAATAAAATAGCAATACTAAGAATCAAGTGATGGCATATTTTTATTCCTGAACTTTTATTAAAAGTAGAAAAAATGGTAATGACCACTGATCTTTATGTCTCTTTGAGAACTTGATAATACAATTTTATGTGATCCATCTGTTGAAAAACACTTGTTAATCAGCTCCATTAAAAAAATTAAATGCAAGACTTAGCCATTGAATTTCACTGACTTAGCCCTTAACATTTTAATGTTAAGTGGTTGAAAAATCTCTGAGGATAATATAAATGCCTTGAGAAACACTATGGCAAAGTTAATAGTTTCAAAGCAACCACCCTAACCGTGTCATGTGGTGCTTTAAGTAGCCACAATTTTCGTAGTGTAATCCAATCATCTAGAGGAGATCCTACTCCTGACAAGATGTCAACCTTTGTTGGACCGAGACCAAAATATTTCTTTACAAATTCTTTAATATTAATCACACAGGTCCTTTCGGAGCATTGGATAAACTTGTTTGACAGGCTCTTACATGTAAATTATTAAACAACATTGCATCTCAAGATTAAGAGTTGAACTAAAAAAAAAGAGGCATTATGACTCCTACTTTGAATTGTGATGTGTTCTCTTTTGGATTTAATATTGCACTAGATGCAAAAACATGCATAATTTATGTTTTAATTTTTAATGGCATTTAGAGCACAACAAGTCAATCAAAATAGTCAAGTTTTAAACTTAACCTGTAGTTCTCTAGGTAGAAGCAAATCATTCTGTCATTTTCGGGACCCTGATGGCAAGGAACAAGGCCTGAGGAACCACTGTGAAGTGTTGTTTCACCTGCTTAATCAAATAATTTTTGGGAGATATCACAAATCACACATTTCTTGTTTAATTTGATTTAATATAATAATTGTATATGATAGTCAACATAATTTAGAAAGTAATTGATTGATAAGTTGAAGTAGAACATTTACCTTCTTTTAAACCAGGTCCATTAAAATCTTCAATGCGTTTTTTTTCATCTTCAATAATTTGTAAACATTTAAAATTTAGCCATACTCAAGGTACTGTTGCAACATTGCTTTGAGACTCAGCAATTTTATTTTAATGATACCCAAAAATGTAGAAAAACAAATAAATGATTAGAAAACATACTTTCGTAAAGGCCTGGTACAATCTTAAAAATTATATCTTGTAAAACTCTGTCAGCTTTCAAATTTTGAAGAGGTTGGGTTTCGTGAACCTTTTGACCACATTGGGGGCAACACTTGCTAGTATGTAGAAACTTTACCACACAGCTTTTGCAAACTACAGAAACGAATTCGTAAGAACTCAATAGAACCTAATAACATAAATTTACTAACAAGTGTGCAGGCATTCCGTAATAGTAGTGGCATCTATGAAATATCCGGCACAAAGGGAACATACAATGTGCGGATTCAGATCGCGGATTTTTATTTGTATAATCTACAAAAATATAAATTAGCTAAGTTTGAACTAATAAATTCCATTGGATTAACTCATACCTCATCCATACAGTTTATTTAATTTGTTGAAAAGTGAACTGCGTTGTTTACGATTAACATCCCTATTTATATTAGTTAGCAATTGCTTCCTGAAATTAAGAACAAGATTTAAATACTAAATCAAAGACTACAAAATGTAGCTTGTCGGGGTAGTCACAAAAAGACCCTCAATGTATGTTTTCGTTCCAATTTCTAAATTGTTCGGAGGGGGAATAGACCTCACCCATCTCAATTGGACGTTCCAAGTTATCTTTAGAGTGCTTTCTAAAATTTTAATTTCAATTTTACTTGCTTAATATTATAATAGCTCTGTAACTTACTTAAATAAATTTTATTTGTCCTTTTAAGAAGCGAAAATGGAAGTAAGCTGGACTGATCCCTCGAGGGATCTTGTCCAAACTAGTTGTGGCAATATTTTGTCAAAAAGAAACATGAATGTGGAAAAGATTTATTTACAATCATTATTAAAGCACTTTTGCCCTGTCAATCATTAAAGCTATTTCAAACGTAACGGTTTCCCCCAAAATTTAATGTAATTTCATCGGGTCCTTGTTGAAACCTCAGAGCTAAAATTTGCTGATTCGAAATTTAAAAGCATGCTAAAATGTCTGTCACCAAACTTGGACACCAGAATATGCTGTTAAAACCGAATTTTACGATTCAATAGGACCAACCGAGTACAAGTTTGATGTGTTTCGATTTATTACTCTGATTTTATGTTTAACAATCATTTTGATGATAGTTTTGTACAATGATCACCCAATAAGGTGGTACAGGTTTCATTTCAATAAAAGTAATTTTTCAATAAGCATACTTTTCCGCCATCGCACGAAACATGACGTGCTCGAATCAACAGGTTAACATCCTCGTGCCTAAAACATGCAATAATTATTTCGCTGACTTACTTTATATTAATATTATAAATATATCTTATAATTGATACATTTCATAGTATTATATTTGTATATTATTATCCTCGTGTCCAAAATATGCAAGTTTCACGTTGCTGACTTTTGCATATTAATATTAAAAATATATGTTTTATATATTATGTATTGTTACGTTGAGCTCACCTAAAAAATACATTTAAGACACTTTAATCTCGAAATGCAATTCAATTAGAGAAATAAAGTGGTTTTAAACCGACTCTGTTACATTGATTTTCTCATCACAACATATTTTTCTTTTCAGTTTTCATCGAGTATACTAGACCTTTTTAATTCTTCCAAGCATTGAGCAAGTGATTTTCAATCAGAGCTCTGATGTTATCGATTTCCACAGCACAACATATTTTTCATTTTGCTTTTTATCGGACAAAACCTGGTAAACACAGCAACATAGAGCGACAGGAGAATGAAAAACAAGACTTGAGAATCGCAAACACGCCTTTATTACCTCTGCATGACTTCGCACCTGGAGCTAACGATGTACATTTGGCCCATTCGGTAACAAGAAACCTATTTGTTTCTATAAATTAATTAAAATCAAATCGAACTTCTTACTAAGCTGTTCAAAAATATTCGTCTAAAAATATAAAAACAAATTAAAAGTTTGTCGATGGTGATCGAAAATCTTTAAAGACTCCACCCGGCGTTGTGAACAGCTTACCAAGATTTAAATGAAAACACTTTTTAAGAATATTAACACGTTATAAATTCAGATATATTGAGAAATTAAATTTATTCTAGGATTTCTCGTCTATGAATAAGATATAAAAGCAGAGATCGCCTGACTTCGCCAAAGTTGGTTTCATCGATTGAGGTTCAATTGCACTACATTGTCCTGAACAGAAATAAATATAAGTGAATTTCGATGCTTTTGAGCTCAGCAAATAAGTCTGAGTTTTGAGGAGGAATTTATGCTTGCATTATTAAACTAAATTATAATTAACTTTTGAAGATCAACAGAAATGAGGATTAGGCTGTTTTCTATCGCCTGGTTCTGTCTTCTCTTATCAACTTGTTAGTGCGAATACTAAAAATTGAGAAAATGAATGATAAGAATTCGTAGTTCAAAACAACTCCTTTTTAAAAACAGGTGAAGCCGTTCTTCCATTAAATGGAAATTGGAGCGAATGGACAAACTGTTCAGAAACTTGCGGTGCAGGATTCGTTTGGAGGACTTGCATTTCTGTAAATGCAAGGTTGGACTTTCTGTTTCGAGAAGACCGTTTGTCTGGAATCGTTTGTTTAAACATTGAAACTTTAAAGAATTTATCTTAACTTTAATTGATTTAACGTGCTATTGCTACAAATGCATTTTGTTTATGCTCTTTGAAAGTGATATCGTTACGCCGGACTGCACAGTGGGTTCATCTGAAAATAGAGTCTGCTATCTGAAAGAATGCGGTTAGTTCTGGTGTAAGAGACTGGTTAAATATTTTTTAATTTTTATCCAATATAGTTCAAAATTTAATTGAAACAATTAAGTTCCAGATTTGATGTATCTTATTGATAATAAATAAGACCATTATTGTTATTATTGAATAATGGCGTACAAAAAATGGCTCTGAAATCTACCGACAAAGATTTGAGAATTTTCGACTGATAACCATGAGATAACAAAACAGCTTGTTTCAAGTCTGTTCAATATTCGATTTAATTGCATTTTACGATTTGGATTTCTAATTTGCTTCTTTTCGGTAGTCATATTTCTAAATACCTGACTTATAGATAGCCATTTTAGAATCCTAAGTTGTGTACACTGTGCATAAGAAATTACAGCAACATTAGAGTTAATACTCAACAGAAACCCCGTACAAGGATGACGGCTTTGGCCAGTGGTCTGAATGGGCCTCTTATCCTATGGATAACAAACAGCAATATCGCACCAGGGACTGTTTAGACGACTCGAAAGGTTGTGAAGGATACAGAATAGAAATTGTGGCCATCCAAGTCATTACAAACTACAGAAGAGCTAGATATTTGTCTGATGGTGGACAAACAAACATCCATTACATACCGGCGAGCAATTTCTCATCCGATGGCCAGTATGAAGAAGAAGGTAGGCGTTCAGCGAAATTATTAAAGTTGTTGTTTTCAATGAAATTAATTTAAATGTTGCAGACCTCTTTTGGATACATTATCAATACGGAGATGAAACCGTCAGTAAAATTGGTTAGAAACCAGCTTATGAAATAGTCTTGATTGGAAATTAACTTTAAAATAAGGTTTAAATTTTCATTTTGGTTTAAATTTTTTTACAAAAAAATGGCCTCCATGGGTGCCCGTCGAAAAATGTCAGTTTGACGTTTATTTCGTTGTGAAACAAATTTTCAAAAATATTTGGTGGAATATTCTTACCACACAAACATTTTGGTTTGGAAGTCTGTGACAACAATAAAAAAATAAAAGTTATATTCGCCATATTTAATTTTGGCAACTATCCACTTGAATAGATGACTGATGCATTGAAATCATTCTGATTTTAAGTTTTTAATATTAATTTATCATTTGTTAAAAATTTCAGATTCGTGTGACGAGGTTCCAGAAGATTGGTTGCCATGGAGCTCCTGGTCTCCAGATGGATATGGAAATGAAACCAGGATCAGGAAATGCAAGGATGAAACCAAATTATGCCGTGGTTATAATAAAGAAAAACGAGTGAAAATGGGCCCGGAAGGTAAATAGTTGTTTATTTTCTTTCTGCCACATTAAATTTATTAAATGAATGTAGCTTAGCAATAGGCCTCACTCACAATTTTCACAAGCAAGAATAATAATTAATAAATAGATCGAATTAAGTTAATGAAATTTCATAAAAAACAAGAATTAACATGAAAAAATGATAAAGTCATACGGTGAGGAATAACCAGAAGCATTTAATCAAACATACAAATAACTTCTCCTCAATTCAACAGGAAACCCCGACGAACACCTTGAGGATTGGGGACCTTGGAGCGAATGGGCGGTCCTAAACGAAAAGAGGACAAGGAAAAGAAATTGCAAAAACGAGCAGGGTCCCTGTCGGGGACAGTCTGAAGAAACCGAAACTACGGAAATATTTAAAGAAGTCTGGGAAATCGAAACCATTGATGGAGGTGATTCACATAAAGCGGTTGCAATGAGCGGTTTTGATGCTGCTTTGAGCGTTATTAAAGTTTACTTTTAAATTATCATTGAAATCGCTTACCGAAATACCGAGCATCACTATGATTCCCAAATCTTTTATGAATAATTCGCACTAATTTGTACGAATAGAAGCCGAGGAAGACGCCAGTGATTGGTTTCAGTGGAGCGGATGGACCTTAGAGGCCCAGAATAAAATGGTAAGAACTCGAATGTGCAGAAACCTCAACAAAGGAGGTCCTTGCAGAGGAATGAAGACGCAAAGAAAGATTTTGGTTACTTACGTGGTCAGGAATGGGTACGAATACCATTCCGATGATTATTTAGGTGAGGAAAACTGAATTATTGCTGTTAACAATCAATCCTTTTAGTTGGTATTAAGTTTAAATTGACTTTATTGGATTCTTTGCAAAACTGAGAAAACTATCTTTCAATTAAGTTGAAGAGGATATTGAATCGTGGGGCCTTTGGACCGCATGGACAGACGGACCCGGGGGGATCATGACACGTAGCAGGGAATGCATATCGAAGCAAGGATGTCGTGGAAAGAGTGTAATGATCCGAAAGAAGGCGGTTTTAGCCCCTGTCGCTGTTGTTACACCTGCTCCAACGAAAGGAGAAACTACGACTCCATCTGGGGAAGATTTAGAAGTTGGAAATCTTGTAAAGAGGCCCGGTGTGATGATTTTAATTTGGAATTTAAATAACCATTATTTCGTGTGTTTAAATATATTTTAATGACAGCAACCACGACACCGGAACTGCCGCCTGGTCTACTCGTCAAGGGTAAGGTTTTAAGTTTCTTCTTCTAAGAAAATCATTCGAGAAAATTTTTCTTTTCTTTAGCAAACACTGAGGCCAACGTTGTGCCTACAACTACACCAGTTTCTTTGACGCCAGGCAAGACTTTTCAAATGAGAAATTTATTTAAGCGGTCTCATAAGATTAAACACTTTAAATTTGTGATTAACATAGTATCGGAATTTCAGTTGACGGAAATTGGGGAGAATGGTCGGACTGGCTTCCTCCAAGTGGACCAAAACTTACAATAATGAGAAAGAGGGTCTGCGATAGTCCACCTCCATCCAATGGAGGACAAGATTGTTTCGGAGATGATTTTGAGATCTACAATGAGACTATAGGTTTGTAGAAATTTTAGATTTGAAAAGATTGCTAATCATATAAGGAGAAATAAATAAATAAAATACTTAAAAATAGGTTTTAATGAATAAAGTTACTATTTATAGCTGTCAATGGGGAATGGGGAACTTGGAGCGCTTGGTCAGAACCATTGGACGATCAGAATCCATCGAAAATAAAAAGGACGAGACAGTGTGACAACCCTGCACCTTCAAATGGCGGCTTGGAATGCCTCGGAGACTCCGAGCAGTTTGAAGATTACTTTATTGGTTGGTTAAGCGTAGAAGAAAGAATAGAAGGATGGCCTAAAAAATAATTTAAAACTTCATAATTATTACCAGCTGTGGACGGTATGTGGAGTCCATGGTCTGAATGGACACCTTCAGACGCCAATAACACTCAAGAATTCAGAACACGAACCTGTACGAATCCAGCTCCTCTCTACAAAGGAAAATCCTGTGATGGATCTGACTACGAATCAAGGACAGTTTCATTGCGTAAGACGTTGTTAAAAGCCAATCACGATGGCAATGGCGACAATAAAAATATCTCGATATATTCAATAATTATTCATCCTAAATGGGATCACTCTTGTCACCTTTTATCTTTCAATTCACATTCGAAGTTGCTAACTTCGACCAAAATAAAAATAATCATTGCACTTTGGCAAGTTTGAATTTTTTGCAGCTGTCGATGGAAATTGGGGCAAGTGGAGTGAGTGGTCGGAACCAACAGGAACACAACAGCAGGAAACTCTCACGAGGAAAAGATACTGCGACAATCCGTCTCCTTCCAATGGAGGCAAAGACTGCGAAGGAACCGATTCTGATAGCAAAGTGTACAACAACCGTCAGTCTCAGAGATCTTTAATCTTTTTATTAAAATATATTCATATTTGTCGTGAAATTTCGGATGACATACATGCTATTATTAGTTTTGCTGCTAGTTTTACTTTATACATTTAAACAGAATTAAAATAATACTTGAAAATCAAGTGAATTATAAGCGATGTAATTGATGGAATCAATCACATATAAATTCAAAAGTGCATCCTTAACATTCCAACTTTAAAGCAATAAACGGTGGGTGGAGCCCATGGGAAGAATGGTCTCAGCCACTCCCTGGTAAAACAACCGTCCAAAGAAACAGATACTGCAACAATCCTGCGCCAGATTTTGGCGGTTCGAATTGTGAAGGGCCGGATTCTCAAACCAAAGAAATTATTCTTCGTAAGATATTTTGTTTTTTTCCTCATAATAGTAAGCTGTTAAGTGCGTTTTACTGGGTTCACTAAGAACGTCTGATTAAGTTGAATTAATGGATGCTTTCATCCTTAAATGCACAAGTATAAAAATCACATCTCAATTCGAATTTCTTTTCTGGACAATTTCATTAATTAATGTATTACATAATCGCTTTTCATTTAAATAAACTTAGTTGAAGTTCTTAAATAACAATCAACTAAACTATTATTAGATAAAGGCATGTGAGTGTGAGTTTGTTAAAATGTTAAACACATGGAAAACTTTTCTGGAACAGCCACCGATGGTAGTTGGAGCGACTGGGGTTCTTGGTCACCGCCCACGGAACTGACCAACCCTGAAACCATCACCAGGACCAGAGAATGCAACAACCCTGCTCCGGCCAACGGAGGCAGTTACTGCGTTGGAGACGATAAGGATTCGAAAGTGGTCTTCTATCGTAAGACTTTTTAGCTTTTAAGTAATGCTAATTGTTTCAGAACGTCAGTGCATTAACTGAGAATTGAAATGACAAAAATTTATCGTTTTAAGCCATCAACGGAGGATGGAGTGAATGGACCTCGTGGACAGAACCGGACGAATCCGATGTCAGCACCAGGGTGAGGACATGCACCAATCCTGAACCTCAGTACAACGGATCTCCCTGCTTCGGTGATAAAGTTGAAATTAAAGTCGTTCTGAGACGTAAGTTCAACTTTAGGGGTTTTTGATTTATTTAGTAAAAGTTCAAAGTTTAAAGTTGCAATTTAGTTAAAGTCAAATCCCAGTTTAAGATTATTTTTAACGTGCGATTATAATTTATAATTCAGCCGTCGATGGTCAGTGGGGTAACTGGGAGCCTTGGCCCGTCCCGACATTCGAAACAAATCCTCAACTATTGATCAGAAAGAGAAGTTGTAACAGTCCGGTCCCTGCTAACGGGGGTCTACCATGCGAGGGAGATGACACTGAATCGAAAACCGTCACGACACGTAAGTTATTCTATGGTTTTATCAAACCTGTAAGTAATATTAAGGAATAATAAGTATTAATACTAAAAGCGACAATTTCAAAACATCTAAAGATCTTGGCAAATAATTTTTGACAAATTAAATTTAAATAACTAAAATCATCAACAAGGCATCAGATTAGCTACAGATAAAAAATATAATAGACTATAATATAATATTTACAAAAGAATAATATAATAGGCTGTCAGCTTTATCGCATCTACATATTGGATGGATATTAAATCCATTCTTTAATAAAAGCTTAGTAAATTGATTTAGCTCTATCATTTCTCCTGAATCGATTGATTGAATGCAACTGCTCTCAGAACAAAAATCTATTTAATTTAACATATTATTTCATTCAAAAGGCAATTTATTTCAAAGCTATCGACGGAAACTGGGGTCAATGGAGTGCATGGGAACCTATTGAAGGACAGAACAAAAAGCAAAGAAAAAGGCTTTGCAACAAACCAGAACCAAAGTTCGATGGAAAGCCATGCGAGGGATTAGACACAGAAGTTGTTGATTTGTTCGTAGGTCAGTCTTACTGTTTTCTGATTAATTTTTAATTATTTACAAATGACTAGTATTTGTTTACATTTATTAAATTACATTTATTTCCTTTACAATGATGCTTAAAGTAATACTTAATAAATATTTAGTTATCGACGGAGGATGGACGGAGTGGGGACCTTGGTCCACTCAAACGTTTGCAACGAATCCAGAAACAATTACAAGGAGAAGATTCTGCGAAAATCCCAAGCCTGCCAATGGTGGAAAACAATGCGAAGGGTCCGGAGTTGAAGACCAAGAAGTTACGAGACGTAAATAATAGCGATATTTTTATTTTATTAAGCAATAAATCTTGCATGTAATTTCAATATATTATTTTATTTTAATTTTATTTCACGTTTCAAGCAATCGACGGAAACTGGGGTCCCTGGTCCGATTGGGTTCAAGATTCATCGACTGAAGATTTCATCAGGTACAGAGAATGTGACAACCCTGAACCGATGTTCAACGGGTCTCTTTGCATTGGGTCAGATGTCGACGTGATTCAGAAACCCAAAGGTGACAGTGAAAGTTGCAGACAACCAATTAGTGTTGTTAACAGTATTTTTAACATAAATGGTCTCTTTTCGGTCACATCTATTTAGGAATAATAAAATAAAGTGCTGCGATATAAATTAAGTAGCGAACACTTTGAATTCCAGTTTGCCCCGAGGGTTTCATGTACATCGAAGAAGCGCAGAAATGTTACAAGTTGATCAAGAGAAGGTTGAACTGGGAAACATCAAGAGGCATTTGTCAGAAGTTCCATCCGGGTTTAAAACTGGCTACCGTATTTGATCAAAACGATCAAACTGCTGTCAGTAAATATTTGAAGAGTCAAAATGGTAGGCGAAGCGAACATATTCTATTTTATTTGCTTTATTTTACATTTCAAGAAACGTCTTAATCAGACATCGTTCAAAAGAAGTGCTTCAACAGCCAGAACAAAGATGTCTTGGTTTGGTTGGGTGCCAAACATCCCGGTGGGTCACCGGAAGGTGCCTTTTATTGGGACGTAGATGACAACGTCGACCCGGCAGATAACCCGGTCGATTTCGAGTCCTGGTCCGACCAACAAGAGGCCACTGACTTTGACGTAAATGAAGACAGATGCGTTTATCTCAAGTTTCCCGATTACAAGTGGACAGGAGGACCTTGCAGCTGCGAAGGACAAGGGTTTGCATTTAGAATTCAAATCCGAGTGGGGCTATTTTTGAATAATGTTTTTAAATTGTTTAATTTTTTTTCGTAATATGTCTATAGTCAAATTTAAAACGTTTTAAAATGTAGCGAATAATTTGGAAATATTATTATTGACAATGAAATTATATTTCAGATCACCAGGTGAACCAGATTCTGATGATGGTACGTTTTCAGATAACTAAAATCCGAATCGTTAATGCACAGTGACCGTTTAATCCGATACATTTTTAAGAATTATCTTCCAGGCGACTATAAGCCCGATGTTGAAGGAGGAAAAATTGATCCACAGGACCCAACCAACTTTTTGGATTACTCAGTGGAAAGCCTTACCTTACCAGGTAATATTTTGCAAGAGAATCTTAATTCCATCACAGAACAACAAAAGTAAACAGAACTTTATTTTGTGATAAAAGAAAAAATGCAGGATGTGATATGAAAAATTAAAATAGAAATAAATCAAATAAATAAATAAATCGTAATGATTCCAGATGGAACTCCCGAGTCACCAGAAGGTTGGGAGGAATTTGGAGAATGGACTCCTGTAAACAGCAAAGAATCGGAAAGAAAAAGAAATTGTCTCAAAGCTGATAATTCCTGCAAAGGCAAAACCATTCAAAAGAGAAAGAGGAGAATTTTCAGAATCGATGGGGAATATACGATAGATATTTCTAAGGAAGGTAATGGAATACCACCTTAGGTTTATCTTACACTGCGTATGTGTTTCTGGGTAATTGATAAATACACAAGAGAGAGAATTTGTTAAATCAAGAGGCATCCTTGTCTTTACGTTCAATTCATTAATATAATAAATAAATAATAAATTATAATAAATTAATATTTAGACGAGGAAAACACGAAAGATTTCACTCAATGGACCAGTTGGACGAACATTTACAACACGATTTTGATCAAAACTAGAACTTGCAAGTCTCCTACGAAGCGATGTGCTGGAAGTGTTAAAGCAGTAAAAATGAAAAAGCAATACAGAGTCCCGGGCTGCACTTGGTGGCGCCAAGAATGGAACGGAGGCTGGACTTCTGGCCTGGATATCGACGATCTTCGAGATTATTCCCTAGACAGCTCAGATGGTGGGTTTGTCATCTTGTTCTTTCAAATCGAAAAGTTTTAGATCTTAGGTTTAATCATAGATCAGCCTTGGAATTGGTTGGAAACATGAAAAGCTATTCACAAAGAAATTGATTGTTTTTGACTGTTTTAGTTAATTCACTAGTAAATATGATTTCTTGCAAAGCGATTTTATTAATATGCAAATACAATATCAATTGCATCAAGTCGGAGTGCAGGAAGTTCCAGAAGACTGGGATGATTGGAACATTTGGATTAAAGATGGCCCTGACAATTGGGTGAGAAACAGAAGCTGTTTAAACGCACCAGTTGGTCCCTGCCGTGGACAATACGTGCAGAAAAAGCGAGTGAGACACTGGAAGAAAGTAGGATCGTGGTCCCTGGATGAAGAGAAAGGTTTCTTATAGTTTCAAAAGTATTTTGACGTTTTAAACGGTAATAATAAATTTAATCTGTGAATATTTGCAGATAAAGAGGTACCCGATGATTGGAATAATTGGGCTGAATGGACTCGCATAAAGCCCGATATTCTTGAAATGTGGAAGCAATACAGACTTTGCAAGAACCCCTTAGGACCATGTCGGGGTAAAGCAATAAGGTACAAAAGAAAGAGCTTAAAATCCACTGAAACGTTTGACGACGAAGACGACGATGATGACGATGGCGCAGAAGACAATAAGGATGTGAAGTTTGAGGATCCAACATCATTTTCCATTGACAATCTTGGTCTCTGTAAGTGGATTCCTTTGACATAGAAAATTAAAAAAAAACACAACAAAATTACGGGCTCAGAAATGTGCTGTGTTTCAGCTTTTGGAGACTGGGACGTTTGGAGCCCATGGACATCTAAAAGTGCTCTTGAGATGAAAAGGCAACGATCCTGTAGAAAACCAGTCTGTCTTGGGCTTTCTGAACAGACAAAACGCAAAAGGAATTATGTCATTGAAGATTCATGGGAAGTCACCTCAACACAGGGTTGGAAATATGCTATCGAGAATTTATGACATTAAATCATTTTAGCGTCTTTGGTAAATCCTTTTAAAATTGTTTAAACACGTTTAAAACTAAGACCTTATTCTTGCTTGCATTCCTGTTAACGTTTTTAATTGAAGATAATGGACAGGAGTCTCCTGAAGATTGGTTCTCATGGAGTATTTGGACAAAACAAGCAAATCTCGAACTTTGGTCGAGAATAAGGGTCTGCAGAAATGGCGTTTCCGGCCGGTGTCGTGGCAAAGCAGTCCAATATCGCAGAAAAATAAAAAGCAAACGTGTTTATCTCTACGGCAAATATGCGTGGAATTGGTTCAAAGATTGGACTGGATATCGTCTCCTCAAATGGGGAGCATTGACTGGTTTCGGAGCAAACTTTGGCTTAGACCTCGATTCGTTAGTTACTGACTCAGGCAATTTATTGGACGAGGGATTCGGTCTGGGCATTGGAATAGGAGGCCTCCAATTAGATATGGATCTTGGAGTCGGGTCACTGAATTGGCCTTACGGGGATTGGGAATACGACTTAAGCGGAGGTAGGCATTGCGTTTTATCTCTATGAGATGGAGGATATTGTCATTCAGTTCCAAATTTATAGATTTAGCTGTCAAAGAAGAAAATCCCGACAATTGGTTCAACTGGAACCCGTGGGAAGACAAAGGCGATGGTTGGTTTGTCAGGGAAAGGAAGTGCAGAAACGACGTTCCTGATGGATATTGTGAAGGAAACACAAAGCAGAGAAGAAGGATTAAGAAGTGGACTCTAGTCTCTCAATGGCTCGTTGAGGATTTAGGTATGATTCTAGATTAAAGCTTTTATTTTTACAAAAATTAAGAAAACTATTCAGTTTTCGTGGAAAGGCAAATAATCGATTCGCATTTCTGTCATTATGCTCTAGTTGAATTTAAAAGTTTACTAGTTTATATTGAATAAAATAATTGTAATCCGTAAAATGTGTTTAAAATTTTTATTTAAAAGGTGAAAGCACAGGAGATTGGCTGAATTTTGGAGATTGGCAAGAGGACGGAGCAGGTCTGGGCTTCTGGTTCAGAACGAGAAATTGCAAAAACAACAAATGCAATGGAAAATCGATCCAATACCGGAAGTTGATTGAAAGACGTTGGGGCTTCGGATGGGGATGGAACGTTCAAAAAGGGGTGTGGTACAAGGGCTGGGGCTGGAATTGGTTGAAAAAAGATGCTGAACTTGAATATCCTTCTAGCGTGTCAATTCCAGAGACGTCTCCTTCCAATTGGAAATGGACCTGGTATGCCGGGAAGCTGCGTTTTCAAATCAAGCTCTTGCATTGGTGGGATTGGATTCGAGGAAATGATTGGAAATTTGGCAAATTGTTTCAAGGAGACATCAAGGGTCAGAAAGTCAGAGCAAACTGGAGGCACATAAGGTTAGCTAAGAGGAGATGGAGTTGGTCGGGTTATACATCCAGGTGGTCAACTTATAAACACCGTGGCGTAAGGAAAGGATGGACAAACATTCGTAAAGCCGGATGGAATAAACTGCATATAACCCGTAAAAAAATCAAGGCTGAAGATTCTTCGGACAAATTCACAGGAAATTTGAAAAAATGGAAAATTATGAAAATATCCAGGAAAGGCCGCTTTCAGGAAGGACCAAACTCAATTTTTGAAAGCCTGATTGATTCGTTTAAAAGTAAACTTCCCTTCATTAAAACTGGTTTCGTTAATGAAACGTTTGAAAAGAAGAAAATGGGCTTTGTTTACAAGAGGACCGGATTTTCGGCATTTTCCAGTATAGTTAATAAATTCAGTGATGAAAAGGTCGGAAGTGAAGATTCTGAGATAGGTAATCTCGTGAATTTAGGTGGAAAAGGAATTGGAGGTGGATGGTTAAAAAAAGTAGTAAAAAATAAGATTCAGATAGGATCGGAAAATGAAGATTCTGGAGATGAAGGAAGAGATTTGTTTGGTTCAATAAAGAAAGGGAAAATTTCTAGTAAGTTTTCAAAGTTTCAAAAGATCGGCCAATTCTCTGTTCAATCAAAAAGCGTGGATCTTGGGTGGAGTCGAACTGGGTCATTTTCCGGCGGTTCTGATTCCAATAGGATCGGTGAATATGGAGGTAAAGGTTCTGGTTTTGGTCGATTCGGTGGAGGTATATTTGGTGGAGGTACTCAAATTAAAGATTCTGGTCTCGGTGGATTTGGAGATAAAGGCTCGAGAAGTAAAGATTCTGATTTTGGTCGATTCGGTGGAGGTAAAGGTACTCAGAATTCTGGTTTCAGTGGATTTGGTGGACTCGTTGGTTTTGGAGGTAAAGATTCCAGCAGAGATGGTTTTAAGAACAGTGGTAGGGGTCGTGGAAGAGGTCGCCATAAGAGATCTGTCTTTGAACCGACAAACAAAGAACGTTATCTGCCTCAAAACGAAGATTTATCTGGAATCACCGATTGGGAAGTCTGGAATGAAAGTGGTCCTGACTTCAACCCACAAAGTGGTGAATGCGGCTACAACATGTGCTCACTGTGCGAATTGGACGTCGGCAACACGCAACAAACTGCCTGAAGACACATCCATTTAAGGAATCATTCTTCAGAAGTTGACAATATTCCATAAATAATTGAAATTAAGTTGTTAAATTTGATTGTTGAATAAACACTTGAATAGGTTTCAAAAACAATTCATCCGAATCATATTTAAAAAAAAAAAGATTTTGGTTTAAGGAATAAATATCTGAAAAAGTTACGACTCTTGCCAACAAATACCAACAACAAAAAATGAATTGAATTGTTTCTCACGTAACAACAAAAACAACAAATACCCGACTGCTTTTAAGGAAATTTTTATTTGCCTTAAAATAAATTTAGGTGAATCACCAGTTTGAATGCAAATTTTCCTATGACGTTTTTGTTTTTGTTGGTCGATATAAGTTGTCACATTCGAGGTTGTCTCAATGTTATAGATTTTGTGCCCATCTTCAGTGAGAATCTAATAAATTGTCAGTTCTAAAGAATAAAAAATTTATGCCAACTCATGGCACGCGTGTGTTACCTATGACATTTGGGAAAATGAAGATCGCGTGAACCACAGAACGAACTCTTTCCATTCACGGTTGTAATGAGTGACTTTGGTAATTGCTTTACTGATTGTCTCCATGATTAATTGTTGGAACGTGTTCTACTTGTTCTTTACAGCATTTTCACCATCGCTCCCCTTCAGAGCAGACCGTGTTACATAATGTTACATAATTTTCTTTTACAGACATCTATCTGCGACGAACGTTTCGTATAACTTTACGACGATGGGACGGATTACTAAAATAATTAAAATATAATTCACGAATTATTCGTGAAGCGGAATATTACTGTAATTCGACCCATAATTATATTTTTTTTGCTATTCTATTTGTAAAAAATTATTGTGCAGATCAATCACCTTTCAATAAAAATCGTTAGGATAAATAAGCCAGTGTTTTTTGTTGTTGTCCGAGATAGTTTTAAGTAGTTGTAAGGCACGACAAACATAAACTCGGGATAAGAATTTATCGATTTTATTGTTTTCGTCCCGAATAGCACGATAATGAAATGTTGGATGCTTCACTGGTTCTATTATAAATATTATATTATTTTTTTTTACAAACAAGTTAATGAAACTACAGGGCATTCTGATCCTTCTCAAGGGAAGTATTATCAGTTATTATGTTTAAAATTACGGAAATTAAATAAAGTTGTGTGAGCTTGAATTTGAGAAATTTAGAATAAGGGGTTGGGAATAAATTGAAATTGGACATCTACAAAATAGGTGAGCCAATTGAATGTACATATTTAAGACATTGAATTTGTCTTCATCAATTTGAGGCTACAGATGTCCTTATCTTTTAAAAATACTAAATTTCACAAGCGGCAGAAATAGGTTGACCTTCTGAACATGTTGACCGAAAGCTGGTGCAAAGGTCAAAACTCTGAATTTTAAATTCCCTTAATTCAAATTCATTAAAAACGTTTTTAAAATCCTTTAATGAGGCTTTAATGAATTCATTTAAGCAGAGTAACGGAATAAACTCCAGTTAGAATCGAGAAAACCTACCATACTTCAAAGAGACACGCGCAAAGAGGTCCTCATTTGATATGGTCTGAAATTAAAAAAAAAAGTGATATATTTATTGGGTTGACTAACTTTTTGTTTTAGGGATCTAAGCGTCTAATTTATCAATTGACTTGTCACCTGTTAAGTCCCGAGGAAACAGCTGGGAAGCGGTGTAAAACATCATAGACAATTTCAAAATTTTTCGGCAATGTTCCTTATTCACCGGTACGATTGCTTTCAAAGTAAGTGCTAGATTTGAGACGTTTGCTCCGTTGATACAAGATCGATTGAAATTATCGCCAGCATTTCTTTATTGCGTCGCAAGATACTTGACAGATACGAACAATCAGAATATCGAACAATCGATAAAATTATGAAAACAGGATCATCATATCATGCGACATCTTTTAGCAGTAGTCCCGACCGAGACAACAGATGTCTATAGTTAGACTTGTTTTTCTGGTGGGTACTGGCTGTTTCAAGCTTGAGCCACATGGGCATGATTTCATCCAGGATCGCCTGAGCCGTATGCCTCACCTTTTATAAGTGGTAGTTGCTGATTGCTGACAGAGTTCTTATAACGTAACTCTATCCTATGCTAGTAAGTGATGAAATCTGTTGGTTCCACATTCATCTGATTTCTGTGCTGACCGATTATGACCACAATGCCGATGTGATTTGTAAATGTCGTATTAAAATGTTAAAATTCTTTTTCATAGAATTTGAAGCTTGAAGAAACGACATGAAAGTGGACGTTCGATTGCTTCTTGTCTTAGCTATTTTAAGTGGAGGTAAAGTTTCAAGAATGAAGATGAGATTGCTTCGCATTTGATTCGATCCGATTTATTTTTTAATTTGTTTTTATTGCAAACTTCCAAGGCGTTGCCTCAGAAAATGTGGACGGTCAGTGGTCAGAATGGACCAAGTGTGACTTGGATTGTGATGGCGGTCTTAGAGGAAGATACTGCGTTTGGAATCCGCAGAAGTGAGTTTCAATTGAATTTAAAGTAGTACAAAATAAGAAATTATTTCTAAATCTTGGCAATAAATTTTAATGCAGTCTAGATTTTGGAATAAAATTGATGAATACATTTTATAAAATATTCTTAAATACCTATTGGAGAAAATTCTACTGAATAATACTAATAACTTTTATAATTTTTTTGACATGTATTTCTTTATATTTCTTTAAAAATTTCCATTTAATTCCCTTAGAAGAAAGAAATCAAATGTACGACCCACAAATGATATCATATAAAAAGAATATAATATGAACTTGTTTTGAATGTTTTTAGTCCACCTAAGGAACCAACATGTCCGAAAGATGGAGTTGAAGCAGAGAGCTGCAATCTGGTTACATGCGGTAATAGTTAACAAATTTGTTTTTATTTTATTAAATAATTAAATTATAAATAATTAAACATTATTAAATATTATATGTGATATAATTAAATAAATAGCTTTTATGTTTTACATAAAGACGCCTAGACCTAGAGAATCAGATTTTTCTAATTTTGATTTTCGATTTTTGAGGCTGAAATAAAAATAATTACAAAATAATAATAATAATATTATTAATAATAACAACAGCAACAACAATAAATAAATACTAAATTAAATAAATATATAAATTAATATAAAAAATACTTTTCATCATTCAAATGTTGCCGCTTTTCATTTTGTTCACTTTTAATAGTTACAACTTTATAAAGTGAAAATAATCAAATGGCTCTTATGACAATTTAATCAAGTTTAATTTGAACACACCTCAAGATACGGGTGAACCGTTGGAGCAAGAGGGCTTCTCACCGTGGACCGCATGGACAGCCGATCCAAAGGATGCCGGACAGTTGGTTCGAACCAGAACTTGTAAGGACGAAGATCTAGGATGCGACGGGTACTCGGATGAAACTCTGGTGATTAGTGACATTGTGTCGTCCTCTGTGTCAAAGAAGAAAGTTCCTAGGGCATCCGGCAAAAAGTCTAAAGGAAAGAATAAAAAGGAAATCACCGTCGCGACTATTGAAAAGGGAAAAATCAAACCCGGTTGGTGATGAATGCTTATTTATTTGATTTCACTGCTTGCTTTTCCATTCTTATTTGTTGATAATCACTTGATTGCAAGATCGTCTTTACTCAGTGATGAAATATGCGAGAATTCTTAAATCGTAAGAGTTACATAGAATGTTTTTTTTTCTTTTAATAAATGCTTTGTGAATCTCTTGAAATTTTAATGGCAGCTCTCTCAGAATGGGAAGAAGTTTCGAATGATGGAAAGTACGTCATTGAAGAATACGTTGGCAAAGGTAAAGATTGGAATTTAAACACTGACATTTGTACTGTAATGTAGTTATGAATATTTTAACAACAATCTTGGCAGTCTCATGAATTCATTGAGTTTTCATAATCGCAGAAGGATTGAAATCCTATGTTGTTATCTGACGAAGGAGTTTAAGAAAAGTAATTTTGTTTAGTGGTAAAATTTAATTTGAAAACATGAAATCGCTCGGTTCAGTTTGTACTAATTGGTCCAGATCCATAATTTGATTTTCTTTATAAAATTGCATCTTAGGTCAGTTCGTTCAAGAGGTGTCAGTGGATTGGAACGCATGGGGCGCCTGGAAAAGAGCACCCGACGGCACACTGACCAGCAAAAGAACTTGCAAAAACGCTCCAACAGGTCCTTGCCGTGGTCAAGATACGCGAAGAAAACGAAAACAACCAAAAATTTACTTAAGAGAGGGAATGTACGACATAGAAGTTCAAACGGGTACAGTTCTTGAGCTTCCAATAACTATTAGAGACAAAAATAACACTTGACCACTAAACATCAACTGATCATATGAAATACATCAATCAGGTGTACAGGAAGTGGCTGCAGACTGGGAAGAATATGGAAAATGGGAATTACAGCAAGATGGCACATATAGGAGGACCAGAAAATGCAAAAATGAGGAAGGTCCTTGCAGAGGATATAGCTACCAAAAAGCAAAGTTAGCTAAAATAGAAGTAGAAACCGACGTTTCGGATCAGGAATATGAATACGATTACGAGGATGAACTAAGCTTTAATACTAGTCGTAGTTTGAAAGGAAAAAGAGGAAAAAAACACAAAAAGAAACCTCAAGCAACTCCTGTGCCGACGCAGAAACCAACAACACAAAAACCGACAACACAGAAGCCTACAACTTTGGCAACAACTTTACCAACAACACGGAAGCCCACAACTCACCCAACAACTCAGAAGCCCACAACTCAACCAACAACACAGAAGCCTACAACTCAACCAACCACTCTACCAACAACTCAGAAGCCCACAACTCAACCAACTACACAGCCAACAACTCAGAAGCCCACAACTCAACCAACTACACAGCCAACAACGCAACCAACAACACAGAAGCCCACAACTCAACCAACTACACAGCCAACAACTCAGAAGCCCACAACTCAACCAACTACACAGCCAACAACGCAACCAACAACACAGAAACCCACAACTCAACCAACTACACAGCCAACAACACAGAAGCCCACAACTCTGCCAACTACTCAACCAACAACTCAGAAGTCCACAACTCAACCAACTACACAGCCAACAACTCAGAAGCCCACAACTCAACCAACTACACAGCCAACAACGCAACCAACAACACAGAAGCCCACAACTCAACCAACTACACAGCCAACAACACAAAAGCCCATAACTCAACCAACTACACAGCCAACAACACAGAAGCCCACAACTCAACCAACAACTCAACCAACTACACAGCCAACAACCCATCCAACAACACAGAAGCCCACAACTCAACCAACAACTCAACCAACTACACAGCCAACAACCCATCCAACAACACAGAAGCCTACAACTCAACCAACCACTCTACCAACAACTCAGAAGCCCACAACTCATCCAACTACACAGCCAACAACACAGAAGCCCACAACTCAACCAACAACTCAACCAACTACACAGCCAGCAACCCATCCAACAACACAGAAACCCACAACTCAACCAACTACTCAACCAACTACTCAACCAACAACTCAGAAACCCACAACTCAACCAACTACTTTGCCAACGACGCAGGAGCCGACAACTCAAAAAACTACTCTACCAACAACTGAAGAACCTACTAAAAAGTTGGCAACAAAACCAACGACACGAAAGCCTGTGACAAAGCCTGCAACAATTCCAACCACTCAAAGGCCGAAAACGAAGCCTACAACTGTGAAAGAATTAACAACTAAGAAACTAAAAGCCACAACCAAAATACCTGCCACGAAAAGTGTGCCACTAAAGGCCATGACCACACCAAAGCAGCCGGTTCTCCAACCAATCATAATACCGATCATATGCGGCGGCCTCGATCTTCCGTGCAACCAAAGACCCGAACCCAGACCTTTGCCTTGTAGAGAACCCCACTGCGGCAGGAAGATACAACCCGAGCCTGAAGCATTTATGGTTCCTGGAAGTCTGATATTTCCTTTGGCCAAGAAAGAGAAAAAGGAGAAAGATTGCTCGACCGATGAGGACGAATACGAGGCATTCGATAGCTGGCTCGATTCTCTGAAGACGCCCTCGAGATATGCAGGAAAAGGACTGGAATTGCCCCCTGGATGCACTGTCATTCCTACCCATCTTCTGAAATATCTTCTGGAATGCGACTGTTTCAGACACCAGTGGATGAGATACGAGTCCGGAATGGCGGGCGATTTCTTCCAAGAATTCTACGGAAGCCGAAGACCTCGTTTTGAAAGAATTGGAAGGAGAAGAGGAGGAAGAGGAAGACGAAGGCCCCAGTACGATGATTACAATTACGAGTACGAGTACGATGACTTCGATTACGGCAGAAGAAGGAGACCACGTCATCAAGGTGATGGAAAGAAGGTTGTCGTCATTACCTGAAGAAAAGAAATAAAAGGCCGAAGAGATTTACTCATAAGTTCCAATGAGAATGGTAAATTTAAATAATAATAATAATAATAATACTAACTATATTAATAGTGATAATAAGTATGAATTTATTGGTAATAAAAGAAAATTTTGAGGCCTCTCTCAAATATTGGAAATAAAAATGATAAACGAATTTCTTGATCCAACGCTGCCATGGCATTAAAAAAACGGTCGAACTCGGTTAAAACAAATTTAAGTTTTAAAAATTGCCATGCTCGTCCTGAGAAATATTTTAAGTTTAGACAGCTTTCCTAAGCAAATGACGCTACATAAGGTACACATTGAGGTATTCTTAGTCAACACATTGGGTTAGTTTGTTAAACAATAAAAAATAATGGAAAAAATTCAAAATGCAGAAATCTATCGCTGAGCTCCGATGAGAAGTAACTTCTAACAATCTGTGGCATTGATTTAATTGTTTCAATTCAAATATTCTGCTGAACAACGAGGTGATTCTGGTTTATGGCGTTAAGACTCCACAACTTTAATAATTCCATAGGCAAATACTGAAACAGATGGATCTGAAAGTGTCAAAGACAACAGTTTAATGCTGAACTGTGTGTTGTGGAACTTTCAAATTCGATATAACACTTATGATATACAATGTATATAAACAGTATACCTCCCTATAGAGACAGCTAGGTATGAAGCCAAATAGTGTCCCGATGGGTTATTCATTTTATCAGGTATCTATGTTAAACTGAAGTAAAATCTGTTGCTGGAAAAAGCGGCCCTTAATACAGGTTATACCCTGTTCCTGGATGCCCTATTATACAGGGTGCTGTATTTATATTATGCGTATAATGTTTTTCTATTTTCATGTATAACTTTGCTAGTTTCCTGAAGGTAGCACTTCTCAAAGAAAACGAAAACGTGGGCATTGCAAACAGAAGTCAAATTTTCAAAGTACAGAATCGAGGAATTAAGATGTCAATATTTTCGTCCAAAACGTGTGGACTTTCAAAGCGTTTATCTTCATTCTTGACATTAGGATTAAATTCAATTATTGCATAACTTATTGTTAATTATAATACAATAGCCACAAAGTAATGAATTGTTAACGTTTATGGCGATTTTATGAGTGAAGTTTGCAAAGTAATTGGTGATTCAAATTCAATTTCTTCCTTTTTTTTCAAATATTAATTTAAATTATTTAAATTTATATAAATTAAATTGCTTTATAAAATCTTCTGAGGTATGTCATCTAGAAATCCATTCACTATTAATATTATAGTCCTAAAATATACGATTTAAATAGACTCATTATTAAAATTTCTCCTATGTTGAATCAACAGTCGATGGCAGGTTGCAATAAAAATAAGCAGAGACCAGAGAAAAGAATAAACCGGACAGGGCCGGACCTGGAATATTCCAGAGATGGATCTAAGAATAGCAGTCGGTTATAGGCAAAGAGAGGATAAATGAGCTTTATATGGGCTGAAATAAATTAAAATTCTATTAAACCGACTAATAATTAATTGTATTAAAGCCTGAAATTGAAATTATTTCTATAAAATTATGTTTGTTGCTTAAATTTGTTTCAATATGCTGTTTATCGCGATGAACAAATACTTGTGGTCCGAGCTAAATAGGTGTGTATGATTTATTCAATGGCCAGCAGATAAACTAGATAGACACTAGACATTCTCCCGACAAGTGAAATATGTTGACGTAAGTCAGATGTATCTATTTTTTATGGCCTCCACAAATAATTCAGAAGATCTATCGTGAAATTGATCTACTTGGTTTACGCATGAACGATCCAGATAAAGTTTTACCGTTTATTAATTAAATATTTACTAAAACAATAATTTTATATTAAGTCTTCAAAGTATTCTCGCTATTACCACTTTGACCACTAAACCCGGACAGCCTACCCTAATTTGTTTGAATACGTCTAAGTAGCTGTTAATGTTTTATTATATTTAAAGATTAAGTAAAATATTTAGAATTGATCCTTAAATGCAAATAATTCTTAATTTGTTGTGGAAGGCCTCGTCTCACGCATGCCTGCTCAAATTTGAGAGGTACATCATACTTTATATTTGAAATTGATTTTTTAAATGTCAGTATTATTGAACAATAAAATTCAGGTCTACGTTCAGACGTAGACTCAAAATATATTTTATTGAGTATATTTTTGTGGGGCATATAATTGCAGATAATGTTGCTGATGATATTCTATAAAAGCCACCTCACAATTCAATAATTTTGGTGTGTCCTCACCTAAGAGTTGATGTCGTTGGGGCGTTCGGAATATATTTATTTTTGGGTTTCAACCAATCAACTCTCTCGGGGAAAATTCTGAGGTTACGAAGATGACAATGCAGTGGCTCCCTGTATTGCCCTGCTTGGTTTTCATATTTCGTAAGTTCAAAACGATCTCAACAGAGCTATTAATTTAAATTACTAGATTTATCTTTTAATGTTTATGTACCGTGGTATTATACAACGATATACAGGTATTTATAAGTAATATCAATTCGTAAAACATTAAAATTAGGCAGTCTGCTTAACAACTCCGTAATACTTTGGGAGCCACTTTAACATTAACGAGAGAACATCTGGTTTTATGACTAAAATTATCTTCTATCTAATTTGGATTACATGCTATTTTTAAGAATTACGAGCTATATAAAATATAGTTCCTTATAATCGACAGATAATAATTTAATTTATGTTCGAGCCCAACACTTATATTTACTTTTGACAAAACAGTGGCAGATGTCAACGGATGGAGAAATTCAAAAAGAGGTGGGTGAAAACTTAGAAGGTATCGCAATATCGTTATTAAAATATTGCTTCATGACTAAATAATTAGTCAGTTTCTTTTAATTGCTTGTTAGCAGACCGACTTATAATATTTGCTCAATAAACTTAAACCTAAACGGATAAGTGATTTCACTGAATACGTTGGCGGTAATTATTCCAGATTTAGTACAAGTGGACTATTGGAATCCATGGGGAGAATGGACTCAAGAATCTGCTGACGCAGTTGTCAGATCAAGGACTTGCAAAGTCGCCGGCAAATGCGTCGGAAATTCTGTGCAAAGACGTAAGAAAAGTGCACAGGAAACCACGACCGTTGAAGAGACAAACACTGGTGGAGACAACTGGGGTCTGTGGGGCGAATGGACCCAGGAGGACGCAGACACTTGGGTCAGATCGAGAGCCTGCAAAGTTCCTGGTACCTGCACCGGTAATTCGATCCAGAGGCGCAAGAAGAGTGCACAAGAAACGACAACCGTCGAGGATGTCGTAGAAACACCAGGGGACGATTACTGGGGGGCTTGGGGACAATGGACTCTGGAAAGTGCCACCTCCGAGGTGAGAAAAAGAGATTGCAAAGTTCCAGGAAAATGCACTGGAAATGCGCTCCAAAAGAGACAAAAGGCAGGCGTTACGACTCAGTCCGACGAAGGTTATTAAATAATTGTTTCTGTTTGATTTGAAATTTTAATAGATACTGAGATGAAAAAACATTTTATAATTACTTAATACTTTTACTTAATACTTAATAATCGCTTTGCGAATGCAGATTTATTTCCTAAAGATCAATATCCAGAAGATTGGAATTCATGGAGTGAATGGACTTTGGGTGCTGATGGTTGGTATAGCAGGAAAAGAACTTGCAAAAATTCCTTGTTTAGTGGAAAATGCAGAGGAGTATCCAGTCAAACTAAAAAGATGTCCGTATCTTCTGGAGACGTGGTAGAAGGTAAATCATTTAATAGGCTTGAACTGAATAATTATTTCTGAATTTAAGTAAAATTAACTCAATAAAAATGATCAGAGGAAGTGTTGGAAGATTGGAAACCTTGGTCAGCTTGGACCGAAGAAACAGTCGGCTTTTATATAAGGACAAGGGAATGTCTAAACAAGGGTGTGCCTGGAAAATGTCGTGGCAGTACTCTTCAAAGGAGAACGAAGACAATTCAGTATCAATTTGAAATGGAGGTCGACAGAAGTAATTTGCCTTGCTCAGAGATTTTCACACTCAAATATGTTGCCTTCCCCAATAGCATTGCTGTTAGGTTTACAAACGTTTCAAATAAGCTTAAAGTTGCTTCAACCATGTTCGATAGATGAAGTTTTAGAAGATTGGGAAGCATGGGGAGCTTGGGTGGATGAGCCCAACGGAGATGGGTACAGAAAAAGAGTCTGCAAGAACAAAGGACCAGGAGCCAAATGCCGAGGAAAGGACACTCAAACGAGAAAGAGGATCATTAAAGATACTCCTCTTGAAGATGACAAAAGTTATCATTTAACAATCTTGCTTAATTTTTTTTTGTTTTGCAAACACTCACAAACTGGCAATACCAGCTGAAAATAATTTCACTTATCTACAATACTTGCAATTTCTCTAAGAGATAAATGTGTTGTTACATTATTATTTCCTTTCTGAACAGTTCAGAAAGATTTATTATAAAAAATGATAAAGTTCAACCAAATGCAGACCTCTTTAATGGTAAACTTTATATACTAGGTGCCACCATTACCAATGAACATTATGAGGACTGGGAGCAGTGGGAATCTTGGTCCTTCGGTTCAGATGGTTGGTGGGTCAGAGAAAGAAAGTGTAAGAGCAAAACAGGTCCTTGCAGAGGCATTTCAACACAGAAGAGAAAGTTCTCTTCAGGTTCAGAAGGTCAACTAACTATATTCATTTTATTAAATATTTATTAAAATTGATTGTTTAACAAACTGCTGAATGACATAAGCACACTTTGATGACACTGTAATAATGTCATAATTTACTTTTATTCATTCGACAGAAGGAGACTGGGAACAGTGGACTGGCTGGACCAAAGAATCGGAAGGAGTCTTTACCAGAAAAAGGACTTGTAAACCTAATGGAAAATGTAGCGGAAGTTCTTTTCAAAGAAGGACGACGAAAATAACTTACATCTACATTTTGGAATACGATGGATGTAAAATAATTTCCTTATTCTTCATTTCTCTTGTTTTGTTGACAAACCGAATTACTTCCCATCATTACAACACATTTATAACTTTTTTTTTAAAGATGAAGTAGCAGAGGACTGGGAAACTTGGGGAGAGTGGGTTGCAGAATCAGAAACAGTTTCAGTCAGAAAGAGGGTGTGCAAGAATAAAGGACCAAATGCAAACTGCAGAGGAAATGCTAGTCAAAGAAGATACAGAGAAGTTAAAAAAGAAGCCGAACCTGAATTCGTCATCGAAGGTAACGTTGATAAGCTCTATAAAACTCAGGTGTACCATATCGAACTAAATATAAACTGGAATTTTGCTTATCAGAGGAAGTCCCTGAAGATTGGGGACCATGGGGAGAATGGACTACCGAGTCTAAAGGAGTGCGTGTGAGGAAAAGAAAGTGCGTGAATAAGACCGGCAAATGTACTGGAAATGACACTGAAAAGATAACTACGACGGTAACTGAAGAGTATGCAGTAGAAATTGACAAAGGTAGTACAATTCAACTTGATATGATTTCTTAAAAATATTTAAATCGACACTTCAAACACATTTTTCAAAAAAGACGAAGTTCCTGGAGATTGGGAGAATTGGGGAGAATGGACCAATCAACCAGATGGATCTGCGAAACGAACCAGAGTTTGCAAAAACAAAGGTGCAGCTGCCAAATGTCGTGGAAATTCTATCCAAGTCAGGAAGTTACTCAAGAAAGCAGAAGAACCTAAGGATGATGACAGTAATTAATTTTACAAATTTGTTAAGAAATTCAATCTATTATTAAATATTAGGATTTACGTGTGAAGATAAATTGGGAAAATTTGATGAAAACTTATTTAAACGTTAAATTAGCCGAAGTACCAGAAGACTGGGAAGTTTGGTCAGAATGGACCAAAGAATCGGAAGGAGTTTGGACAAGGAAGAGGACATGCAAGAACAAAGGACCATCGGGCAAATGCAGAGGATATTCTCTTCAAAGAAAAACTCTAAAGATCATCTACATATATTTAATTGAATATGATCCAGGTAGTGTGGTTATGCCTTTTAGTAAATATTTAAATGAAAACCAACTTAATTCTATTTCCCTACAGACGACGTTCCAGAAGATTGGTTAACGTGGGGAGAATGGACTGTCGAGTCAGACACTGTTTCGGTCAGAAAGAGAGAATGCAAGAATAAAGGAGCAAATGCCAAATGCCGAGGAAGGGCTACTCAAAAAAGATTTAGAGAAGTTAAAAAAGAAAAAGAACCAGAATACATTATCGAAGGTACAAGTTGTTCAATCATATTTTCGAAGCATTTCTGACTATTGCTCTAATTACAATTCAGAGGAAGTTCCAGAAGATTGGGGACCATGGACGGAATGGGCTAAAGATTCGACAGGCGTATTTGTAAGAAAAAGAACATGTCTGAACAAATCTGGCAAGTGCAAAGGAAATTCAGTTCAAACGAAACCAGAAACAGTTTCTGAAGAATATGAGGTTGAAATTGACAAAGGTGATCAAAATGTGAAATTGTCATTTAAAGTTGGTCAATTTGGATTGGGGATGATATCAACTAACTCATCAGAAAAATGGTCTTAAAGATTCTAAATAAAATCTATTCAAAACAGACGAAGTTCCCGAAGATTGGGAAACATGGGGAGAATGGGTCGATCAGCCAGATGGCGTTGGTAAGAGGACGAGAGTTTGCAAAAACAAAGGGCCAGGTGGAAAATGCCGTGGAAAATCGGTTCAAATTAGGAAAAGAATAACGAAACCCGATGGTAAGGACTTCGAAATTGCCATATTTCTATTAATCTTTATTTCTTTTTTATTATCGTAAATAATTCACATCAAAACTTTTTATTTACAGAGAGCGACAAATTCCCTGAGGATTGGAACCCGTGGACCGAATGGTCTCCCGAACCTGACGATTGGTTCGTAAGGACGAGAACTTGTAAAAACCCACTCTCCAGTGGAAAGTGCAGAGGACCATCTACGCAAAGAAAAAAGACGATTATATCAGAGGAAGGTAAATAAGCATCAAGTTTTATAGTTACCAAGTTCTCATTATGCTTATTAACAGGTATTTATTCATAAATTATCAAAATATATTCAAAATATATTTATAGAGAGATTTCAATTAAAATTTCCAATTACTTCGAGTAAAGAAAAAAAATTTTGAATTCAAACAGTTGAAGTGCTTGAAGACTGGCAGCCATGGTCAGAATGGACAAAAGAATCGGAAGGGGTGTGGACAAGAAAGAGAACTTGCAAGAACAAAGGACCATCTGGAAAATGCAGAGGAAACTCTCTTCAAAGGAAAACCTTGAAAGTAGTTTACATATACATCATCGAATATGACCCAGGTAAGTTGGTTCTAGACTTGAGAAAATAAACTTTCTTATTACTACGTGTATTCTATGCTTACACGTGGTAAAACAATTATAAACGTGCAATTTTTAATTGTAAAATTGTAATTTCTCTTCAAAGATGATGTTCCAGAAGATTGGTTAACTTGGGGGGAATGGACTGTCGAGTCAGACACTGTTTCAGTCAGAAAGAGAGAATGCAAGAATAAAGGAGCGAATGCCAAATGCCGAGGAAAAGCCACTCAAAAAAGATTTAGAGAAGTCAAGAAAGGAACCGAGCCAGAATACGTCATTGAAGGTAGAATTGCTAGCAAAATACAATGAACTTGGGTAATAATTTACAATATTCAGAAAAATTGCAAACATTTTGAAGCAACTTCTTAATATAGATTTATTGAATTTCAATTTAGGTGAAGTTCCCGAAGATTGGGGACCTTGGGGAGAATGGAGTCCCGAGTCTCCAGGTGTATTCGTACGAAAGAGGACTTGTCTCGGCCAATCTGGCAAATGCAGAGGAAATTCTGTGCAAAAGAAAACGGTTACAGTTTCTGATGAATATGAGGTCGAAGTTGACAAAGGTAATGAAAATATCATCCTGTTTGTAACAGGATATGTTCGACAAAGGTTGCTTGAAACGTCTTACAATTTTATTTTCCCAAATAGACGAAGTAACAGACGACTGGGAACCATGGGGAGAATGGGCAGATCAGCCTGATGGATTTGGAAAAAGAACGAGAGTTTGTAAAAATAAAGGACCGGGAGGAAAGTGCCGTGGAAGATCCGTCCAAATCAGGAGAAGAATAAAGAAACCAGAATCAGTGGAGGATGAAGGTATTTTTTTTAGATTTTCAGTCCTTCGGATTGGAATTTTGAATTCTATTATTTACGATTTTCTGCATATTTGAACGTTTTCCTAATTTACGAAATATTAAAATATGAACGAGTTCAGGTTTTTACGCAATCATTTCACTTCAAGGTTTTTTATTTTCTATATCTTTTAAATTAAAATTTGTTTGAAAAAGAAACTGACACGTTCCCTGAAGACTGGAACCCTTGGAGCGAATGGACACCAGAGGCCAACGATTGGTGGGTGAGAACTAGGACGTGTAAGAACCCCCTCTCCAGTGGAAAATGCAGGGGGTCTTCCACCCAGAAGAGAAAAATTGTCTCAAAACCACCAACAGAGGAAGGTAAGAATTGTACCATCGTGATAAAGCATTGCTAATTCAGTGCAACAAATACTTTGACAACTTTTTATCATCTCCAAAATTCCTAAATTAGATTCAAATCTGATGCTAAAATACTTTTAGAAACTGTGGAAGTCCTCACCGATTGGTTCAATTGGGGACCGTGGGAGCTGGACGTGGATGGGTACTACGTTCGCAGGAGGAAGTGCAAAAACAATGGAGTCACAGGCCTTTGCAGGGGAAAGAGTGTAGAAAAACGGTATTTTTTATATTTTTTTTATTTCTTATTTAGTTCTTATTTTCCACTTATTGAACGAAATTTCTCAGTCAGGTTTCTTTTTTTTTAAATCGAATGTATCTTAGAAGCATGTCATTAAGTTCACGCGTTAAAGTTATATTACGTAAATGTATTTTAGTGAATAATTTGATTCGTAAATTAGCTTAATTAAACCTTAATTAAACGGAAAAATATTTATTGAAACAGTAAAACGAAGCCCGAAGAACCATCTAAAGTTGCACCTCGTAAGTTCAACTTTTGAAATAAATAATCGATTCAATTGATTTCAAACGGTTTAAGGCTTTGCTGAAGTAAATATGTTCTCCAAGAAGCATTTCATCTGAGCATTATGTTGAGTAAAATAAATAAATGAATAATTAATATAATTTTGAATAATTACTTCGAATAATTACAGCTGTCAACGGAGCTTGGAGTCTCTGGGGTCCTTGGTCTCCTCTGACAGGAGCCAGCAATCCTGAAACGGTGACAAGAACCAGAACTTGTACCAATCCAGCTCCGTCCAATGGAGGAAAATTGTGCGAAGGAGTTGACAAAGATACACAACTCGTCTATAAACGTATTACTTTACAAAAATTGATTTTTGTCTGATTAAGTGTTTAATGATTTCTTTTCTTTTTTTCTTTTTGTCAAAAGCTGTTGATGGCAACTGGGGTCAATGGTCACCCTGGTCGGCGGTTGTCCCTGAGTCAACGGTCATATTTCGAACTCGACAGTGTAATAGTCCAGCTCCTCTTTATAACGGAAAAGCTTGTTTTGGTCCCGAAAAGGAAGTTAAGGATGTTGTTAAACGTGAGAACTTGATCACTGTTTTTCGTCTATTTTTGGTATTTTTTATCAATTTACTGCAGCATAACTTTTTACGTTTGTAAATAATTACGTAATAAAACAATTATTTCACGTGAAACAATAATCAGTGTAGTAATTATCATAGAATTTTTTTAAAATTAAACCAGACGAGATAGAGAAAATTGTTTACCCGACAAATTATTTAACAGCAACCGATGGAAATTGGGGTCCTTGGACGGCCTGGTCAGCCAGAACTGGCCTCACAAATCCTGAAACTGTCAAACGAAAGCGTACTTGCAACAACCCAGCTCCGTCAAATGGAGGCAAAGAATGCAAAGGAGAATCAGAACAGACCGATCTTGTTTACAATCGTCAGTTTTGTAAACCTTTGATTAAAAGAAAACGATTATGAAAAAACTATTATGGATTTCTATAAATAATTATTCTAAAAGAATTATTTATTCAAGAATGATAGTTTTAATAATAAATAATAATAATAATAACAATAATAATGAGTTAATTAGTCTGTAGAGCACCAAAAGCGTAATCAGAGGCATTAAATTAAATAATCCAAATTACTACTAACTTCTCTCGATGAATCGTGTTCTTGTATTTAAGTTCATTTTATTTTCCAGCAATTGACGGGGTGTGGGGAGAATGGAGTCCCTGGTCTACCCCGGTGGAGGGAACCAACAAGGTCAAGAGGACGAGAAAGTGCGCGAATCACAAACCTCAGTACGGAGGAAAAGATTGTGTCGGTTCTGCTGAAGAATTAGTAGATCTTGTGCTACGTGAGTATTAAATTAAATAAATGAATAAATAGAAATTTATTAAAAAAAACAGTTTTTTAATAATTTATAATAAAATCACATTCAGAACCTAAATAATAAAACTAAATACATGTACAGCTTGATTAATAAACCGAATTATAATTATTGTTATTATTATTATTATTATTATTAAAATGTTAAATTATCTCTTATTCTGTTGACGGCAGCAACCAATGGAAACTGGGGTCCCTGGGGTTCATGGTCAGATCTCACGGGTAAAACGAACCCCGAAACTAGGTTCAGGAAAAGGGCTTGTGACAATCCTTCGCCTGCCAATGGTGGATCTTTCTGCTCTGGTTTCGATGCCGAGGAAGAAGTTGTTTACAAACGTAGGTCTACTTGTTTGTTGTTTTTATTTTATTTTTTTTAAATATTTATTTACAGCCAAATGGGAAATCTTTTCCAATAATTCTTAATAATAAATAATTCAAATAATACTAAATACTAAATTAATATTCCTGTTAAATTATAATCTATATATTATAATCAAATGGGAAACCTTTTCTAATAATTCTTAATAATAAATAATTCAAATAATACTAAATACTAAATTAATATTCCTCTTAAATTATAATCTTAATAATAAATATTGATAACGTATTCGTGTTAAAACAATCTCCATGTAGCCATCGACGGAGTTTGGGGAGAGTGGTCTCCATGGAGCGACCCAACTGTCGAATCCAATACCGTCACGAGAACTAGAAACTGTGACAGTCCAAAACCTGCTTATGCCGGAAAGGACTGTCCTGGCAGTGCCACTGAAACCAAAGACGTCGTCAAACGTTGGTCGAATTAATTCATTAATTTGCTTAAAAATTATAAATTAAAATTTTTAAAGGAGACTTTAAAATGTCACTAATTATTCGACGTATTTGATCTTACATCGTATTTGAAGAAGTTGATATCGATTTTCAGCTGTTGACGGAAACTGGGGTGAATGGGGACCCTGGTCTGAACTCACCCACAAATCGAATCCCGAGGTGGCCACAAGGAAAAGGTTCTGCGACAATCCCACACCGTCAAACGGTGGCAAAGAATGTCCTGGAAAAGATAACGAAGAAAAGGAATTCTTCACGCGTTTGTTTCAAACATGAATTTTTAAAAATCGACGTCGCTTTTGTACAATTTTCTACAGAATCTTATCATTTAGAATGTCAAAATTTGACAAGACTGATCATAATTAAATAATAATAAATAATTAATTTTATAAAAAAATATAACTCAATTTAACCGATCATAATAAAATAATAATAAATAATTAATTTTATAAAAAAAAATATAATTCAATTTGAAAAAAATCAGCAATTGATGGAGGTTACTCCGAATGGTCGCAATGGGAAGTTCTGTCCATCGGCAAAAAGAGAAGGACCCGAACATGCACGAATCCTGCCCCGAAATTTGGAGGAGCCAATTGCATTGGAACCGATGAAGAAGTCGTCGACGTTGTTTTACGTAAGACATTTCAACCGAACACGAGTTGACTTGATTGATTGATTGATTGAATTGATTGTTTACAGTTTGATTAACTTGATTGGTTTGCTTAAATCTTTCAATCAATCAGCCGTCGACGGCAATTGGGGACCTTGGTCGGCCTGGTCTTTGCCTACTGGTTTAACCAATCCGGAAACATTAACGCGTACGAGATCATGTGACAATCCCAGTCCTGCCAACGGTGGTCGCAAATGCGATGGATCAGATACAGACACCTTGGTCATCAAGAAACGTACGCATTTGATCAAATAAAACCGAATACTTATATATATATTTAAGAAATATAAGTTAAAATGAGTTTAAATAGAAAGAAATTGATATTTAATCTTCTATAAAAACATTTATTTCGAATCAGCGATTGACGGTAATTGGTCGCCATGGTCCGAGTGGACTTTGACAAAGGACGGAGAAAACGTTGAAAGAAGGAGAGAATGTAACAATCCACAACCGATATTCGGGGGAGAGGATTGTAAGGGATCTCAGTACGAAGTGGCACCCGTTGTTAAGCGTAAGTTTCTCGTTAACAATTTCTAATCAACTTTTATTTCTAAATAATTATTAAATTTCTCGGTTATTTAAGACGTAATTTTACATTTTGAAAACAATTGGCTAAGGTTGATTGTGGAATCATTTCACAGCGGTCGACGGAAACTGGGGTGAATGGGGACCGTGGTCACCGATCACAGGCGCCACGAACCCGGAAACCATCAAAAGGAAAAGAGTCTGCAACAATCCTCCTCCTTCTGGAAGTGGAAAAAACTGTTCTGGGTCTGAAACCGAAGAACAACTTGTCTTCAAACGTTAGTCAACATCTTCCGTCCAAATGTAAAGATACTTTAGAAAATTTAAATTACTTTTAAAATAACAACAACAACAACATTATCTCTCAGCAATTGACGGAAATTGGGGAGAGTGGTATCCGTGGTCAGAAGATGTTGTTTCTGGCAAGAAAACTAGGAGACGTGATTGTAACAATCCTCCAGTCCAGTACAACGGCAGGGACTGTCTTGGAGAAAACAAGCAAACAGTGGACATCATTAAACGTAAACTCCTTTAAAAAGTTTTACGATTAGGATTATTAACAAATTTGAGAAAAATAAATTTTAAAAACTATTGAAAATCAGCAACTGACGGACATTGGGGAGATTGGTCACTCTGGTCAGAACCCACAAAGACCAGTAACCCTGAAACTGTGGTGAGGAAAAGAAGCTGTGACAATCCATCGCCTGCCAACGGTGGTAAACCTTGCGAAGGAGACAGCACGGAGAGCAAACTGCTCTATCATCGTTAGAATCAATTTTAGCATTTTAGATCAATTTTGTTTATAAATGTTAAAACTTAATCCCATTAGTGATTAGGTTGAGAAGAATTATTATTATTTAAATGATTAAATAATAATAATAATTATTTAAATGATTAAATAATAATAATAATTATTTAAATGATTAAATAATAATAATAATTATTTAAATGATTAAATAATAATAATAATTATTTAAATGATTAAATAATAATGATAATAATTAAATTATTATTATTAAAAATGTTTTTTAAAAGCAATCGATGGAAATTGGGGAGAGTGGACCCCGTGGTCTGAACCCGTGAAAGGGTCAACCACCGTCACGAGAACAAGGACTTGTGATTCTCCGGCCCCTCAATATGATGGCTCTTATTGTCTTGGTGCCGATGTCGAAATGAAAGATGTTGTTATTCGTAAGTATGGGGTTTGCACCCGACAATTATTTCAACTGTTTTTTTAATATTTAAAATGTTCCAAAACATCTTAATACTTAAAAAAAAACAATTAAAAATGTTTTCCAAAATATTCTATTCTTTAATCAAAAATTACCTAAATGAAAATATAATAATTTTATAAAAACAATGATTTATCGATATAATCTTGAGTTTATTTCATGAATGAATGAACAACTTTTTCGTTCATAAATTTTCAGCGACTGACGGTAACTGGGGTCCTTGGGGTCCATTCAGCGAACCAACCTGGAAGACCAACCCCGAATCCATCACCAGGAAGAGATTCTGCGACAATCCTTCTCCAGCAAACGGGGGATCTTATTGCGAAGGAGTGGATGTCGAAAGCAAACTCGTTTATAGACGTGAGAAGTCGATGATACTTTATTCGATATTTCATCGTTCAGTACTTTGAGATGCTTTCCTTTTGAAACAGCCATCGACGGAAAGTGGGGCGAATGGTCTGTTTGGTCGGAACCAAAGCCGGACTCCAATCAGGTCAAGCGAACGAGGAAATGCGACAATCCATCTCCTCTCTACAACGGCAAAAACTGCGATGGTTTGCCAGAGGAAGTAAAGGATGTGGTTAAACGTGAGTATTATGACAAACTTTATGATATTAATAGTAGTGATGGTGATGATGATATCAATTGCCCGAGGTTCTCTTAGGTCAAATAATACAAAGTTTAAATGTTGTTTAAGACCCTGGGTGTTTGTATGTTGCAATGTTGCTTATTCTTAGCTGAGAAAATACTTTTAAAAAGCATAAATAGTCAACAAATATGCTTTATAAGTAGTTGTAAATGACCATTTACGAAACATTAGTTGGATTTGTAATTCTTCGAAGCCACTGACGGTAATTGGAGCGAATGGAGCCCGTGGTCTCAACCAAAACACGAATCGAATCCTGAAAAAGTTGTCAGAGAAAGATTCTGCAACAATCCCACGCCTGCCAATGGCGGAAAATATTGCGACGGTGACAACAGAGAAACTAAAGAAGTGTTCACACGTCAGTTGAACAAAGATATTCGACATCATCTAAAATACAAAGTAGACTGGTTGAAATAATAGGGTTGAAATCATTCACAGCCGTCGATGGAAACTGGGGTCCGTGGTCAGACTGGGCTGTCGTGGAGGACAACCCTGATGTTCTCAAGAGGGTAAGAAAATGCGATTCACCGGCTCCCCAATACGAAGGCGTCGATTGCGTCGGATCTGACAGTGAAACTAAACCAGTTGACAAACGTAAGAAATGGAACATTATGAATGAACATTATATAATCAAAAGTCCAAACTCGACTTTTCTTTTTAAAGCCGTCGACGGCGTGTGGGGAGAATGGGGACCGTGGTCAGAACCTAAGGGTTTGACAAACCCCGAAGTCATCACCAGGAAGAGAACTTGCGATAATCCTACCCCTGCCAACGGAGGCAAAGCTTGCTCTGGATCGCCAGTTGAAGATAAAGTTATCGCTACACGTGAGTTTCATATAATGTTTATGATACACATTGATGTACATTGATCATGAATTGACAATAATATTACCTAATTACCTAATATTCATTGATCAGCAATTGATGGTGGGTGGACACCATGGTCAGAATGGTCTCTTCCTCTCGGTCTGACAAACCCAGAGAACGTATATAGAACGAGGACATGTACCCTGCCTTCACCGGCTTACAACGGAAAACCTTGCGATGGATTGGACGTCGAGTTCAAAGAAGTGACGAGACGTAAAGATGAATAAAATACAAATAAATAATAATATTAATAATAATAATAATAATGATGACCCGGAAATTGATTTGCAGCCATTGACGGAAACTGGGGCCCTTGGAGTTCTTGGGTGCCTCCTAGTGAGACGAAGATAGAAGACACCTACCTTAGGACCAGGAAATGTGATAATCCAGCTCCAAAGTACGAAGGAAGAACTTGTCTAGGAAATGATACGGAAAGTAAAGTCACTCCGAGTCGTGAGTGATGAATTTATTCTTAATTGTTCTAAGATTGTAAGTGTTGTATTCATTCTAAATTGTTCTAAGATTGTAAGTGATGAATTTATTCTTAATTGTTCTAAGATTGTAAGTGTTGTATTTATTCTTAATTGTTCTAAGATTGTAAGTGTTGTATTCATTCTAAATTGTTCTAAGATTGTAAGTGTTGTATTTATTCTAAATTGTTCTAAGATTGTAAGTGTTGTATTCATTCTAAATTGTTCTAAGATTGTAAGTGTTGTATTTATTCTAAATTGTTCTAAGATTGTAAGTGTTGTATTTATTCTAAATTGTTCTAAGATTGTAAGTGTTGTATTTATTCTAAATTGTTCTAAGATTGTAAGTGTTGTATTTATTCTAAATTGTTCTAAGATTGTAAGTGTTGTATTTATTCTAAAAATTGTTCTAAGATTGTAAGTGTTGTATTTATTCTTAATTGTTCTAAGATTGTTCTAAGATTGTAAGTGTTGTATTTATTCTTAATTGTTCTAAGATTGTAAGTGTTGTATTCATTCTAAATTGTTCTAAGATTGTAAGTGTTGTATTTATTCTAAATTGTTCTAAGATTGTAAGTGTTGTATTTATTCTAAAAATTGTTCTAAGATTGTAAGTGTTGTATTTATTCTTAATTGTTCTAAGATTGTAAGTGTTGTATTTATTCTAAATTGTTCTAAGATTGTAAGTGATGAATTTATTCTTAATTGTTCTAAGATTGTAAGCGTTGTATTTATTCTAAATTGTTCTAAGATTGTAAGTGATGAATTTATTCTTAATTGTTCTAAGATTGTAAGTGTTGTATTTATTCTAAATTGTTCTAAGATTGTAAGTGTTGTATTTATTCTAAATTGTTCTAAGATTCTCGTCACAATCATCATGAAGAGGTTTCAATCCTTGGGTCATATTTCTTTAAAAACTGAAATTTTATTTCTAAAGCCATTAACGGAAACTGGGGTCCGTGGGGTGAATGGTCCGAACCGACGTGGAAGACAAACCCTGATAAAGTTGTTCGCCTGCGATCTTGCAACGCTCCGGCACCCAAGAATGGTGGAAAGAATTGCGAGGGTTTGAACACTGACACCAAAGAAGTTACCAAACGTTAGTGTTTGTAGAAACTTTTAAATCTACTTGGTTTTGATTTGAATTCTAAATTCAGCCATCGACGGATCGTGGGGACCTTGGACATCCTGGTCTGTCCCAGAGGGCATTCAGCCACCTGTGAATGCCACCAGAACCAGAGAATGTTCTGATCCAGCACCTCAGTTTGATGGAAAGGATTGCGATGGACCAAATTCTGATGTTAAACTCATACCAAAGCGTTAGTAACCTCTGCAAAAATCATTCTTCTATAATGTACCTTGTATCTTGAACTTAAAATAGTCTTCTGTTAGTAATACTTCTAGTAGCAATACTGTTTCTACTTAATTCACAATGCATAATGCCATTGTGTTGGAAACAGCCACACCTGTTGATGGAGGGTGGAGCGAATGGTCTCCTTGGTCCGAGGCACCTGGAGTGGCAAACTTTGAAGTCGTCAACAGAACAAGAAGCTGTTCAAATCCAGAACCACTTTTCGATGGCAAAAAATGCGAAGGACCCCAAGTCGAGTTCAAGAATGTGACGAAGCGTTAGAAATCATTTTTTCAGTTTCAATTTTTTGTTTATTTCAATTTAAATTTAATATGTTAATAAATATCTTTTGTTATATTTGTTTTAGACTTTATTCAGAATTTATCATTTATATAAGCAACTGTTCACTTTCAGCTGTTGATGGAAACTGGGGAGAATGGAGCCCGTGGTCAAAGCCGACTGGAAAGTCCAACCCGGAGACATTGACGAGAGAAAGACAGTGCGATTCTCCTGTTCCCCTATACGGAGGCGCCTCGTGCTTTGGTTCTGCCACGGATTCCAAGACCCACACGACACGTATAATTTCTAAAATTAATTTTAAAAAATTTAATTTTTACGATTTTCTCGTATAAATGTCACGTTAAAATGTTCAGCTGTGAACGGACAATGGACGGAATGGAGTCCTTGGTCTGAACCGACTGGTTTGAGTAACCCCGAGACTCTGACAAGAACAAGGTCTTGTACGAATCCCGCTCCTGCTTTTGGTGGAGAAGGTTGCAAAGGAGAACCAGTTGAAGGGAAAGAATATGTCGTTCGTAAGTTTTATTAAATGCTATTTTTTTTTAAATTAACAAACTCACTCGTGTTTGAAATAATTAAAAATAAATTAATTTATGGATTAAAATCGAGATGTTAAACTGATGTTGGGTATTTATTAAAGCTGTGGATGGACAGTGGAGTCCTTGGAGTGAATGGTCGAAACCTTTGGGACTCGAGCAGCCTGAAATTCTGAAGAGGACGAGACTCTGCAACAGTCCCCTGCCTTCTAATGGTGGCAAAGCTTGTGACGGTCCAGATACAGAAACCGTGGAATATTACACTCGTTAGTTTCGTTTAAATCATTTTAATTGCATGATACCATTTTGATTCTTTAATTTCTTTTTATCACAAACAACAGAAAAATATTTGATTCACTCTTATATCTTTACTTATTCAGCAACTGATGGAGTCTGGGGTCCATGGTCAGACTGGAGTACCCCCACTGGAACTCTTGAGAAGGAAGTCATCACAAGGACCAGGGCTTGTGACTCCCCTGCACCTCAATACGGTGGCAAAGCTTGCGAAGGAGCAAACACTGAGAACACCACAATCGTCAAGGAAGCACCAAAACGTAATCTAAAATTTTATTTATTTATTTTTTTTTATTTTTTATCTAAACATTCTTGAAAATCTCTCCAAAATTGATTTAAGGTAAGGTTATAAAAGTTAGCAATTAGATCATTTAGTAGTAAAATTCACTGTGAAATAAATAATTTATTTATTTAACCATTAATTTGATTAATTAAGCTGTTGATGGTCAGTGGGGAGAATGGAGTCCTTGGACAAGCCCCACTGGTCTGGTCAACCCGGAAACCCTCTCGAGAGTCAGAGTGTGTGACAATCCAACACCTGCTTTTGGCGGTGCTTTGTGCACTGGAAAATCTACGGAAACCAAGTTGCACTACAACCGTAAGATCTTTGTTCAATTTCAATCCATTAGGAAATTAAAAAAAGTTTGCTTAATTATTATCTTTAATTCATTTAAAAATAGCTGTCGATGGAAGATGGAGTGAATGGTCGCCATGGTCTGTTACTGAAGAAGACGACGAATCAGAAACCCAATCAAGATACAGAGACTGTGACAGTCCGGCTCCAGCATATGGTGGCCAAGATTGCGAAGGAGATGCTGATGAAGCGATACAAATTCTCAAGAAGAATCCTAAACGTGAGTTGCCTCTTTGAAAAAGATAATTTAGTATATGGAATGACGTAACCAGTTACATTGAGGCGAAGAGGTCGTTATCGTTCAACGTTTATTAAATCCTTTTCAAGCCATCGACGGCAATTGGGGACCTTGGTCCGAATGGCAGGTCGTGCCGAGCTCGGAGAATCCAACGAACAAAACCAGGTTCAGAACTTGCGACAACCCGAGTCCCAAGCTCGGCGGTGCAGACTGTAAAGGAGACAAAACTGAGATTCAGTTGTTCTACAAACGTCAGTCACCTTGCATATCATAAAACCTGAATGTCAAATGAATTCAATGGCAATAATTTGATTCACAGCAATCGATGGACAGTGGGGTCCGTGGTCTGAATGGACAGAAAAAGTCACAGTTGATAACATCGTTACGTTGGTGAGGCAGAGGAAATGCGACAAACCGGAGCCTAAATATGAGGGCAAAGATTGCCAAGGCTCCAATGAAGAAGTCACCGAAGTGGTTAAAGAATTGCACTTGCGTCAGTCTCAATTTTTTTTTTTTTATAATTTATTCAAAACATTCTTCATTTTAAAATGCATCTTTGTAAAAAAAAAAAATAAATAAATTACAATTTATGAAATTATTTGTTTTAATCGTAGCTGTGGACGGCCAATGGGGACCTTGGACGGAATGGTCGAAACCACTCAAACTAACCAACCCCGAAACTGTCTCTAGATCGAGAGTCTGCGACAATCCAACTCCAGCTTTTGAAGGCAAAACTTGTCAAGGAAAGGCCACAGAATTGAAAGATGTCTACAACCGTAAGTAATTTTCTGCTCGACTTTTAAGCGTACTAATTAAAATTATTAAAATAATTAATTATTAAATTATTCATTATAGAACCTCTTTGGCAAATATTCGAAGAAATTAATTATAAATTAAAAAAAAAGAAGAGTTTGTTGAGAAATGTTTAAAATCTTTCAGCTGTTGATGGCAATTGGGGCGAATGGACGAAATGGTCAGACCCGACGGGTCTCGTTAATCCCGAAATCATCAAAAGGACGAGGAAATGTGACTCCCCAGCAGCCGAATTTGGTGGACTTCCGTGCGCTGGAAGTAACGTCGAGACCAAAGAAGTCTTTACACGTAAGTAAATCTTGCATATTTTTATCCTATATTTTTTTTTTATATTACTATAATTTGCTACAATTTTAATATTAGATTTCAGTGTCTTAAGAACCAATCCTTCAAAGTTTAGCCGCAAGGTTTCTAAACATCGGAGCTTGTAGAATGACAGATGTTCATTCGACTTGTTGCTCGACAATTTCGATGTGAATTGTGAAGATAATTGACATTTTAATGAAATTTAAACGACTAATGGTGATAACTTTAATCAGCCGTCAACGGAGGTTGGAGCGATTGGTCGGATTGGTTGGAAGTGCCAGCAAACAGCACCAAAAGGAGGACGAGAAGGTGCGACAAACCCTACCCTGCCTACGGTGGAAAGGATTGCGAGGGTGCATTCGAAGAAGTTGTGATCCTCGTCGAAGAAAAGCCACAACGTAAACTTTTGGAAATTCCATTTCAAAGTTCAGCAAATGCAAAACTATTCCTTAAAAAATGTCTTTTTGCAGCCGTCGACGGTAACTGGGGACCATGGGCCGAATGGACCAGTCTCACCAAAACGGACAAGACGGAAACATTTACGAGAGGAAGATCATGTGACAATCCCACTCCTAACTTCGGAGGCAAAGATTGCTATGGCGTGTCCACAGAATCTCGAACGGTCAATCTTCGTAAGTGATTTTCTATTCATATGTTATATATATAAATAAATATTTCATTCCATCTCACGAAGCCAAACAATGTTGTTCCCAAAAATGCTTCCAGCCGTCGATGGCAACTGGAGTCCATGGTCGGATTGGTCAACACCAACCGGTTTGGATGTTGAAGTCATCAAAAGAACCAGGAAATGTAACAGCCCTTCTCCTAATTATGGCGGTAAACCTTGCGTTGGGGAGCCAGAAGAGACAAAAACCGTTCAAAAGGATGTTCCAACTCGTAAGATCAAAATTTACATGTTTTCAATATTTATTTTCTTATGAAATTCATTCCCACCAGTCAAATCTCATTCTGGCCGTCAAATATTTAATAATTCTTCATTGTAAGCCACAAAAAATGTTTCCATCGGTTCCAATTGGAAAGCATTAATTTATTTAGCGCCAAGTTTATTTTGTGCATTGGATGATAATTGAAATAAAGTAAAAATTAGTTAAAATTTAAATAATTACTCCAAATAAAATTGATTACATGTACATGTAATTGTTTAAAATCTTACAAAGAAAATATTTCTTTGCAGCAATCGACGGCGGATGGACGGAATGGGGAGAATGGATGCCAGAAGCACCCAACAGGAAATCGTTCAAGAGAACAAGAAGTTGCACAAAACCTATTCCTCAAAATGGTGGAAAAGATTGCAGTGGACCTAGCACAGAGAAGCAAACCAGGATAGGTAAAATGAGTCTTGTCACTAATTGGATTTTTAATTAACATTACTTATTGTTATTCCCAACTCTAAATAAAGTCTTTTAAATGTTAAATTATGATAATATTCTATATTCTATTAACAATTATTTTATTATTAACAATTTATTTATTGATGTTTAGTTTGTCCACCCCATTTCAAATACATCCCTGAAACGAAGAAATGCTACAAACTCATTAAGAAGCGTCTAACGTGGGAAGGAGCCAGAAAAACATGCCAGAAACTCAGCCCCAAAACACATTTGGTCACCATTGATGGCCAACCAGAGCAGACTGGAATTCAGAGATTCTTTACATCCATAAATAGTAATCTTCCAAATCGAATTTTAAAAAGAAAATGTTCCATATACCTTTAAAATATTTATATATTTATAATTAATCTCCTAATAGGCACATTGTCCAAGAAATGCTCTGATCCACAAAACAAATATCTCTACGTTTGGACTGCCGGTAAAAGAATCGCCAGTCAACCAGGAGCCAAATTCGTCTGGCTTCCTTACAACGACAAGGAGCCAAGAGAAATAACCTATTCAGCATGGAAGGGTATACAAAGATGACATTCCGTGTCTTACGATTTCTTATTTTAAATCTTTTAATCTTGGAACAGGCAACGCTCCGAACGAGAAGCCAACAACGGGAGAGCAATGCACCTTCTTTGATCTGCCGAACTTCAGATGGGTCGACGGACCTTGCGGTTGCGCCAGAGGAGGAAAGGAAGAAGGACTGGAAGTCGACGAATTAGATGATTACGAATATGAATACGAATATGAGTATGAAGATTACATAGAAGAATAGTGAGTAAACATCAGTAATAATTAATTTTTTAGTGAAACATAGTTTTAAGATTATGTATTTCCTAATGTATTTGGATTTAAAAAAAACTCTGTTGGTTCGATAATTTTCAGTGAATTGATAAGTGTCTCGTATTTAGATTTCGTCAATACAGTGATTATTGCCTTAAAGGCAAAGCTAGGTATTAATGATGTAAACTAGCAACACCCATGCTATATCATATTAATTATTGTCTATTTTCTTGTACTTTCAGTGAAGTTGAAGAAGATGGTGAGTACAAATTAGCTTTAAATAATAGATGTCTTTTGATTCTTGCAACCTGACAATCAGAGAAAATTATAATTTATTTAATTTGATTTTAGTAAATTTTTCTAGCTTGAAAGTTGAAATATTTTTTAAGAAACCGAAGAACCGGAGGGTTGGGGTCCGTGGGCAGAATGGACCAAGGACGTTACAGGGTGCTGGGTGAGGGAGAGAAAATGCAAACTGACCAACAAACCTTGTGTCGGAAGAAGTACTCAAAGAAGAAAGTATTTGAAGAAGGAAAGACCAGAATATTAGTAAGTGGAGATATGTTTAATGAAATTAAAGATAATCAATCAATTATTTAATTAATAATCGATTAATTAATAAATTATTAAAACAATTAATCAATTGATTTAACAGTGAGGATGAATATGAAGTGGTAGAAGAGGTTGTTGATCGTAAGTATGAATGATAATTTAAATGCATAACGTTGTCACGATTTATGGAACCACCGTGGATTTATCTCACAGCAAACGAGGTACCCGAGGATTGGGAGCAATGGTCGCCGTGGACCAAAGTGGGCACCCAGTTTTTGAGGAGAAGGAAATGCAAAAACGATCCAAAGACAGGAAAATGCCGGGGAAAGAATGTCCAAACGAAGAAGTACAAGAAGAAGCCGATATATCACTACGAATATGAATACGAATATGAGATAGAGTAAATATTATTTTTAATCGGTTTTAACTTAATGAATTTCTAAAGTTCTATTTCTAAATGGTTAAATTTCTTTCGCAGAGATTATGAAGAGCCAGAAGGTAAGTTCTAAATAAACTTATTTTCGATGGCAGAAGTAGACACTGGAATTATTCTTTCGAAATTCTTTCGCAGTCGAAGAAAATTGGGGTCCGTGGTTGGAATGGTCTCCAGAGAAGGATGGTGTTTCGGTCAGGATCAGAAACTGCCTCAAGGAAGGAGGGGGCAGTTGCGTCGGTAAAAATGTTCAGAAGAGGAAAGTCATCAAGAAAGTGGTTAAAGAAACAGGGTAAGATTACGCCCCTGTTTTGCAATGTTTACGAGCTCTAGCGGATCTAGGATTTGTTGTTGAATCATATTATTCAAGACGATCCAATCATTTATGTTTGGTTACATCTACATATCATCATTAATAAAAAGTCCTGCCCATAACATTATTTCTTGCTAATAGAAAGTAATAAATGATAATGTTTTGTTGATTTCAGTGATGAAGACGAAGACACATTCGACTGTGAGTTGTTGTTGTTGTTGTTGTTGAAAGTTGATCAAATTAAATTCTGATTTTTGTGGAACTTCTAATCATATTTTAACTTTTGTTTACATTAATTTTAATAAAGCATTATGTTTAACTTTATGAATAACTTAATATAATTAAGCAATAAGGAAGAATAGAAACATGTAAACACGACATAGGTAGAATCATTTAGAAATAATTATTATAATTTATTTAATTATATCATTTAAAAGCCACCGAGGTACCCGACGGTTGGGGACTATGGTCAGAATGGACTCAGGACGCCGATCTTTACTGGGTAAGAAGGAGAACATGCAAGAAGGAAGATGGAGGGTGTCTCGGCAGGAAGGTTCAATACAAAAAGTATCTACAGAAGAAGTGAGTTGAGTATTTCTGATTGATAGGTCAATTATAAAAACATTGAACATTTTAACAAAGAAATAAACACATTTTCAGGGATGACACAGACTCTGAAGACTGTGAGTGAACATTTTTCATTATCTTTTCATCAATCAAAGTCCCATTACGACTCCTAGAGCCATTTTTTATTCCGTCAATCAACGATTACCGTAAATATTTTAAATTTTTAAAATTACTTTTTTAATTCAACTGGTTTCTTTTTTAATTTTTTTAAAATTGCCATAAAGCTACTGACACACCAGAGGACTGGGAATCATGGTCAACTTGGACCCAAGATGAAGACTCCTATTGGGTCAGGAGAAGGAAGTGCAAGAAAGAACAATCAGGTGGAAAGTGTACTGGAAGAGGCATCCAAAGAAAGAAACACTTAAAGAAAAGATGGGAGAAAATCAGGTAAGAAATGCTCCCTTAAACTCTATGTCTGTCTTCAAAGGTTTTAAATGGGATTATTGATCAAATTTGTTTTATGCAAATTTACAATTTAAACTTGAACTGAGCTGCCTTATTTTTCAGGGATGGAGAAGAAGATGTCGATTGTTAGTATACTTTAACTAGATTAAATAAAATCATTATTTAATAGTTAATCATTATTTAATAGTTAATCATTATTTAATAGTTAATCATTATTTAATAGTTAATCATTATTTAATAGTTAATCATTATTTAATAGTTAATCATTATTTAATAGTTATTCATTATTTAATTTTATCTTTCTTAAATTAATTAATAAATTAAGTCACAACTAAACTCAGCTACCGAAGAACCTGAAGATTGGGACGTCTGGTCTCCTTGGGCTAAAGACGACAAAGGATATTTGGTCAGAAAACGAACGTGCAAGAAAGGATTTGGTAAATGCAAAGGAAGGACCGTCCAAAAGAAAAGAAAGTGGAAAGTTACAAAGTAAACATCAACACAAGTTCTTAATTCAGTAATTAACTCTTTAATTACAATTATTTTTTTTCCTTTTCCAGGGAAAAAGTGGAGGAGGATGATGGTGGGTGATTTATAAATTCATCGCAATCAGTCATACATATTGTGGCCTTTAAAGAGAAATGAATAAATAAATTTAAATAAATTTCCGTAGAAAAAGACTGGGATGTATGGTCTCCGTGGACTGAGGACGAAACTGGCCAGTGGGTACGAAACAGAAAATGCAAGAAGCCCGATGGAAAATGTAAAGGAAAAAGCACTCAAAGGAGAAAAGTTGTTACGCAACCAGAGGAAGATGACACGGTTTGGTCTTTGGAGAAAGTTCCAGGTAAAACACGATTAAGTTTTGGACTCTGCTTTATTTCAATTTCGTTATGTAATAATCGGCCCTAACAACTATTAAATGAAATTGTCCTTAAAAACTATGTTTTAAATGTATTTGAAAGATTCAAAGCTTGGAATTTCTTTCAGAAACCGTTCCAGAAGTACCTGAAGATTGGAACGAATGGGGGGAGTGGGCACCAGATGCCGACGGGTGGTTTGCTAGGAAAAGGGTTTGCAAGAATCCGGGTGGTAACTGCAGAGGCAGAACCAAGGAGAGGAGAAGAAAAAGATCTTGGAGAATCGACGAAGAATTTGCTTTCACTACAGATGGTTCTAAAGGTATAAAATGTTTACATTGTAGGGAATATGAGCCTTTTATTTATTAAAATTATGTCAAGAAAAATTCATCAACACTCAAACTAATGCATTTCAAATTCCTCAAAAGTCTAACTTTCTAAAAAAAATGGAGGCACTTGCAATCGTAAAAATGTGTTGACGATTTCTTCTGTTTAAAAGACGCCGGTCCCGAAAATCCTGACGACTGGGAAGAATGGGGAGACTGGGAACTTATTGGTGCAAATTTGTACATAAGACGCAGAAACTGCAAGAATCCGAAGGGACCGTGTCGCGGAAGGAAGACTCAGAAAAGAAGAAAACTTCTTCCGCAGAAAGAAGTTGTCGATGAAGACATTTGGGAAGTGGAAGTTTATACAGGTTCATTATTCGAGTTTCACGATTATATTATTGGACTAATTTATAGTTTATGAAACTAATTTAAACTTTAACTTCTTGATTTCATTCTTTCCTTGGAGTCATTAAATACGGAACTTTGTATCTTAAGCTTAGGAAAAAAAAACAACCAAACCATATAAACTATTAAAACTCTTCTTCTGAATAGGTGAAGACGTTCCAGATGATTGGAAGCCTTGGTCGTCGTGGGTATGGAATGACGACTCGGGTTGGTTTAGGGAAAGATCCTGCAAGAACAGCCTCACTGGTGGAAAGTGCCGCGGGCCTAGACGCCAGAAAAGAATTCTGAAAAAGGAATGGATTCAGAGAAAGAAGGAAGAGGAAGAGGACGAGGAGGAAGATGATTATTCGCTTGTCCTTGACGACGGTTTATTTTATTTTTTATTTTATTTGAATTAGTCTGGCAAATTTGATCATGAGGATGTCACGAAATAGATGCAGAAGCAAGCATTCCTTTTATATTATCTAATTTTAATATTTTTTTTTAAATTCCGGCAATATTTTTTATTACACAATAACCTCTTTTCAGATGTGGATGCTTATGCGGATTCTGATGAGTGGGACAAGTGGGGTCCTTGGGAATTTACATCTGAAACCGACATGGAAAGAAAGAGGAAATGCAAGAAACCTGACGGCAAATGCAAAGGCAAAGCCGTTCAAAGACGTCGTGAAAGAACATGGAAAGTGGTTGGATCCTGGTCTGTCGATGAATCAATAGGTTGGAACCGTTGTATAGTACATGTTTTATAGTACATGTGACGTGTACATTACATAAAACAATTGCAACACTAAAAAATAAATAAATAGTAAAGTTTGAGAGAAAATAAATAACACAAATAATTTCGGAAGGTTGTTAATGCCTAAAGTCATCATAAAGTCATCATAAAACTAGAAACTAGTATTTTCAAAATAACAGATGCCGCCCTAGAAGTTGCAGAGGACTGGAAACCGTGGACTCAATGGACACGAGAAGGAAGAGGACATTGGACGAGAAGAAGAGAATGTAAAAATACTGGTCCAGGTGCCAAATGTAGAGGAAGCAGAAAACAGACTCGCAGAAAGAAGGGATCCGGTCTTTCAAAGTGGATTAAAAAACAATGGAAGTGGGGCGTTGGAGATTGGATCATGGACATATCATTCGGTTAGTTTTATTGGAAGCTATTTACAAAAATAAAACATTTTCTAAACAATGGTATGTTTATTCCAATAGCATGACATTTATGTAAATTAAGGTCAACTATATTTTGCCAGATCAAGTGCCTGACTTCCCTGAGGATTGGGACATCTGGGGAGAATGGACGGCAGAAGCGGACGGCTCAGAGGTAAGATACAGAACTTGCAAACCAGGCAGTAGTTGCAGAGGAATGAATAGACAGAGGAGGATTCACAAAGTGACAACGGTGTGGCGTGAAGAATTTGGAGATGAATATGAACCAGAAGTTGAAGAGTGGTCTATTGACGTTTCTCCTGGTAAGAGTGGAAGTCCTAATGTTGGGAATTTGAAGCTAATGAAATAGTATTTCAAATGATTTATCAAACAAGTATAAATACTGCATTGTATTGAAAAATTAAGAATTTATAATTTTTTATTACTTATTACCTAACGAATCATAATTTCCTAATTCATTCATATCATATTTTCATCAAGATGATCCTAAATCCATTCCATCTGACTGGGATCATTGGGGAGAATGGAGTACCAACTCTTTGGGAGAGATCACTAGAACAAGAAAATGTCTAAAAGCAGATGGAAATTGCAGAGGAAAGAAGGTTCAAAAGAAAGTGAGAAGGCACTGGAAACAATTCGGAGAATTCCTTGTTGACACTGGGCTGAAGCCAGGAGGTTTGTCCAGCATTCGAAAATTTTGAAAATACGAATTCCTTGCAGGATTCATTCCGATTTTTGTTTTTTTTTGTAATTTTCTAAGAAACTGAGGTTGAAAGCGACTGGAAACCATGGTCTGAATGGACATTAGTGAAAACGAATCATTGGGCAAGAACCAGAGAATGCAAGAATCCGAGCGGCACTTGCAAAGGTAGCAAAAAACAGATTAAGAAGAAAGGACGCAAGTGGACTAAGCACACTAAAATCGATCCCAGTTCATGGTCTCTCGATGTGCAAGGTTAGGAATTCCGGGCTTAACTGTTCAGGCTAGGCTCGTTAGATTTATAGTGTTTAAAATTTTTACTTCAAAGGTAACGGAAAAGAACCAGAAGTCCTGGAGGATTGGGAATTGTGGGGTGCATGGACGGAAGGCAAAAACCACACGCTTCACAGAATCAGGTTTTGCAGGAATAAGGCCTTCGGTGGAAAATGCAGAGGAAACTCTGAGGAATGGCGAAGACACAGAACATGGAAATATGTTGGAGAATGGTCTTATGAAGTTCCAAAAGGTAAACGAATGTCAAAGAATTGAATCAAATTCTTGTCTTTATCCAACAGGAAAAGTCATGATCAATTGATTAATTTGAAAAAAAGATTTATTTCACTAAGGAGGAATAAATAGTAATCATTCTATAACTACGACTAATATCATTAGAAATGCCCCTTATGATGTGTTAATCTTGTGTTGACATATTTCTTTAAAGGTGATGTGGAAGAAGTGAAGGAAGATTGGCTGTTATGGGGCGGATGGACAATTGACATCGATGGCAGTTGGATCAGAACCAGAAAATGCAAGAACGACAAAGGACCATGCAGGGGAAAGAGACTAGAAAGAAGAAGAAAAAGAAAGACTTCGAAGTTTGATCTTGAAGGATTTAAACATTTCATCTTTGGTGGTGAGAGTTGGTCTGATGTGCTGCCTTCCTCCTGGGAACAATACTTCGTCAATAAAATCCAAGGCGTCGATTCCGCAACGGCAAAGCTTTGGTTCAAAAAGTTAATGAAATGGCAAGAGGACAAAGACAGTGACTGGCAAATCTTCCAACTGGGTCAAACACCTGACGAAGACCTTCTCAATAAGTTCAAGGAAGGTTTCATAAAATTCAAAGAAGAAGAAAAGGTCGAGGAAATTGAAGTGCCTTCAGACTACGATTACGAATGGGAAACGGTTGTCGTCACAAAAACAAGCGATGGTCAAACCGTCGAAAATAAATATAAAGACAGCGAATTGCCAGAAGAGTGGAAAAGTCTAGTCATTAAAGATGGCGCCACGAGTGGACAGTGGCAGAATTTCACGTTTACAAGTTCAGGCAGTAAAGGCGGTGGCACTTGGAGCAGCTGGACCAGTATGGAATACGAGGACGAAGTTCCTGATGGAGAAGAAGTCGAGTGGACCACATTCACGGTTGGCGAGGATGGAAAAATAGAAAACTATGAAAAAAAGAGTTACACAGTTCCTCCCAAGCGGAGAAGGAAGCGAGCAGTTTCAGAAGAAGATGTCAATGTCTACGATCCAACCTGTGGCGTCAACATGTGTGCCCTTTGCGAAATGGAACTAGAATAACGCTCCGTTGTTGTTCAAACTTATAAGGCCACAAGCAATTATCATGTTAATTAATAACAATAATAATATAATTGAATAATGCAATATTAATAAGTAACTAGTATTCTAATTATTTATTATCCAAATAAAATTGCAATTTAAAAAGAGAACTTGTATTTAATGTTTTAAAAATTAGACATGATAATTCATGGAATAAAGGAAAAGTAGAAGTGAAGATTGTGCCTCTTTTTCCATGTTTGTTTTGAAATTGATCTACGATGACACTTCACTAATATCCTCAAAAAAATCGTCTTCTTTGTGTCCTGAAAGCAATAGTTATTTAGAACCCCAAGAAATATTTAAAGATATAATTTGATAAAGGTTGGTTTAAACGATTAGCATCTCATCATAAATATATAAAGAAGAAATTATAAAATATAAGCAAAATGACTTCAGAGGATGGAATAACAACATTATTCAGATAAAATTTATAGGGGCAAAATGTAAAACTGAATGAAATTCAGAACTGAGTGAGTTGTCCCACTGTGCTACATTTTTGCATAAAGGTCTGGAATATGTTTAAGAAATTATTTGGCAAAACTTAAACATAAACATAAAGTTTATAATAAATAAATATATTAAATAATAATAAAAATAAATAAATATATTAAAAAATAAATATAAACTGTATACAAACCCTGTTCAGAAAAGCATTTGATAGTCTTCAGTATAGTGGACTGAAGCCTCTGAAGTCCAAATTCGGTTCCTTCCCAGGCACATTTTACTGACCTATTGAATATTTATGAGAATTATTTGAATAAGTGAGGCACTGAGAACATGAATAAGAATTAAGAATAACATAAAATGCTAAGAAAGTATATTAATTATCACTTAATGAGTATTAGCTTAAAATAGAGAATAACATAGAATGCTCATCACTTCTCATTCAATCTCTTGCATCCTTCGGGAAGTTCTTGGATGCTTCCAAGTTCTAAAAATATTTCATAATCAATCAGGATCCGATCTAATTTGAAAAGAACGAGCAAATGTTTGCATAGAAATCTGTTCAAAGAGGCCATTGTGTCTTGTAAATTAAATGTAAATTAAATGTAAATTAAATATAAGCTATGCAAAACCTCTTTCAAAATCCAATAGTGGAGTGAAAGTCAAGCAAGAAACCATGCTTTCCCTCACTGAATTCAGTTCATCATTTGACTCTGAACAGGAACTTGAAAATAATTTGCAGTTTGAATTTTTTAAATTTAGTAAAAAAAAATTAAACTTATGATTTCAGACAAGTCATAACTAATCAAAAAGTAATGAAGTAGATATATTAAAACCATGTAAAAAAAAAAAGATATATTTCCATAAATGTTCCATAAATTCCATGTAATTACAAAAAAAAACAACCTTAAAACATCGTTGCAAACAGTTTTGACAAACCTTTCTGAAGAAACTGACAATTCTTTTCCCGATGAATTCTTCAATTTTCAATAAATAATTTTCAATATAATTATTAATCAATTTAGACATTAAATTTGCATTGTTTTTCATGAAATGCATTTTAAAAATATGAAACTTTGTTTAAATGATTACTTTAAAATTAGGTGATGCCAGGTCACTCATGCTTTTTGACTTCAATAATGTCATTTCATCAACACTCTCTTTATTGGAAAACTGTTAAGTAGAAAGATAAAATTTATAAAAAAAATAAATAAACAAGTTTAATTTCACCCAATTAGTAGAATAGAAGTGTAGATCAACAGAATATGATCTCAGCTAGACAAATAATATACCATTTATTACCATCAGAACACCTGTCAAGGTTATTTTATACATACTTTTGTAAAACTCAACCAAACAACCAATCATCGATGATTCAATTGATTTACATATCGTAATAACATACACTTTACTTTATACATGCATCATTACATTGCTTTACATAAACATCATTGTATGCGATACCTACAAGTATACTTTGGCGTTCAATCAAAGTGGAATCATCCTCCTCCTCCTCCTCCTCCTCCTCATCCGACTGAAGGTCTTTGATGTTCAGAAGGTCAGGTTCGGAGCAGGTCCTCAGAAGCATCGGGTCCATCATGTCCAGTTTTCCGGTCAGCAAAAGTTGTCTCACTTCTTCCGCTAAAGGAGAATTATAAATCAAAATAATATATAATCCAAACAGTCTTTGTCTATTGTAATTTACAGTTACCAGTTGTTATAAATTATTAAGTTATTACTCATTAATTTATTAACCACCCAAATTATGATAGCAGCTTTTATATTAATCAAAAGCAATAGCTGCCAGCATTCTTGGATCTTAAATAAGCTGGATGTTTATTAAATTTTGGACCGAACTGAATTATCTTATATAAAAATTAACTATTACATTTAAATTAGTGAATTATTTTAACCTTCATAACATGTTGCAATTGCCTCATTCTTCTGAACCACAGATCCACTTTCTGCTTGAATTTTTTTCGCCTCAACTGCCACCAGTTTTGAAACTTTTGAACCTTGAGGAATGTTCCACTGCTTCCTGACGACTTCCTTGCATCTTGGAGTTTCTTTTATGTCTGGAAGGCTCTTCCTCTTGCTGCTTCCCATCCTCGCGGAATCGACTCCGGCATTTTCCGATCTCGCCGAGTTCCGCCTCTCTTTGATCGATCTGCTACCTCCTGCATGGTGGTCTGGTGTTGGATTTGTTTTCTTTGTTGCTGCTTTTTTCTTGGTTCTCTTGGCACTGCAAATTCTTCCTAGGGCTTCAACCTCTTTGACGGCCCTCTGGTAAGACTCGTCAAAGTCCTTCTTATTCCTTTTTGCAAAAAAAGGAAACATCTTGAGAAATACTTCTACTTTATTTAAGTTAATTGATTTATTTTAATCGATATTTCTTTTAATAATAGAAAGTGAATCTATTCTATTTTTCTAATTGGACAAATGGATCACAATATTTTTAAAATAGCCTAAAAGTTTATGCAATAAATATATATTAATATTTATTTATGAAGTAAAATTTCTTATCTTAACCTTTGATGAGCATTCTTTAGATGTCTGTTAAGTTTGTTTGCTGCCTAAGAAATGTGTCGGTAATGGTTAAATGTTAAATATAATTAAACACGAATTTCTAACAAACTTGCCTTAACTTTGCACTCTTTTGGATTAAATTTCTTTTTAAGATTCTGTAATCTAATCTGTCTCAACTTTTCAGCATATTCCTGTAAAAATGTTAATATATTTTTTTTTAAATCTCAGTTTTTATAATTTATAACAAATACACTGAGTTTGTTTATTTAATGAAAGCAAAAAATTAAAAAAAAAAGAAGCACATTTCTCCTTCTCAGGAAATCATTCTTAACATTTCCTTTCTGTGGGGGCTGCTTTGGAATCTTTGGAATTTCCACAAATTGCTTCTTTATTTCAGCCTGAAAAATAAATCAATTTCAACACTAATTTTGTTAATGGATGCTTTTCTTACAATCACCCACTTTATGGTAATTGTTTGCTTGAACCTTTTCATTGTTACACTTTGGTTTCTTTTGCAAACAAGGATCTCTGGCAGAATTGTGACCTTCCACGATTTTCCTTCCAATTCTGTTGCTTTCATTGCCTTTATTGTTAATTTCAAGTTTTGGAGTCTCACATGATCTGCCAGCCTTTCTGTATTTTTTAGAATCAACAGGTTGAGAAGACTTAGCTATCTTTAAACCATGCAGTACTGTATGACTGAATTCCTTTTCGTAATCCTGGAATTTAATTTTATGGTCAATGTTCTGTGTATGGACATGCAAATGACAGAAAATTTGGCAAAATTTTGCACAAATTGAAATGCAAAATATGAAAAGTTCAAATGACTTCCAAACTTAGAGAAGTTTATTTAGTTTCTTCCAAAATACTTAATAATTATTATCACGAGCAAAACCAAAAAAAATATTCCAAGAATAGTTTGTCATCTTAATATCTGTCATTCTAACTTCTCTTGAAAGATATTCTCCAATCTTTTTCCAAATAATTGGGTGCCTCAGAACAGAGTTTATATCAGGTCTGTCTCTAGGATTAATTTAATTAAAAGATATTTATATATATATATATATATAACTTGATTCAAACATTAAAACTCAAACACAATAAGCTTGATGCACTTATAGTCCACAAAAAGTTGAAAGGAAATTGAATGCGCAGATATTATGGAGTTGATATGAAGAGACACTGTAAGCACCAAATTATTTTTTGGTATTTAATGATGTAAATGCTGTTAAATATAAATAGAAATAAATTATAATAAATCATCAAAGTTGTAAACTTTACTGAGGGTGTTTCTTAAGAAGCTTTGATAGCAGTTCCTGTAAATCTGCACTGAAACATCTCGGTAATGGTTTGTAGGAAGCCCTGTTATAAATTGCACATTAAAATAGAAATTCAACAAAATGCCTTTTTCTTGACAATTAGAATTTGATAAAAGTTTTTAACTGTCCTTAACTGTATCTAATTTAACTAATTTTAAAATGAGTTAAAATTAATTAAAATCTAATTTTTGTATTAATCTGAAAAGTGTTTAATTTAACAGATAACTTTTTATGAATTAATATAAATATGGTGGTGAATGATTACTGTCACCACTAAAAAGCATATTTTACAAGAAAATTATAAAGCTGTGCATATCATGACAAACGATTTCTTGCAACCTTTTGATATTTCTTAATAGATCCATAATTGTCTTTCCATTAAACTGAAATTAAAACAAATAATTAAAATTAAAACGAATAATTAATAAGTAAGCCGACCGTTAATTAAAATATCTCCATTGTTAAAACGCATTTCACATGCAACGAAAACTAGGACAACATTCAACATTAATGTGATTTTACAAGAAATACAAGAAATTAGTTAAATAATTTTTTAAAAAAATTTAAAGGTGAAAAAGTTGAAACTAACTGGGTGCTTTAAGGAGCACATTTCATAAAGAATGCAGCCCATTGACCAAATGTCACTGAGGAATAAATTTTTGATAATAATAACATTTATAAATATATTTTAAACTAATATTTAAAAATATACTTCAAACTAATATTTATAAAAATAATTTAAACTAATATTTATAAATATAATTTAAACTAACAACATAACTAATTTAATACAATTCAAGAGGTGGCATTAAACTCTGACAATACTACTATTATTATTATTAATCCACCTTTTATTATTATAAGGCCTGGCATCACAAATTTCAGGACTCAAGTAATAAGGGGTTCCAGCTTGGGTCAGTGCCAATTCTGTGGTGCTGTGGAGAATATAATTTGACAAATTTTAACCAATAAAACATTTATTTTAACTAATTAGGACAACCAATTTATGTGATTTTCTAAACGAAATTGTTAATTATATATTTTTTTTACAAATTCAAACAATTATATTTTTATTACTAAATAAAATGTTTATTATTATTTTATTATTATTTTTATTAATATGTTTATTATTATTTTACTATTATTTTTTATTAATATGTTTATTATTATTTTATTATTATTTTTTATTAATATGATTATTATTATTTTATTACTTAAAAAAATGTTATAACATTCAATGCTATTGATTTGTTATTAATAACATAACTTTACTTGTTCAGAATTTTTGCAATCCCAAAATCTCCAAGTTTTGTGAGACCTGATTTTGTCAGGAAAACATTTTGTGACTTCAAGTCACGATGGAGAATCTTCCTGTCGTGCAAATGCTTCAATGCCAAACATATTTGAACAAACCAATTTAAAATCTGAAATTTAAGAAAATTTTATTACAGACATTTAATTATATATATTGTTTTAAATGCTATATTATAAATTATAAATAGAAATATTTATATTTATAAATTATAAATAGAAATATTCAGCAAACTTCATTTTATTCATTTTAAAGTGTGACTTTTAATGAAAGTCAATGCTGCTATCTCATTTGTGAATTGGCCTTTTACTAACTACGTAAACAAAAATTAACATAAATTATTCATAAATTACAAAAAATGACTAACATCATAACAATTTGTTTATTATTATTAATTAATTTATGTAGTTATTGATTCAAATACAGTATAATAACATTATTTTCGAACCTGATCTTCTGATAATAAATTATTTTGCCTGCTCATGAGTTTATGCTGCAAATCTCCTGAAATAAAATGGTTAATTGCAAGAGAGTGTCAACGTTATAAAAAATCATTTAATAAAATTGAAATATGATACCATTATCACAATACTCCATGACAATAACAAGAGACTTTGGTGCTGAAAGTTGAAAAAAAAAACATTGCACAGGTATTATTAGATTAAAAATTAACTATTAATTTATGGGTTTCTGACAGATACGAAGGTATTAAATACATTTAAAAGAAATCGTCTAACTTTCGTAGGAGTTGTGATAAGTGACAATGCAGCAGTGTTCCAGTTGTGATAATATCTCTACCTAAGTCGTATAGGTATAAATTAAACAAAGAATAAGGTTTGTATAAGGTGATATTACTTCTCTCTTGGCTTCTCGTCGTTCTTTTGCTGTCATCTGGTATTGAAAAGTTCGATTGAAAGTTCGTTTTTAGTGACTTATTTCTATGAAACAAACCCTCATCAGATTGATTTCTTTCAGAACTACGTGGCTTTTTGTAGCAAAACATTTTGCAAGAAATGCTTTACCAAACGCACCCTCACCAAGCAGCTTTACCTTCTCGTAATTCTCAGACATTATCTGCACTCGTGGGTAAACGCTTTGTGGCTAACCATGGAAACTGTTAAGCAACTTGTTTTGCTAAACTTCTAATTATATTTTACTTTTAAACCATTCTCTTTATCATCAATAAATTGACATGGTTATATTGTTTAATTAAATTTCTAGTCATATTTGCAATTACACCAATACCCACACACAAATCAATGCAGCGGGACCCAATAAATAATAATATCAATTGATAATATCAATGATAGAAACCCAAACCTAAAAGCTGCGTTGATTTCAAAGCATAAGAAGTTGCTACAGATGTTCATGTCAATCTTTGTAACGTTAACCGCTCCATTATTATCTGCCAGTACTTTTCAACTGATTTATGATTTTAAATGGAATTATTTCACGTAATTGGTAATGTATGCTGTATATTATGAATGTCATGATGATTTTTTACAATGCATTATTTAATCATAAGAAACAGTATTGCCACGTTGATGTAAAACTAATTAATGGTGACAGATGTAATATATAAGAATGCAAGTTATTCGAACAAATTTCATTCAATGGCATTACTTATTTAAAAAATCTAGTTATTCAATATTCTAAGAATGATTTACAACGTTGTTTATTTCATAAAAATTGTTTTTGTAAACAATATCTCGAAATAAAACATGTCAATGTTGTGGATTCTCATTATCGATCACATATTTGTAATAGGATTTAATTACTGTGTATTATTTTATAATGAGTCATTCTGCTACTCTAATATTGCGTAGCATAGCAAAGATAAAACATTTGAACGCTTCGCTTAAAGCCTCGGTTTGCCAAAGTTCGTTCAGAAACTATGCAAAATGTGCATCTGTTCTTCACATCAATCTGCGCGATAACGAAATCTCGAAATCTTTGCTAAAGATCAATCAATCATTTAACATGCTTATGAGATGTCAGTTGGCACAACAAAGGCCAAACCCAAAGGAGAGTAATGAAAACGCTCCAAACAAAGGAATTTGGAGTCACCTGGTAAGATCAATTGCATTAAAAACTATCTTATATGTGTTAATTTATTCCCATTTTTCTCAAATTTGATGTTTATAGATTTTGTTAACTGGCAGGAATTACATATTTCTAGAAACTTGAGAGAGCTCCTAGAAATTTGTCATTTATTGCCAGTGATTATTTTCAATTATTCTAATGATAAATACCATTGAAGATACAGTCAAAGATCCTCACAATTCCAAATGTTCTGACAGTTTCAAGAATATTGTTGACACCATATCTTGGCTACCTGGTGGTGCAAAACTCATATTCTGCAGCTTTGACTATCTTTGTTGTTGCAGGATTCACAGATCTTGTTGGTTTCTAAGAGCATTTTTGTGATTTATAAAAGTATCCACAATGAAAAGAGCATATCTTAACAGATGCAAAAATAAGCAAAAATAAATTTTATTCTATAAAAATTGCTATTTATTCTGCTATCATTTTATTGAAAACAAATGTTTCTTCAGTTTGATGGGCTGATAGCTCGAAGCTTCAAAAGTCAAACCTCTCACTTGGGCAGCTTTTTAGATCCACTTGCAGACAAATTGTTGATCAGCACGTTGTTTGCAACACTCACTTACATCGACTTGATACCAGGTAATAAATTGATAGTAAAACTCCCTTTGTATGACACCATCTTTACTTATTTATACTGATTAATAATTATTTTGTCACCAAAATGAAAATAAATATCTTGTTAGTTTATGTGCTTATGACGCTTGTGTTGCAGTTTACTTGATGAGTATCGTATTGCTGAGAGATATCCTCCTAGTGTCTGCAGCTTCTTATGTCCGATACTCGACTCTCGACCCGAGACCGGTAATTTAGATTTCTATTATTGAAACAGTCAGATTGTTTTTTATGAGAACAATTCTTATTATGAGAAAATAACTTTCTATTTCTGTTGGCAAGGCTCATTGATATCAGAATTATTTATCTTTTAATAAATGTTAGGATTTTTTGACCAATTTCAGTTCGTAATGCCATGAATAAATAAGTCTAACTGATAGGCTAATAACATCTTCTACATCCTAGAAATCTGTTAGCAGTAATAATGACAAAATTGTAAAACTCATTTATTAAACAGAAAAGTTTAAAAGAGTTCTTTGACCCTACAAATCATGCCGTCAAACTCCAGCCAACTCTTTCTAGCAAGGTAAGCATGGAGAATCGTGTGTTGGCATTATTATTTATGACAAGATATGTAATGTTAGTAATTTAAGTGGCTATGAGTTCAAATTTAATCGTTTTGATAAAGTTTGTAATTATAATAAAGTAAAATTAGACTGCAAAACCATTTCCTTTCATGAGTTATGCAATGTACATTCTGGAATGAACTGAGACCAAACTTTCCTAAAACTCTTGTAGTTCAACACAGTCGTTCAACTATCCTTGGTTGCAACTACTCTTGCCTCTCCAGTATTTGGATTTGTTGATCATCAGTTGGTCCATGCTCTCTGGTAAGTTCCCAAAGCTCTTGCTTGATAATATCAATTGGCAAAGCAAGTAATGAAGCTTAAACAAGCATTTTGTCCTCCCCACTTTTAAAAATCGAATTAATTTTGTGTCAGGTCATTAATGATGGCCTCATGAGGTTCAAAGTGAATTGAAGCGATTCAAGAGATTATAAATAATTAATTTGAGTTATATTTTCAATTTGCTTTATTTTATTACTTTAGGTATCTCACAGCACTGACTACCGTCATGTCGGGCGTTGGATATATTTTCGCGAAGGACACGATTAAATATGTTTCAAAGAATTACACCAAAAAATGCCCATGATTTTTATTAATTCATAGCATATTTTTCTATCCCTTGTGAAAGTTAGTCTTTAATATTGGCAATAAAGTTTTCAGTCAGACAAATGTTTCCAAGTTTAGTAGAATTTTGTTGCACATGAAAGCATTTTTGTAAAATTTGCACACTTTGATCTGAGAACAGAAGGGATTGGAACTCTTATCCTAGTGCCAGTTGGAGTGGTGTCATCTTCCATGAGCACCACATTGTTGGTATCAAATCGAGGAACCATACGATTTTGTGTCTGTCTCAGTCCAACAATAATACCCTTTTTCTTCTGGCCCTGAATGGCCACTAAAACCTTCAATGTAAAACAGCAAGGATTTAGTATTGTGTTCTTAAGGAAAGCAGTCATAAATCACTTAGAATTTGCTAACCCTGTCTCCTAGTCTTCCAACCCCCGTCTTGGTGTAGACATGAATAATTTTGGCCGGCCTTCCGGATAATTCGGCTTCTCTTCCTATCCTGCTATTGTCAACAACTCTAAGTCTTGAAAGCAACCGAAGTTCACATAGGACTGAAGTTGTGCTGCAAATATCCAAGGAAAGTCATGTTAAATTCAATACAGAACAAAATTAACAATTAAGTAACCACCTGAATGAACGCACAGCATTGTAGTATAGGCCAGACAACATTGCGACGTAGATCCTGCCTTATCTTCGCTCAAGAAATTCAAGGTTGTCAACAAAGAGAATCTAGTGATAGTTACAATTTTAGTGGTATAACATTAGAAAAATGGTATTTATATTTGTAACAATTAAAACAATACGTCTATAATTTGCTTTTAATGATATATAATGTAAATTTAAATCTTGCAAACATAGAGAACACATTCTATAATTCTATTCTGCTAGGGTCTCACATCAGACTCTTGCGATGAAAGTCTTTTTTGAAAGTCGGTGGAGATTATGTGGCCCAAGAAACAAATGCTTTGATCGATAGTTACCTGTTTCCATAAAATCGATTAAAGTTATAGCCAAAACTAGGCATAAATCAGCTCTTGTGTCTACATATATGCTTGCCCATAAAGCATTGGCATTCACACAGTACCCCGAGATCCAGAACCAGACCGCCAAAGGGTGTGAAATGGGCCACAAATCATTTAGATTCTAATAATAAACCACCCCAAAACTGCCAATAACTATCTTTAATACTTAGTATTTTAAAGTATTTGTAATGAATTAACTCGTGAACTGGTTTTAACTTTGCTCACTAGTTATGAAAAAGCAATTTCTCAGTGATTAACATAACTAAAAGGCAAAAAACGCTCTTGAAAGACGCGAGACCAGAACACCGCTCGAGTATTGCAAAATCAATCGTGGCAGATTTAAACGAACTGACCAAGCAAATAACAATCTTTATGTACTTACACAGAACGAATGGCTTAAAGCGTCTACTTTGTGCAAATAATTGTATGTTCAATCCAGAAATCTATAGTTTGTGTATTAGTCACTTGTGCAGTTAGTAAGTCTAGTTACGCATAATTATATACCTATTAAATTTAATAATATAATATGTTTGAACGCAAGAAACTGGAAAGATGTGTGCATCAAAGACCATTAAATAAAAACTAATAATTAATTTTTTAAGCCTGGACCTCAGGCACCAATCACAAAAGATTGTGGCCATACATAAATGAATAACCCTGCTATAGATCAAATAAAAGTTTATTCAATCAATCCAAAAATGAGAAAAAAATCTATTCAAGATCTTTGTATTGTTCAACTCTTCTCAGCATAAGTTGCTCTTTTTGCACCAACCATGAAGGTTTGTACTTCTTAGCAACATGATGCATCAGGTATTTGAATTTGAGCTTCCTTGGCTCAAATGCTGTGGTTTCCCTTAACTTTTGTCTCAGGACCTCCTCATCCAGGTCTTTCCTGTCCCTGTATCTATCAAGGTATCTGAAAAAGAAAAATTCAACCACATTTTAGAATAATCATACAACTATTTTATCTGAAAAATAACTTTAAAAAAGGTCTTACATATTGAAAGGCTCTTTGTGGGGGAATTTCTGGACTGGAGGATGGTAGGCAACCGGATGATCATACTCAAAAGAAGGTTCAGCCATTTCTTTGAATGACATTAATTTATCATTACATTCTGATGCTCACATTAATTGTATTTAGCTGATCTTTAAGTCACTATTGGGCATTGATCTACCATTTCTATGGCTTATGCAAGGGTGCACCCTAATGTAAATAGGCCAAATTGTCATCACAGCACATGATGACCCTCTATTATTACCCCTGCAACATCACTACCAATTTGTCCAAACTAGAACTGTTTTAGATTGTCTCACCATTTTAATTTGATACATAATCTACAAGCCACATAATAGTATACAATACATAAGCCATACATACATAAGCAATACATAGCAATACTATTAAAAGAAGAAATTTAGTAGCCCCCATGAAGATTCCTACCAAGGACTTTCCTGAAGTAGTTCCTAACACTTTCATCCCATTGACTTTGGAAAAAAGCAAGACTCCTGGGAACCAACTCTGTTTCATGGTTCTTGAAAAATGTCTGAGTCTTAAAATTCCTTTCATCCAGTCTAAAATGAAAAAGAAACAAATTGTCTTATAATTAACAAATACTTGGACTAAAATAACTTCATTGAAATCCATCTACTTACCTAACATTACCCTTGATCCTCTTTATATCTTCATAATCCATTTTGCCATTCTGCTGGAAGAGTATGAAGACATTACGATGATAACCCGTTCCATTTGCTGGGATCGGCTGGAAATAGTCAACCAGGACATGGCCCTTGGAAACATCACCACCTGGTATGTTTGATCTTTCGAAAATTGTGTAAAATTAAAATTCAGATTTAAAAAAAAAAACAATATTAGAGAGAACAAACTTTACATTACACATAGACAGTCAAAGTTGGTTTGAAATTGTGACCAAAGGCAATAATAAATCTCGATTCCAAATTAATTAATTAGTTAATTTAACACAATTAAAAACCTAATTGATTTAACTTACACAAGCCAGTGGATATATTCATCATCTTGATTGGTCAGATTTTCATCAGGATTAACCATGAGAAGAGTCCAAAGTTCATCAGGTTTACTATCTATCTCAACCAATGGAGGTTTAGCAGCCTATAAATTGTTATTTAATAAATGTTTAATTATATTAATTATATATTATTTCATATTTAATTATCCTACTATTACTCAATCCTTTAGACATCAAAAATGCCAACAAATTTGGAACAATTTTTTTAAATGCCCACTTAATCCCATGAATTAATTTCATATAAATGCATTTATGACATTTTCATTCCAATACTTAAAAAAAAAGGATGTTAGAGAAGTGACAGGCAAAGCCAACTCATAGACAGGGATCACTTAACCTGCCAAGACCCTACTCTAGATGTAGGTCCTGACTGAAAACCCAATAAAACTTTCATTTCTGATTTATCTCTTGCCTGTCACTTATCCAAGTATTAAGATCAATCTCTGACCTCTGATGGAGCAATGATGTTACCCCGACAAACGGGTGTCAGAAAATCTTCGTTATAATCGTAATAAACTTCCATGTTGGCAGTTGGGTAAAAATAGTCTCCTCCAAAAAGATCCTTGTAAATACCATAGTGTTCTGCCATTAATTTGACTTGTTCAACACCTTCTTCTAGAATCCAATCCCGTTTGATCTCATCCAAGGGCACAGTTACTGAAGAGAAGATTCAACATCAGAATCGTTGATTTAGTAAATGGTGAAATATTATACAAATGAAAGATCATAATCATTAAAGGATTAAACTTAGATCAAAACAAATTAGAACTTATCATCAATATATGAACTGGCAGGGAAAACTCCTTGATGAGAATAATTGCAAATCATTTGTGTCAAAAAATGATTAAATGACCACACCTTCTTCACAAATTCAAGAGTATGCTCAGTTCAAAATAAATATTATGAACCTAAATATTACTTCCTAAATTATTGCCAACAAATCTAGTCATTATCAATCATGAAGGTAAATTTCGTGCAAATAGCAGAACCAAGCTCAATCACTGATATCAACCTGATAAAACATGCAACGCTTATGCATTAAAACCATGCTACTTTATGTATTATTATTATTATAAATAGAAGGACTTCAGTTTCAAATTTTATGAAGTACTTACACAATTTTTTTTAAAACTACAATAGCTTCAAAACAAATTTGTTTCTGAATTAGTTAACTAACAAGTGTTTGTGCGCGATGCTCTTTCTAAATTTTTGTTGAGTTTATTTTCATTAGAGATCTGTAGCAGCTTCTTTTCATAGGCTTCTTTATCTTCCGACACCTTGATTCCAATGTCTTTTGGCACATAAACATCTCCATTCATGCTCTTCAGCTTTTTATCAGCTAATTCTAAATAAACACAGATATCAAAGCTATGAAAAGTCGAGTTCAGTTTAACAACACAACAAAATCGTTAAAAATTATCCTTACCTTTCACCCTTTCCTCGAACGAATTCGAGTACTCCTCAAAAGGGGACTTTCCAAAAACATCCTTGCCGCCGAGCCATATCGGAGGTCGAATAGTATAACATCTTTTAGAAAACTTAACAAATTCTTTATGCTTAACAAAAATTCTGCTGAGAGCAAACGATTTATTTATGCAAGAAGCAGCCATGCTTTTTGAACGACAAGGTGAAAAATGGAGCAAAACACAACAAATCAAAAAGCGATCGCGTCGTAATTTAAAACTATTTAATTAATTAAGTAAATCCTCTAACTAAAAATTAATAAATCACGTTCCACAAAAACGCGTTAAAATAAATATTACTAAAAAAATTGAGTTTAGCACTTTTGGAACTAAAATCTGATGTAACTAGTCAGTTTTTTTCCAATAATTTATTATAAACTTACAACCTTAAATAAATTAGACTAACAGTACATCAGATTATTTAATGTATTTATATAATATTATTTATTTATTGGTTGTTTCCATTGCATTGGAATTAACAGACCATTAGATTTTGCTCTACAATCAAATCAGGGCATGTGTCAATAATTTTAAAAGGGGTTTGGTGGACAAGATTTGATTTTCTGTGTAAAAATTTATATACAACGGCATCTATCTAAGGACAAGGTTAAGATTTTACTCTGAGTGTAAAATATTGTTATTTTAGTTGTTAATTATACTATTTCAAAGAAAGTAAAAGGATTTATGGCAGCCCCAGTTAACGATGCTCTGCTACCTCAAAATGGCACTAGCGAAAATAAAACGGTTACGTTTACATTGAATGTTAAATATAGCTATCATTATGGCAACAATTCTTTTATTTTTCTAATATAGATTGTAAACATGACATTAGTAGAAGCAAATCAAAGTGACACAAAGGGAAGACGATGCATGCAATTGAAACACATTTGTCCTCCACAAGGCAGTTTTGCCCTTGTAATCACGAATGTGTTATTTTTATTACTGATATTTGGATTTTGTTGGGGTGTTTCTGGCGAGATGTGTGTGCCTGGTGGAAAGCTATTTGCACTTATATTAGTTTTTTCTGCAAGTTACTTATTTGGTGTATTGGCTACCAAAATTCACCTACCTGATCTCTTTGGTTAGGATATGCATAGGAAATTTTTCTTAGTTTAATCTAGAGTTAAATCAGACCCATGATCTTTTCAGGAATGATTATTTCTGGAATTGTTTTGAGAAATGTCCCATTTGTAATACTTGAAGAAAGTTTGGACCAAGAATTGTCATCAATTTTGAGGTAAAGGTTTATTGATATTAATGGGATTGGATTGATTTATTAATTAATGCGTTAATTTTTATTAATTTATGGATAACATCTTATTCACTTCTTAGGAGTACAGCCCTGGGCATTATTCTTGTTAGAGCTGGAATGGGTTTGGATCCAGGAGCATTGAAGCGTCTTTCATGTGCTGTGTTCAGACTCGCTTTTTCGCCTTGCTTAGTGGAAATTTGTTGTACTGGGGTTGTTTCCCATTTCCTTCTAGGACTGCCATGGACTTATGGATTTATATTAGGGTTAATAGTTATTTTGGAATGTCTAATGTGCTACAGCAATAATATTAAAAAAAAAAAACAAACTTCAACCATTGCAACATTATTTGTTTGTTTCAAATTGTTGTCAAGAAATATATCAAATAATGCAAAGATCTTTTTGAATGCAGGAGTGTTTTGGCAGCAGTTTCCCCAGCTGTTGTTGTGCCATGTTTGTTGAATTTGGGTGCCCAGGGCTATGGAATTGATAAAGGCATACCAACTCTGGTTATCGCTGCCTCAAGCGTTGATGATATTTTAGCAATTTCAGTTTTTGGAGTTCTTATTGGCATAACATTTGCTGAAGGTAGGTTTAATAGGAGTTTCTTAAGAATTCGCTTGATAAATTCATTTGTTTTATTATATAGGTAATATTGTATTTATTGTCTTAAAGTCACCAATAGAAATTGCAATGGGAGCAGCATTCGGATTGGTGTTTGGTATCTTATTGTGGTTTATACCTCATGCCCAAAATGTTAGCAATTCTATTTGTAGAATTTGCAACTTGTTTTTATTGAAAATCCTAGATTTATTAAAATTATGATAGAAAACATTTCTTATTCTTTATAATAAATATAGTTAAGAATTCTTACAATGCTCTTTTTTATAGAAAAGGAAAATGCTGATTAGGTTTGTTTTGTTGTTGCTATGTGCTCTTGTTGGGCTGTTTGCTAGTGGAAGAGCTGGGTTTGGTGGTGCTGGGCCATTTGCTGCACTGTTATTGGGATTTGTGGTGCAAATGAGATGGAGAAAAGAAACTGATCTTACTGAAGATGAAGTTAAGCATATTTTTTCATGGCTAATTTCATAGCTGTAGCATCTGAGATTTTGTTTTAAGGCTTAAATTTAATTTAATTTTTTCTTAAAAACTTAAATTTCAACTATTAATTTTATTTTGCAGAAAGAATCAGTCTCCAAAAATTTTGAAATTATATGGACCATTTTCAAGCCTTTTCTCTTTGGCTTGATTGGTGCTGAAGTTTCATTCTCTAAACTTGAACTTAATGTCATTGGAATAGGAATGGCCACATTGTTTATTGGTCTTGCATTCAGAATGGCTACAACTTTCCTGGTTGTTTGTGGTAATAAATTCAGCATTAGAGAGAAGATTTTTATAACGATTGCCTGGTTACCTAAAGCAACCGTTCAGGTATGAGCATAAGACGGAAGTTGTGTTATATTTGGTTGTAAATGATATGCTAATGAAATTATTAGCAAATCCTTTTGAACCCTTAATAGTTTATTGTCTTTCAGGCAGCAATCGGGGGAGTTGCTTTAGATATGGTCAGGAGAAGAAATGGCTCAGATGAAGAACTTGAATATGGATTGAAGGTATGAAGGCATTGTAACAATCTGATACAACAATACATGTTGCTTTTTTGGTCCTATGACTATTGATGATGGGAGATTGAACTTGGGAGAGCCAATATTTTGACTTTAAATGTTATGTGCTTTGTTTGTAATTATTCCTATGTTACATAGTTATTTATAATAGCATTCTATCCAGCAATTGTTAAATGTTAATCATTACTCTAATTCCAGATTGTATCTGTTGCTGTTCTCAGTATTCTAATTACTGCACCTTTGGGTGCCATACTGATATCAAACCTTGGTCCTAAGTTGTTAACAAAAGCCTCTCAGAATGCATTGGCCATGACCGACTCAGGAGACAAGAGTAAAGAAGATCTCAATTCTCACGATGTCTAGTCATGAGCACTAAGTCTCATTGCATGTGATTAATTTTCTCTACATAATTCAATACCATGACATTAAATTGTCTCTCACTTCAAGTCATTTGTTTTCCTCATTTATCGTTGATTTTTTAAATTTGTTTTTCGATGGATGATCGGTTCGTGATTGAGACTTGATTCGGTTTTTTCTGAATCAAGACATTACTCAAAATTATTTTTTTACTAAATATTACAATTGCCCTATCAAGTCATTCATGTTTTCGAGGATTTCTTTGGAATCATTCAAACTGGTTACAAATGACAATTTCCATTAAGTAATTATTAAATTCTGCTTCAGTTCAGACCAGTGCCGAGATGTTGATCTTAACCATTGGATCGTTTGTTCTTGACTCTAAATCCCTTACAAAAATCCCAAACTTGCAATGTTGTGCATTGCAGTCACTTGCCCAAGAATGACCCTGGCATGAATAATGAATTCGTGAATATTTAGTGCCGATTGGGCAATCTCCATGGGTCCTTCATCCATTATGCACTCCTACTCTGTAACACAGCAAAGCTGTGGTTATTCCCATCCCAAACATCATATGGCAACTAGTTGGTTGTTCAATGGCCAGACTTCACTTCTTGGATATTCATACACTCAAATCAAAAAGAGATGCATTAGACCATTGTTGGAACATAGATTATTTTAATTAGTTTATATTTATCATCATTGACATCGCTGCACCGATAAGATTTCATCCAAAGCCCGATCTTCTCTCGAGACAGTCTGTCTTTATTTCCTAGAAGTTATGATTATGTCAGAAATTAATAGAATCTCTAAAATACACTGGGCTGAGAACAAAAACAACTGAACAAACTTCTTGACAATCTGGATAACATCTTCATCATGTAGAAGGTGCTCTTTTCCAACTTTCTGTGGCTGATGCTTGACAGATTCACCCCAAACTAGAGCACTGTGAAACACAATTTGCAATGATTTTAGTGATTTGATACCAAGACAGCAAATTCCTCAAAATATCAATAATAAGATCATGCCAAAAATAACTTGAATCATGAATAAATATTAGACAGAAATGTTTATATTAACTATATTTAAATCAAATTATCATTGGAGCCAAAATTATGCCAACTATTTGAATTCCTTCATGATGCTCCTATGAAGCTTGTTGCAGAAGTCTTCGACGGTCACATGACCCTCCCTCAAAACAACTGGGGAGCTGTAATCGGGCAATTGACCCTTGGGTTTTGTATACCTGGAATCAATGATTCAACCTTGAGGCTTCTTGCTACTAATCATTTTCAAGATGTATACAGACTTTTGTTAGAATCAGACTAATAGATCCTATGGTTAGACAAATGTTTTTCAAGCTATTAAGTCATAATTACAAAAAAAAATAATAATTTATAAGTTGCAACAACAACAGTTGAGAAAGAAAAAGCAAAAATGGCCGCTTACACTCTGACCAGCATCAGGTATTCCCACATGCGTTCCAAAAGATCATCAAAGTTCCACTTGTGATGGGCTGAGATTGGTACACAATGGGGGATTTTGTAAATAAGGTCTAACTCCTGACAATTACATAATTGAATAATTAAAGTTAGATTTAAAATCAATCAATTCTCATTGCAGACATTAACAAACGCACAAGTCATTCCAGGCATTAAATGCTAAAAGATTAAATGCAGAATAATATGCAGACATTCCAAGAAATAATTTTTTTTTTTGAATTTTTGCATTTAATGCAATTTATTGAATTAAAGATAACCTCTATGAAGATCTGGTCGATCTTATTGAGGACGTAGATGCACGGTATGTAGATTCGATTTCCTTCTATGACGTCGATCAATTCCTCCGTCGTCGCATCGTGTCGAAGCGTGACGTCTGCATTGCTGATCCGATATTCGCCAAGAATTGCCTGGACATTCATTTAGCATGCACGTTTTGTAATATTTACACATTTTACTTGTCATTTATATAAAATAATAACAATAATGATAATAATAATAATAAATGTTGAGATATAAAAATTAATTAGTAGTCATTTAACAATTAAATTTTAATAAAGTCAAATAAAATTAATGACGATTAATTTTAATTATTAGTCGTTTATTATTGCTACAGGTTATTATAAATAGGAGATGCAGCATATAAATAAGCACCTTGACGGTGTCGATGTCAAGTTCCGACTGAGCGACCGTGGCCGTGAGGTTGATGCCACCCTTGTCCTTCTTCTTAAAAGTTATGTTCGGAGGAGCTTTGTTCAGCCTGATTCCAAAACCTTCTAGTTCATTTTCGAGGATCTTCTTGTGTTGCAGAGGCTTCAAGACATCGAGCACCATGAAGATGAGGCTGCAGGTTCTGGCCACTGCAAGTGTTAAAAAAAATCGTTTAGTTATAATAAATGAATAATAATAATAATAGTTTTGTGATTGCAATAAAAAAACATTCCCTGCACTTGTAAAACCAACCTGCTATGACTTGCTTTCCTCTTCCCTTTCCATCCTTCGCTCCTTCAATGATTCCAGGAAGATCGAGCAACTAGACAACATTGTTCGCAGGAGTATTTATTTTGAGTCTCAACAAATTTTTGGGTCAATAATAACAACAACAATCATGTAACAACGAGGCATTATCAACATCAATGCTACATTGATTATATTTCATAAACCTTAATGTTTAAAATAATTATTTAGGAAAATTATTAATAATCACCTGAATCTTAGCTCCCTTGTATTTAATGCAGCCAGGAACAGTAGTGAGTGTGGTAAACTCATAAGCAGCCACTTCAGAGTATACACCAGCAAGAGTAGTCAGCAGTGTTGACTTGCCCACGGAAGGAAATCCTTCGAATGATTTCAACTCGATGTCATAACTAGTCATAACCCATAATCTATTGATCAATTTATTTTCCTTGTTAAGTAATAAAAAAGAATGACTCGTTAAGGCCATTGCATTAAAATAGTTTATATATGTAGAATATTAACGATACTTCCTCTAAATCAATCTAAATCTTTATTTGAAAGTCTTAAAAAGGCCAAAGCCATAATTTCACATAACTATTTATTTAAAGGTATGTGGATGGTTTTTCAACTTCAGAAAGCAATATTGAATTATATTTTTTTTAAATGTTTTGGATTTGTGAAGCTAATATATTCCAGTGTAATAGGGGAGAATTTATGGAGAGAATTGCTAACAGCAGACCCTTAAATTTTTGCAATTTCTAATAACTACTTAAATCAATACTTTATCTAATTTCCCAAAGTAACAAATGGTTAGAATCCATTATGCCTACCTACAAAACCAATCCTAGCATCTCCTGTCTTGGCAACATCAAAACCTTCTCCTGTTGCACCTCCACCTCCTTTCGGCTCAATGAGTTCTCTCTTCAGTTTTGCTAGCCTGGCTTTTAAAAGACCAAGATGCCCCATGGTGGCCTTGTTCTTTTGCGTCCTGGCCATCTGAAGATTTGTTCACGTATGGTTCACTAATTATTGGAACATTTGCGTTTAGTAAACAGTAACGTAATGCTCAAAGTAACTCTTTAAACGTTTCTTAAGCTAGCTAAAATTTTCATTAAAATTCTATCCAATCGTTTAAATGTGGCACCTCGCTTTCAATTTCGGAAATTTTTTCAAGGATCCCCATTTTTGCTCCTTATTCTGCAGTCGAGTCCAAAAAGCGTGTATCGCCCAGAGTAAGTACGTTCGGAGAGCCACCAAAGATAACTAAACAAACAGAGTGTGATGCGCTTCAGTTATGAGATTCAACACGAAATTATTTGTTTGATTCTTCCCTAAAGATGAGGTTATTAATTAATTATAACTATATATATCTAAATATAACTAAAATAAATATTTTTAAAGGAAATTACTTTGAATCTCTGAAATGCTGCATCTTGCTTGTATTAGCCAATCCTACAACTTAAGCATATCGTTTGCGCGACCGCAAAGTTCGTGTTGAGCAAAGGATTTATAATCACCTTTGCTTTTCCTCCACAAAGCCAAAGTATAAACTATAAGTCATTAATGAGAATTTTAAAGCATCTTTTTGTTGTCGCACTTATCTATTATAAGACATTGTCCCGCAATTTCCAATCAATGTGCGTGGATTTCGATCAGCAATAAGAAATTCCAACGTCAAGCGATCTGCCTATTCCATTGCTTCTGACAAGACCATAGGTGTTATAGGCTCGCTGATCTGAAATATATTCTTATTACCTTCACTAATCTAAACGAAGTTTACTAAGTCCTTCAAGCCTTTTCTGTTAAGATATTGTTACCTAAGGTGTTCTCGAAGTTCTGCTTGTATGATATAATTAAATTCGGAATCATGATCAATATCATTACTATTTTCTTATAATTTTAGTTTAGTTAGAATATCACATAACTAATGAATGACATCTAGCAAATATTTTTAAATCGAAAATATGTCCTAAATTGTGGTTGTTGTGGAGATGTGAAGCCTTTATGGTTAAAATGTAAACACCGGTTCACCGGGTTGGACGACCGCTGTTTTTGCGCCACTTTTGCGTTCAATCAGTTGAGTCTAACTGTCAAATTGTGAGCCTGAACTAAATCTCTTTTGTTTGTGCTAAAATTGGCATCAAAATCATTTCAAAAATGGAGATAATAACCCAAAACTACCTCGAAATAACACTAACGAAGATAAAACGGTTTCACATCTTATTGAATTATAATGGAGAATCAAAACTAAAGGCATGTTTAACAATTCACTAATTATTTAAACATCAGGCGAAAGTAAATATGTCATCAGAAACAACTGAAAGGGAAACGACGAATGAATGTTGCACGAAATTGAGAGCCTTATGTCCTCCGCAGGGCAATTTGGCTCTCGCAACCACAAATACCTTGTTATTGGTACTGACGTTTGGATGTTGTTGGGGTATTACTGGTGACATGTGTCTTCCTGGTGGAAGATTTTATGCTTTGATATTAATTTTCTCCATGAGTTATGTTTTTGGTATTGTGGCTGTTAAAATTCATTTACCATATCTATTTGGTAAGGGCATACATTATAAATCTTTAGAAGTCAATCCAATTGTGTATAATAAGGGTTATTAATCATCTTTTCAGGAATGATTGTTTCGGGTATTGTTTTAAGAAATATACCAATTTTATTAATTGAAGAAAGTTTAAATGAACAACATTCTTTAATTCTAAGGTAAAGATGCTGATATCCATTGAATTATACTTAAAATAATGGCTCCATTAATTATTTTTTGTAAAATATGATTTACTTTTTGAAAATCTAGAACTGTAGCCCTGGTAATGATACTTCTTAGAGCAGGATTAAGCTTAGATCCTGAAGCTTTGAAGCGTCATTCCTGTGCTGTATTCCGGCTTGCTTTTTCACCTTGTCTAATGGAATTGTGTTGTGTTGGAGTTGTTTCCCACTTTCTTATTGGATTACCATGGAATTATGGATTTATGCTAGGGTTAATATTGAATTTTATATATGGAAGGTGAACTGCTACAGAATATCACAAACCAGACATTTAGAGTATTCTAATAGGTAATAGTTTTGTTTGTTGATCTAGATTGTTAACATTGTTATCAAAGAGAAGAAAGCAATTAGGTGCTAGAAAAAGTTAATAATAATTCAAAAAGAAATGTTGCCATATTAAATCTGTACTTGAAAATGCACTGAATACAGGAGTGTTCTAGCAGCAGTTTCACCAGCTGTTGTTGTGCCTGGTCTGTTGCGTTTGAGTGCCCAGGGCTATGGAATTGACAAAGGCATACCTACTCTACTAATTGCTGCATCAAGTCTTGATGATATTGTAGCAATTTCAATTTTTGGAGTTCTTGTTGGCATAACTTTTGCTAAAGGTTGAATTTGATTGGAGCATTAGATAAATTTTCAGATTTAATATTGTCTGGTTTGATGAAATAGGAAGTATTCTATTTGTTGTCATTAAGACACCATTAGAAATTGCATTAGGAGCGTCTTTTGGAGTGTGTTTTGGTACTTTGTTATGGTTTATCCCTCATGCCAAACATGTAGGTGATTTTATTATAGACGGTGTTTGTAATATAATGTTTATTTTATTAAAATTATAGGTGAAATTACTTTATCACATTAAAATGCACTTATTAACACTTTCCACAACTGATTTAAAAATCAAATAAGTTCAAAGTATGATCTAATAACTTTCTGTAGGAAAGAAAATTGTTGGTTAGATTTGTAATGTTATTTCTATGTGCTCTTGCTGGCTTGTTTGCATCTAGAAGAGCTGGATATGCAGGCGCTGGACCATATGCTGCCCTGGCTTTGGGTTTTACTGCACAGAATCGGTGGAGAAAAGAGACTTATCTTACTGAAGATGAGGTGAAGTTGCTTGCATATCTTTTCATGAGTAATAGTACCATTTGCCTCCAATTATCATTTCCAATAAAATTTCTTTTTTAGAGAGTATCAGTGTCTAGAAATTTTGAAACCACTTGGGAAATTTTCAAAACATTCCTTTTCGGTTTGATTGGTGCTGAGATTTCATTCTCTAACATTGATTTTAATGTGGTTGGATTTGGAATAGCCACACTATTCATTGGTATTACGTGCAGAATGGCTACAACTTTTATAGTAGTTTGTGGTAACAAACTCAATTTTAAAGAGAAAATATTTATAATGTTTGCATGGTTACCCAAAGCTAGTGTCCAGGTACAATGTTCAATGCATCATAATCGATGAAGTATTCAGTATTTTGAGAATCAATAGCACTTGGAATGCATAACAATTAACGCTTTTAGTATTTTTTGCTCCTGCAAATAATAAAAATTATTATTTAACATTATTTTAACCAAATCATTTCAGGCAGCAATTGGAGGCGTTGTACTGGACATAGCCAGAAAAAAGAACACTTTAGACGAGCATCTCGACTATGGACTAAAGGTACATCGTCTTCCCCTCATAGGAAAGCCACTTTAGAATGGTGACAGAAAACCACCAGAATCATGCTTGGCTTATCTGCATGGTGACCTTAACATCTTACAGGGAGGCAGAGCCCGCATGCAGAGGGCACCCATTAGCATCAAAGGCTGACCAAACAGTTCACCCGCACCATAAACCAGTTAACTCCTAAATCACAATTTATTATTTCAGATTTTAACTGTAGCAGTCCTTGGCATCCTAATCACGGCTCCTTTGGGTGCCTTATTAATATCTACTCTGGGACCCATATTATTAACAAAGGCTCCAGAGATCGAAAACGAATGAACTGATGGAAGTACGATCAACCCAACACAGCAAAAGAAAGATCATGACCACACAGCACAAAACACTTTTCATCATTTGAACTCTATAGTATCATTCCCCATACTAGACATTGTTAGTGCTATTTCAATCAGAAGACCCTTACAAGCTCCCAAATCACATAGAAGACAATCATTTTTTTCAAATTTATTGATGCCATTTACCACTTGAGATGTTTTTTAACCAACTCGAGTAAAGCAACCTTAACAGTTTACTTTAACTTCTTCTTGGGTCTGATGTTGCTGGTTCTTCCGCACTTCTTCTTACGGCAGTTGGTAGCTCTGGGGTGGAGACGAGCATAGCACTTACGGCAGATCATCTTGTCGCAGTTGTATTTCTGAGCCAACTGCCTGAGAGAAGGCTCAATGATACCTCCCCTCAAGCGAAGAACCAAGTGAAGAGTAGATTCTGTTAAAATTATTGATGCCATTAAAGTAACAGTTGGAATAGAAAGTTTGAGCAGTAGATGCTAACCCTTCTGGATGTTGTAATCGCTGAGAGTACGTCCATCTTCGAGCTGCTTGCCAGCGAAGATCAATCTTTGTTGATCGGGAGGGATTCCTGTTGAGATTTCAAGCGGTAATTTTATTTCTGGTCTAATTCAATAAATCGAGTAGCAACCCGAACCTTCCTTGTCTTGGATCTTAGCCTTGACATTTTCGATAGTATCTGACGGCTCGACCTCAAGGGTGATGGTCTTGCCCGTAAGGGTCTTTACGAAGATCTGCATCTGAGAACACAAATCAATTCATTAATTTCGGACGTAAGTCTTCGCAATCAAAAAAAAATTCATGTCGCTTGATCAGATATTCCAAATTTAACTTAACAATACTAAACAATCGCTAATTTCACAGACTTCGGGAATCGGTCCAAACGATACAGTACCTTCACTCAGCGGAAAAGAGTAAGGAAAGAACTATGTGTTTTGTTTAGGGTCTGCCAAGGCATAAATTAAATAAATTTGCTATATCAAAAATATATACTTTTTGAGAAAATAAATTATTTGTATTCGTTATATAATTTTTTTATTAAAAAATTGTCGTTTCTTATTCACTATTTATTCTCTAGTTCATAATGTTCTACCGTCTAACTTACGGCAACATAAAAAATATAAGTGAAAATAATTAAAATATTTTACAACTATAAAATTGAATACAATATTATGGATAATATTTATTCGCAGAGAATAAACTTCTCTAAAGAATTTTCAATACAGAATTTACGTATAGTCTAGACATTCGAATGTATGTTTAGTCAATTTCACGTATTTTTTAAAATAAATTTATTTTTTGTGGAAAAAAGTCACTGCATTAGAAAAATAATTTAACTAAAATTGTTCAATCGCTTTGATTTTAATTTAGTATTTGACCGTTTATATAAGCTGCTTCTGATTATATAAGTCATCGTATGATAAAATAATGATTATATTAGCAAATGAAAGGAATTGTGGAGACTGGATGTGTTTTAAAATTTTCCCGATCATAGAACATGTGAGGAAGGATGCGACTAACAATATCTTATCTCATTTAATTCTATCTCAGGAGGTTTGAGGATGGCCCCTGACAGCCAGAAGACATTTTTTTCTCCTCTCCTCAATAGCCAGGGGAGAAATAATCACTTAGAGAGATGGGGTATCCCCAATCGGCCATTGAAACAATCTCAATTACCTTCCTGGGTACCAAACCAACTCCATTGCAATAAGCATACAAAATGTCTGGATCCAATATCCTCACAATTCTTTGTTTGATTCTCTTAAAACAATATTATCGACAGCGCATAATCGCTATCAACATCATCTCTACCTAGGGCTATCACATGCGGGGTTTTTTTTTTTACAAATAAGCCCATTATCTAGCGATCACAGAGTCATCATTTATTATTATTTTAATTTATATTGTTATCTGCTTAAATTATGGAATTTTATTTTCCTATTTCGCCTGTTGTTAATGTTTCTTCTTTACATTGTTATAGCAACTAAAAAGTGGGTTATAAAGGGAAGCTTGGCTCACTAGATTCGGAGCAGAGAGTAGCGCACGGAGGCAAGATTAGTTTTTTTCTTCCCTTGTCGGTTCTCCTGAGGCGAATTTCAAGGATTTATACGAATGCAGTAGGATCAAATTAATAACAAATCGTTAATAATTTTTAGGAAACTTGAGCCGGAAACCAGCCCGGTGTTTTCGCGCTACTAATTAAGCTCAGCTTCTTGACTTTTTTTCACTAAGGTTGTTGCAGGTGAGTGAGCATTTGTAAAAAAAATTTATTATTAAATCAATGAACTACCGTTTCTACATCTTTGTTTGTCGGCCATATTTTGTTTGGTTTAAGTTTTATTTTTTAAGACTCGTCATTTAAGCACATCTGATGGGGTTGCAGGATCGACTCCGATCAACGCTTTATTACATAATCAGCATTGAGTGGACACATTTAAAATGTCCTCAAAATTGTACTTGTGCATGCATGCATGTGTGTGTGTGTGTCTCTGTGTGTGTGTGTGTTGTGTACACCTGGAAAAGTTGTTGTGGAAGGAAAGAGTCTTGAGTTGGATCATACAATACCTTCAAACTCCAGCTTTTCCACCTTCCGAACATCGCAAACTCAAATACAACTGCAGTCTATTTTTAGAGTCCCACTACACTCAGAGATGGTTACGATATAGCAGCATTACCATCGACTAAACTGACACCGGGGTTTTTGAGATGCTTAAACTGATGCTGATAAATAAATAATAAATAAATAAATAAATAAATAAATAAATAAATAAATAAATAAATAATTAAATAAATCAATAAATAAAAAAGATTTTTTTATAATTTCAAAAAGTGCATTTTTTATGGTCGTAATTAATTTTGTTTTTAGTTTATTTCATTATTTATTAATCGTTTCATTCAGAGTCAGTTATTCACGCGGGCAATTAAATTATTTTCCAAATTATTACCACCACTATTAACCACTTAAAAATGTTAATGATGATGATGATGACGATGATGATGGATTTGAGGCCCTGCCTATGAGATGCGAATTAAGGTTGGGATGATCTCCCTTTTAAAACACGAATTTACTTTTAAAATTATTTCTTTTTTATTTCTTTTAAGTAATTGAAAGCCATTGCAATGGAACACCAATTTAGATATATTTTTCTCTAAATAAAAAACTAAACAAAGAAACAAATAAATAATTAATTAATTAATTAATTATTTTGATTTTTGTTTCGTGAAATTCAGTAAGAAAACTAGCAGCTCTTGTTCACTACGATTTCTTATGACTTGACATTTGCGCACAGTTCTCCTTTCAACATCCGACACGTGCTCGTTGTCAAGCTATGAGCTCGCAAACAGTTTCTCTTGTAACTTTCTGGCAATAATCAGAACGGATGGATGGATGGATGGATGGAAGGATGGATGGAAGGATGGATGGAAGGATGGATGGTGGATTGGTGGATGGGTGGATTGGTGGATGGGTGGATTGGGTGGTTTGGGTGGATTGGGTGGTTTGGGTGGATGGGGAGATTGAAGATGGAGAGATTATCATTAAAGCATTTCAAAATTGATCGAAAAGTTGTCATTTCAATGTTTTCCACGATTTTTTTTTACAAAAACACATTGATTTTCTCATTTTAAATTATTAATTGCTCAGCTGATAACATATCGGCTTCATTATCATGACCTCAACGGATCATTATCATGACCCCAATAACCTTCAGCGCTGTTCGGCTAATGCGTTCGATTACGAGCATCTTTTCATATTTTCTCATGGCTCTTGAGCGCCATCTTTCAAGACAAAAAAAAAAAGGAAAAAAATGTCTTTTTTGTTTTTTTAATGCAAAGTCGAAATCATTCTTTGATTTCGATATTATGTGTGCTCACTTGATGCGGGTACTCATAATGTTTACACGCGTCACAATCAATATTATTAGAAGTCGTTATATATATATTTCCAAAAGCCATTATCATTCATTAATTCATATTTTCCACGAGCCACAATCGTAGTATTTTTCATAAATAATTATTTGCATAAACCGTGTTTTTGCAAGCCATTTTGAAAGATCACTCGAGTTAACAATCGACGAAAACGACTTAAACCGTCGATTTCTTTTTTTTTTTTGATTTTAATTTCAAGAAATTTTGTAGAAAACCAGGTCAGAAAATATCGGACGAAAACATATGTAGAAAAGTGTTAGAAATCTTTTTGGCAAACAAAGAGAAGCACAGACTTGAATATCTCGAATACAACAAAGACATCATCATCATCATCATCAGCATCATCATCATCATCACAAACCATGGGCTGCGGTGATGGAAAGAAGAAAGAACTGAAGAGGAAAAAGTCAAAGAAGGAGAAGATCCAGGAGAAGAAGTTGGAGATGGATGATCTCAAGAAAGAAGTTGAAATGGTGAGTTCATCGATGACATCATCGTTTTCGTCGTCATCATTGTCATCATCATTGTCATCATCATCGTCATAGTCATCGTCGTCATCATCATCATCATCATCAAGCACTTCCGCCATCGTCGTCATAGTCATCGTCATAGTCATCGTCATTGTCATCATCATCATCATCACCAAGCACCTCCGCCATCGTCACCGTCAGTCCTTCATAGGAAGGACACTCACGTCAGCTCATGATGACCCTGTTTCCAGGGTCAGCTTGGTAACATCAAAATTTCATAATTTCTGCATTATTTAAATATTTCCTGAACATTTCCCTACAATGTCCTAACCTCTGAAGATGAGATGGAGTGAATTTTCAGGAAAACATTTGTAAAAATTTCTAAATTAGGTCTTTATTAATCTTAATTCAATTTGATTCTTATTTTCATCGCTTTGAATAAAAATTTTTTATAATTAAACAATTAAAATCTTTAGATTCTAATCAATCAAATACCAATTCATATTCAACTTTGAATCTAATTCTTCAAATTCTCTCCTCTCCTTTCCACCACCAAAAAAATGAAGATTCAAGACCAAGACCCGCTAATTCAGGATTTTGTACTTTTCTGTACTTTTGCTGGAGTCTTGTTTTTTTTTTACCGATCAAATCTTTTATTTGTTCAACCTCTTTTTCTACCGTTTAGCGTTTCCAAGATATTTTTCTCTTCTCCAGAAGCTCTGCTTATGTTGTTTGCAATCGCTTTGCGTTAACCGAGACAACTTCATCAACTGAATAGCTGCACTTTCGTTAAACTAATTCATTTAGCCATTGATTTAAAACGTGACCAATGTGTTCCTACGTCCAGTCATTGATAAAGAAATCTTCTTCTCAAAACATTTCTCAGTTCAGTAATTGTTAATCGTAATTTTCATTAGATAACGCATTTAAAATCGCTAGGCACAAAGTTGAAATCCCTAAGCGTGGTACACGTCGGCAATCAGTTTTTCATTGCCAGGTTCAAGTCAGTCCAGAATGTGTTACATTCATATACATATGGTAGTGGTTTTAATATATCGTACGTCCCTACTGCTTTCTGCGTAGCTCGCATATCTTTTTAAATTCACTAAAATTAACATATAATCTAATCCGACCACCTAAAACAAAGCAACAAGATCTATTAGCATTGCAATATCAGTTGGGTCGTAACTAGTTGAAGTCTAAAATAACAAATTTTGATTCCGTCTGTAAGCCTGGAGGATGCCTTGCGGACTCCAATTTGAAAGCATTGATATCTTACGAGATATCTTGAGACTTCTAATCGTTTGATGATTTTAAGGAAATGTATTTTATAGGATTGCTTTTCCATATTTTATCTCCAAATTTCCAAATTATCTTCTTTTTTTGACAGACGCCATATAACATAAGATAATTCTCCGCAATTCTTTTACATTGCTGATGCTATTTGTCCTCAAATAACCGGAAAGATGATCAGATAAACATGGTCGAATTTCTAATATCCGTCCAATTCTCACTCGTCAGCGAGTGTTTTGGCACTCCACAATCCACTCTTGTCTCCTACAATGAATGCATTCCACGTGTCCGCTTATTACTTTGGATCGGAGTTTTATTGGGAAGGATAAATCATTTCCGAATGGATCGGTCTGTCCGGATGACTTTGAAATGACATGCAAATGTGGTGACAGCTTCGAGCACCTTTGTCTTGTGACCAGTCAACGACTATTGAAAGCGTGATATAAATTGTTGCTGAATATTTGAAAGTATAAACTTTCAAATGCTAATGTAATACAACAGATTCATTTGCATTAATATGCCAGGTTTGAAACTGAAAATATACGAAAATAAGCCTATTTATTTCAGGACGAACATCGGATACCAATGAACGAACTTGCTCAAAGGCTCGGGACAAACATTGAAACCGTTGGTTTTGCCATTTTTATTTTGCACGTGTGGTAAATGCGAGATGAACGAAGAAGCTAATTATTCCTTAGCCACACGTTCACGTTGAAAATGATTAGTTATCTCGAAGTCAGACCTACAAGCGATGGTCCACTTGTTTGTGCAAACAGAGTGATGCAGCTTGCAAGCAAAACTCATCGTGTGATGGCCGCCTTCGTAGAGTTCCAGATTGAAATTATGAATATAATAACTGAATATTATCAATAATTATTGTAAAATCCACTGCTACTATGCCAGCCACAAGAATCTCGTATGATGTAATGTATAACTCAGGGTCTGACTCTTCAAAAAGTAAAAGAGATCCAAGCCAGGGATGGGCCGAACGCTCTCACGCCCCCTAAGACCATACCCGAGTGGGTGAAATTCTGCAAGCAGCTTTTTGGTGGATTTTCCATTCTCCTATGGATTGGGGCGATTCTCTGCTTCATTGCTTACTCCATCCAGGTTTCAACTTCAGACGAAGCATCTGGTGACAACGTGAGATCTCTTTTCTTGGCACAGTTTTTGGCACGGATTTGGAAATTATAGAATTGGAAAGTGGTTGCTACGTTATCGTTGGCCATGAAGCATTATGGGCCGATTTATTAAATAAATTATTATTAGTTATTAAAGTTATTGGTTATTAAAAGAAATGTTATTAGTTATTGTTATTATTATAAGAGTTTATTCTGAAAATAATCAAAATAATTCACAATAATATTATTTAAGTAATATCAAGGATCTGTGGAAGATGGTATAATAGCTCTTTTGAGTTATTTTCGAACTCTATTTTAAATTATAAATATCGCAGATTAATATTATTTTTTATTATGCAATTAAATTGGATTAATTAATAAAGCTATTTTATTGACTTTTATTTTCTTTCGCAGCTTTACCTGGGAATCGTCTTGACAGTGGTTGTGGTGGTGACTGGTTGCTTCTCTTATTACCAAGAGGCCAAGAGTTCAAAGATCATGGAGTCCTTTAAAAATCTCATACCGAGGGTGAGAAAACCATTTCAGCTGTAACAACGGCAATAACGATGATGATGAATAAAGATGATGGCAATTATGATGATGATGACGACGACGACGATTGAGATAAAGATTAAGAGGACGACAATCATAATCGGTTTGATAAACGACCGCATTGTTCATCATCGTCATCACCAAATTATCTCCATTATAGGTACCCTCATAATCATCATCATAATCATCAGCTTCATTTTCTTCCTCCTCCTCTTCCTCCTCCTCCTCATCATCACCATCATCACCATCACCACCATCACCATCATCATCATCACCACCACCACCATCATCATCACCACCACCACCACTATCATCATCATCACCACCACCACCACCATCATCACCATCACCATCATCATCATCTCACAATGCAGCTTAATATTCAAGCACTTTGTTTGAACGTCAGCTTTTAGTTCGGTCTTGAAGTTTCAACATTTTAATAGATTCGAACTTTGAAGTAGGACTTTGGACTTTTTTTTTTCTCGTTCATGAGTCGTCTTGGGATGCAAGTCTTGAGTTGCAAGATTTCTTCTTCTCCTTGTTAAATTAAATTAAAATAAAATACTCCAAAAAACACTTGAGATTTCAAAACTAACAGATTTCCACAAACAATCGGAGTATTTTTCCATTTATATGGATGGTTTTGCCCTACATTTTCAACAAAATAAGCCAAAATATTTAGCAGCGATAGTCACCCACACCACAAGTCACGTGGTTCTCAAAGGCGAAAATAAATTCACATTTAAAACGAATATTTATTTTATTATTTGAATTAATAAGTTTTTTTTTAAATTAAAAATTCATTCGAAAATGTTTTCAGTTTGCAGTCGTCGTAAGGGAAGGTATAAAATACAACGTACATGCAGAAGAGCTCGTGGTTGGTGACATTATTGAGGTCAAGTTTGGTGACCTGATTCCCGCTGATATACGCATCATTGATGCCCACGGATTAAAGGCAAATCTCCTCTTAATGATGTTATTTTGTTTAAGATTATTCATGAGATCCAACATGGCCACAATAATTTGATTTAATTATTTCTTTTATTAATTAATAAATTGCCAAGTTAAATGATAAATAAACATTAAAACAAATTATTTATAGGTTAATATTTGACACCATTTTCTTCCACTATCTAGGTCGATAATTCCTCCCTGACCGGTGAATCGGAGCCCCAAAGCAGGTCTGCCGACTTCACTCACGACAATCCACTTGAAACCAAAAACCTAGCTTTCTTTTCAACCAATGCAGTCGAAGGTAATTAACATTGGAAATCATTAATATTAATAATAATAATAATAATAATAATATATGATTATCATCTCATTCAATATTCATTAATTGATTGCAAAGCCATTGAAAATCTTCTTTCATCTGAAATCACGTCTCAAAAACTAGGTTAAGTAACAACCAGAGGAGCCTAATCAACAATAACAACAACAACAAGTACTTAGAAAGAGGAATCCCATTTAACCTTTCAGGGACAGGCCGTGGAGTGGTCATATCGACAGGGGATAGGACGGTCATGGGTCGCATAGCCAACTTGGCCAGCGGCCTGGACACCGGCAAAACGCCAATAGCCCGTGAAATCGAGCACTTCATTAAGCTGATCACCGGAGTGGCTGTGTTCCTTGGAGTAAGTTTCTTCATCATAGCTTTCATACTCGGGTACAATTGGCTGGACGCCGTCATCTTCCTGATCGGCATCATCGTAGCCAACGTACCTGAAGGACTTCTGGCTACCGTGACGGTTAGTGGACGTTACTTTCGGTTAGCTTGCACTCGTGCTTGTAAAGTATTTCGATAAATTAAAACCGATAATTAACTGATTATTTATTTAATCATTTGTTTAATCATTTGTTTATTTATTTATTATTGGTTCTGGTGAATATTATTATGTTTCTAAGATTCGCTAATGCTTCCTTTAGAATGTGCCGAATCAGCAAAATGCAAATGAATAAAATAAAATTTATGGAGAGAATCTTTTTCAAACGATGAAGACGATGTCATGACAAAAAAAAATGTATGATAAAAACACGCGTAAACATATTTAATGTTTACAAAAACATGATAATTTTAATTCTAAAAAATAAAAACAAAACAAAAACAAAAAACGTAAATAAATAAATCCACCACTTTCAATTAAAATCAGATTTCTACCATCGTACTATAATATTATCATATCATATGATATCAATAACTTACAGAGTTACTTATCACTTACTTAAACACTTATTAATTAAGTAATGAATGATTCGTTTGTAATAAAAAAATATTATTAATAATTATTAATTAATTAATTAATTATAATAATATTATTATTACATTTATATTATTATTATTATATTATTATTATTACATTTATATTATTATTATTATATTATTATTATTACATTTATGTTATTATTATTATTATTATTATTATTATTATTATTATTATTATTATTATTATTATTATTATTATTATTATTATTTCGTATCCAGGTCTGCTTAAGTCTGACGGCCAAACGAATGGCCATCAAGAACTGCCTCGTCAAAAACTTGGAAGCAGTGGAAACTTTGGGGTCAACTTCGACCATTTGCTCTGACAAGACGGGTACGTTGACCCAGAACAGGATGACAGTGGCTCACATGTGGTTTGATGAGAAAATCGTAGAGGCCAGGATGAGCGAAGACAGGCAAAGTACGTGGATGAGTTTAGGAAGTTTTTAGATCACAAGTGATGCTGATGATGACGACGACGTTGATGTTGATGATGTTGATGATGATGGTGGTGGTGGTTGCTATGATGAGTTTTGTTGATGTTTAGTGAGATAGTGATGTTTAGAAGGTTAGTGTACGTCTAATTGAGGAGATAATTTAAATTAGAGATTTAAAGACATTTTTTATTAAATGCAAAACATTTTATAGGAATTTAAAAATTGTTTTTTTTTTATATTTTAAAAATTCACTCGATTTATTCACTGGATTTATTTCTGCCATCATGAAATCACTTTTCGACAAGAAATCATCGCAAAATTTGAATCGAGATAATTTTACTTTTAATCGACAGATGTCGACTACGATGAAAATTCCCCGACTTGGCAATCTCTGGCAAGGGTGGCCACGTTGTGTAACAGGGCTGAGTTCAAACCAGGTCAAGACAACATTCCAGTTATAAAAAGGTAAACAGTTCACGATGAAAGCATGTCGTGTTTACAATTATTTAAATTATTTTACAATTATTTCAAATTATTTTACAATTATTTAAATTATTTCAAATTATTTGATATCTATAATTACAGCATTTAAACTATTTTATAATCTTTTTTTTTAAATGAATATTTATTATTTATCTTACAGTTGTTTGAATTATTTCATTTTCACGTTTAATATCCAACGTCGAATTATCTCCATCCTTGAACTTCTCTATTCTATTCTGTTCTATTCTGTCTATAAATTTGTTAAATTCTCATCTTTGAGAATTGATGACGATCACGTCCTGCATTATGCATCACCGATAAAGAGAATAACAACAACGAACCTTTGAAAACACACCTCTTTCAAGCGAGAGGATGATGATGACGAGGATGATGGTAGTGACGGTGGTGATGATGATGACACTGACGATGACGAATATGAAGATGATGATGACGACGACGACGATGATGATGGCTACGACGTTAATCATGCGTCGGCATTATAGTTCTCGTTTACTCACATTTTGTTTACCCACGGTCTCTTAAATACGTTTCTTTCATTCATTCTTCTCTGTTTGCCTGAAATAAAAATAAATGGAGTGAATGGAGAAGGGGAAATGGAATTTGAAAATCAACGGCGGTCTACCTAGTAAGGTGCAATGTCCTGCTATCAATGATACGATATCATTGGCTGGATATCGTCGCTATTGTAACGTGGCTAATTAAATAACGAGAGATTTATTTATTTAAAAAGTAATTGTACGATGATGATGATGATGATGATGATGATGATGACGATGACGACGACGACGATGATGATGATGATGATATGAATGATAAAGCGTGTATGGTTGATGTCAACGGACTGAGCGCAGTGATGATGATTAATCGTTCGTTTGTTTATCTCCAGGGAATGCATTGGCGATGCATCCGAATCTGCTTTGTTGAAATGCGTCGAGCTGGAAGTTGGAGGAGTGAGCGAATTTAGAAACAAAAATCCAAAGATATGCGAAATCCCTTTCAACTCGACGAACAAATACCAGGTGATTAGTTACAACAGCTTTTTTTTTTAAATTTAATTAATTAATCCGACTGCTTCGCCCTCTGCACTCTTTGACCTTCCCCATCCATGGTTTTCAATTCGCTCGCCAGGTGTCGATACATCAGCTCGAAAAGGGTGGAACTCTGCTGGTCATGAAAGGAGCACCAGAAAGGATATTCGAACGATGTTCTTCCGTCTTTGCCCACGGAACTGAACACCCCTTGGACGAGAATTGGAGCGAGGCATTCAACAGGTCGTACCTCGAATTGGGTGGCATTGGGGAAAGGGTACTGGGTTTCTGCGACCTGCTTCTCCCCGAAGACCAGTTCCCACCTGGGTTTACGTACGACGCCGATGCCGAGAATTTTCCACTCACTGGGCTGAGGTTCGTGGGTCTCATGTCCATGATTGACCCCCCGAGGCCTGCCGTGCCCGATGCTGTCAGCAAGTGTAGGAGTGCCGGTATAAAGGTGAACCAGTTCTAATTTTAAGATGATGGCTTAGCTTATGGTCATTATAAATCATTATATGATAAATGTAGCATAATTATTTAGAATTGATTTTAATTACAGACTTTACAATTTAATTAATAGAATACAATAAAAACTCAATAAAAGGGTTTTATAAATAAATCAATTTATTAATTTTAATTTACAAAACATAATACTTATGAATAATAATAATAATAAATAAATAAAAAAAATAATATTAATTTTAATAATAATAATAATAATAACTTATGCAAATTAATTTATTATCATTTGTAATCTTTCACAAATACATAATATCGTTATCTGCAAACACTTGAGGCGCGAATATTTCCCAACGAGTTGTTTAAATGTTCTTCGGTCGACATATTATTTCAAATATTTAAGGAGTTCATGGAATTGTTTTAAATTTAAATTGTTTATCTTTTAAAATTCTAAAAATAAGAAAATAAGATGGCGGAAGGAAGGAAGGAAGGAATGAAGGAGGGTTTTGAACTGAAAAGTGTTTAATTAATTTTAATTATGAGAAATTCTTAGGATGCGTAGATGGTAATTTTGTAGTCTGATTTAGCAGCGAATTAATGGAATTGATTTATTTAGTGAGAAATAAATAAATAAATAAATAAATAAGTAAATAAATAAATAAATAAAAATAAATTAATAAATAAATAAATTAATTAAAATAAATAAGAAAGTAAGTAAATAAATAAATAATAAATAAGTAAATAAATAATTAAATAAATAAATAAAAATAAATATATAAATAAATAAGAAAGTAAGTAAATAAATAAATAATAAATAAATAAGTAAGTAAATAAATAAATAAATAAACAATCAAACAAACAAACAAATCATTCAAGCTTTCAATTTGCTTCTATTGATTCTAGATTTATCTCGGACATTTTCAAATGTAGTTTGAGTGATTGCCTGCAAGTTTGACTTACTGAGAAATTGAATGATATCTTTTCGTTAAGAATGTTAAAATGAAAGTTATTGAGAAAAACATGAAAATAAAATATATATTAATATATATAATATATATTGATATATTAATATATTAATATATATAATAACTAATATATGACTTATCATTGATAAGCATAGATAATGCAAGATGCAATAATAATATTAAATAAATAATAATAATAATAAAATTTTAATAATAAAAAATAACAAACACAACAACGAATCTCTTTAAGTTCTGGCAGAGGTACTGGATTGATTGATTGATTGATTGATTGATTGATTGATTGATTGATTGATTGATTGATTGATTGATTGATAGACTGATTGACTTCTCAACTTCCAATTCTCTTCACGAAACGTCTTTCCACTGCGACTTGTTTACGACTTGCACGAATCATCGCCTGGCTTTGGACGCGCCTCCACAGGGAATCCTTCAAGAGTTTCTCGTTTCACGACCAGCGTACGATCGGCCTTTTCCAGCTTATCGCTTTGTCGTCCAAATGAGCGCCACATAAATGCAATGAAAGGGTGATGACAATGGCGCCAATAAAAATCGGAACAATATATTATTGTTATTATTATTATTATTATATTTGATGATATTATTATCGTTATATTATTACGATGATGATGATGATGATAATAATAATAATAATAATAATAATAATAATAATAATAATAATAATAATAATAATAACAAATTAACACAATGAATCATAATTGTGATATCAGTGACGATGGCAACGACGACGACGAAGGACGATATTAATAACAAAGACGGAAAAAATGATGATGATGATGATGATGAAGACGACGATGATGGTGATGGCGTCGGCGATGATGATGATGATGATGATGATGATTATGATGATGATGATGATGATGATGATACTGTCGTAGCACTTGAATGCATAATTTTCTTTGCATCTTATTTTTTGCTGCTATTTCGTGCCAACTCATCAAATCGGTTCAAGCATTCAGAGGCCTTTGAGCAACAATTTTGATTAATAATCAAATAAATAAATAAATATATAAATAATAAAAATAAAACAAAATATAAACAAACTAAATAAAATAAATTTAAATAAATAAATAATTAATTAAATAAATTATCTGAGCTGTGTTCATTTATGTGAAGTTATTTTGTTTTAAATTTGTTCAAATTAAAATGTGATATTAATAATAATAATAATAATATTAATAATAATAATAATAATAATATTAATATTCATAAAACTTATTAAATGATAATAACAACATTGATATTAAAAATAAAAATGATTAAATAACAAAATGGTAAAAATATAGAAACCAAAAATTATGAAATAATAATGATTAACAAAAAAAAATGTAATACACAGGAAATAAAATGCATTTGATCCTCACGTGAAAGGAACTTCACTCGTCTGCCATGTTGTGTTGGAAAAATAAATTGAAAATAAATTATTAATAAATTACATTATTAAATTGTTAAAAAATAAAATTATTAAATTATTAAAAAAATAAAATGATTAAAAATTATTTTAAAATAAAATTATTAAATTATTAAAAATTTAAAAAATAAAATTATTAAATTATTAAAAGTTATTAAAAAAATCAAATTAATAAAAAAATTAAATTATTAAAAATTATTAAAAGATAAAATTATTAAAAATTATTAAAACTTATTTAAGATATTTTCACTTTTAAAACGTAAATTCCAAGAGGTCACCTGAGAATGATTTACTTTGAACCCAAATTTCCCAATTTGGACTTTGAAAGTGAAACCAAGAAGAACATGATTTTCAAGATGATATTCAAGATATATTTACTTTATATTAGCAAAAAAACAACGGCCATTAATAAGATTAAAATCATATATTCTCTGGTGATATTATTATTTAATTATATTATTTTCGTTATTATTTAAAATTTATAAATATGATTATTATTATTATCATAATTATTTTATTTTTATTATTTTATTATTATTATTATTATTATTATTATTATTATTTTTAATAATATTCCAGAAATTCAGAAATTAATTCCATGTCTTGCTGAGATTCGGGCAAATATTTGTAAGTTGTGGAGGACACGTTCTTGAAAAGGAGTTTGATTCTGAAATTTAAAATTATTTTTACACAAAAACCTGTTTAATTCAAGAAAAATTCTTTGATTTTATTTTCATGAAACATATTTAATTCAATTGCATTTAAATGTAAATTTTCAAAGATATTAAGATTATCATGATTATATTATTATTATTATTATTATTATCAATATTATTATCGTTATTATTATTATTATTATTATCATTAATATTATTATTATTATTAATGATATTATTATTATTATTCACATTATAATATTATAATTGAGAAATAGCGTAATAACAATAACATAATCAATCAATGTTTAATATTAATACTAATACTAATATTATATTAATATTAATATTGATATTAATACTAATGTTATATTAATATTAATATTAATGCTTATCAATACACGGTAACTAGTTCTTTAAGAACCAGTTCACGTTGTTATCAATCCGAGTTAAAGTTATGAAAGAATCAAAAAGGATAAAAGAGATAACAAATTGTACTGGATCGAATGGAATTGGACGAAACGTTCCAGCTAACTTTGATGGATGCTAAGTGCCATTTGCCTTAATGATTACGGCGATGTCCCGGGCGTATCCCGGGCGTATCCCGGGCGTATCCGTGAGCCCTTAACAATGTTTAATGCCACCAGACAATTGATAGACTTCCGCCGGCATTCCTTGGCTCTCCCAGAACAGTACTTTGAACTTTAGCCGAACTCGTTTCCCTGCAGATCCTTCGTTCTGTCGTTCCGTCGATACGTCCGTCCGTCCGTTGTTGTTTACTACGATTGATTGAAGTTTCGGTTTTCCTTTTTAATTTTTTTTGTTTTATATTTGTCTGTTTTTTTTTTAAATATAAGTTTTATTCTGTTAAAAATCAACTCTCTCTCTCTCTCGGGCCGGACTGTGGATTGATTGATTTTGTTTAAAAATTGAATTTAGTCGCTAAAATCTAATTTAATTATTTTCTAATTAATCGTTAAAAATGTTTCTAAGGACACGCCATGTTGCTGTTGGAAAGTTTTTCAACATTGTTGTTGTTGCTATTGTTGTTGTTGTTGTTGTTGTTGTGTCTTTGAAGTCTGTAATTGGATGTTTCACACGATATCTGTTTTCAAGAATATTTTTCATTCATAATATTTATATTAACATTCGAGAATTATATTTATATTATATTTATTATATTTATATTATATTTATTATATTTATATTATATTTATTATATTTATATTATATTTATATTATATTTATTATATTTATATTATATTTATATTTATTAACATTTCATGAAAATATTTCCATTAACATTTAATATCTTTTTTCTTCCGTCTACAATATCAATCACCCTCTGAGTTCATAAAAAGTCTAATTTAAATATTTAAATATATTTAAAAATTAATATTTTTATTTAAAAACCAAACTTACCAAGCTCAGAACAAAAGGCAAAATAAATAAAATATAATTAGATTTAAATAAATAAATAAATAAATAAATAAAATACCAATAAATTCATTAAAATAAAAAAAATATATATAAACATTTTCATGATTAAATTGACTTCATATCGTGTTGTTTCTGGAGATGGATGTAATGAATTCGAAAATAAACTTTTAATAATATTAGATTTTTAAAACATCAATCTCACCAAAAAGATTAAAAAGCCAAAATTAATATTTGTCTTTTTATTTAAAAAATTCTCTCGAAACAAACATCGTCATCATCACCATCGTCATCATCGTCGTCGTCGTCGTCAGGTTATCATGGTAACTGGAGACCATCCAATCACAGCCAAGGCCATAGCAAAGGGCGTGGGGATCATATCGGATGGGAATGAAACCGTTGAGGACATTGCCCTCAGGCTTGACATACCCCTTACAGAGGTCAACCCTAGGTTAGAGGGAAATCTAAGACTTGATAAGTCTTGATAGTTTCTGCAGATGTCTGTAATGTAATTATAGTTATTATTGTTATTATAGTATTATTTTATTCTAAAATAAAGTTTTAATAATGTTAATAATTAGCTGGATTACTTGGTTTTGGTGCAGACCAATTCCAATCATAATTTTTGCTTCTCGGAAGATTAAAACCTAGCAATGGCTGCAAATGAAATTGTTAATTAAATATCAATTCAAAGCCGGTTCAAAGCTATAAAACTAAACTTAATTATATTCCATTTTCCCTCAACTAGTAAATCTCCGAAACGTCACATCGCAGAAAAATAAAAAAGAATAACTATATTATTACTAATATAATTCTTTATTAATGAAAAAAAAAACCAAACGATCAGGTCCGCAAAGGCCTGCGTGGTCCACGGCTCCGACCTAAGGGACATGGCCCCGGCACAGATCGATGAGATCCTAAGCAGTCACACGGAGATCGTCTTTGCAAGGACTTCTCCCCAACAGAAACTGATCATCGTCGAAGGATGCCAAAGACAGGGTGCAATAGTCGCAGTCACTGGTGATGGTGTCAACGATTCTCCTGCTCTGAAACAGGCTGATATCGGTATTGTTGGGGTTGTATAGTTGTTATGTATGATTGTGTTGTATAGTTAGGTTTGTATGGTTAAGTTTGTATGGTTAAATTTGTATGGTTAAATTTGTATGGTTGGGTTGTATTGTTGGGGTTGTATAGTTGTTATGTATAATTGTGTTGTATAGTTAGGTTTGTATGGTTAAGTTTGTATGGTTGGGTTTGTATGTTTTGGTTATGTGGTTGCTGCTAACTTTAGAAGTATAGTTGTTATAGTTATTATAGTATTATAGGTATTTATTAATTGTACTTAGCAAAATGTGGTTGCTAACTTTAGAATTTAAGAAAATAAATAAGCTAATAAATAAATAAACAAATAAATAAATAAATAAATAAATAAATAAATAAATAAATAAATAAATAACAAATAAATAAATAAATACAACTTGATAAATGTTTGTTAAAGTTTAATCTTGCAAGAGAAAAATTATTGCCCTTCGTTTCGTCAAGTTGTCATTGTTGTTGTTGTTGTTGTTGTTGAGGTGTCGTTGAACATTTATCTAGCGCCCACGACTCCTGCTGGTTGAGTTGTGTTCCGAGCAACAATAGCAATAAAATATGACTGAAAAGGTACTATCACGATATTTCCACAGTGATCTATCAAATAACGTTGTTGTTGTTGCTGCTGTTGTTGTTGAGGAAGATGATGTTGTTGTTGTTGTTGTTGCTGTTGTTGAGGAAGATGATGATGTTGTTGTTGTTGTTGTTGTTGTTGTTGTTGATGTTGTTGAGGAAGATGTTGTTGTTGTTGTTCTTATTTATTTTTAACCATTACGGTTGCTACTGGCAACCAATTCTGTCATGGCGGACGTTTAAGAGTCTTGAATTTATTTTTTGTTAAGGTGTTGCCATGGGAATAGCTGGTTCGGATGTGAGTAAACAGGCTGCTGATATGATACTCTTGGATGATAACTTTGCATCCATTGTCGTTGGAGTGGAAGAAGGTAAAATAATAATAATCATATTTATAATAATTATGATGATAATAATAATTTCAATAATTTTAATTATACTAAAAGTACTAATAACAATAATAATAATGATGATGATGATAATAATAATAATAAATTCATAATAATAATTTTAATTACAAGAATAATAATAAATTCATAATAATAGTTTATAAATAAATGCCAGTTTTTCCTCTGAAATTGCGCAATAACGTTACATATTGATTAATTCTTATATTAATATGGCTCTTTTAAACGTAATTTCTCAATAATTTGTTTTTAAATAAATAAATTATAAAAATTTAAATAAATAAATTATAAAAATTTAAATAAATAAATTATAAAAATTTAAATAAATAAATTATAAAAATTTAAATAAATAAATTATAAAAATTTAAATAAATAAATTATAAAAATTTAAATAAATAAATTTCTTAAAATTACTAATAGGCAGAATTGCCACATTTTCTTCGTGCATTGATTTTTACCAAGTATTCGATGCTTTATAGAATCAACTTGGACAGACAAACAGAAGAATATTTTTACTCCAATCATCCAAAACTATTTTTGTAAATTAATTTTATAATTTATAATTTTAAATCTTTTAAATATATATTAAAATAAATAAATAAAAAAATAATCCTATATATATATATATATATATATAAATAAATAAGTGAAATATTATTTCATATTCCCTTCCAAGAAAGAATTTGAAAAATTCTGGCAAAAAAAAGCTCTCAGGTTTTTGAACTTTAAGTAGAAAATTATGCTCTGAATTTCAAATCAGATGCAAGAAAAAAAAAACAAAAACAAAAGAATAAAAAAAGAAAACTAATTTGATAAACATTGAAACAAAAATAACAAAAATAAATAAATAAATAAATAAATAAAATAAATAAATAAATAAAAATAATTGTTATTAAAACGTCAATAACTTTTAAAATGATACAATTCCGTCCCTCAATCCCATCTCAAATAAAGCGCTAATAACTTCGACTGACAGTTTTTGAATTCAACGTCGAGTGTCGAATTTAATATCGAATTTCAAAAATATTTCTGAAACAATGAATGGAGTTTATTAAATTTTCATCACTTTTAAATTTTTGGCTTTGTTTTGTCCTTTTTTTTTGTTCAAATTTCACGAGGAAATTTGAAAATAATTTCACATTTTAAAAACGAGGCTGTCGTCGTTATCATTTTCATCATCATCCTCATCCTCATCGTCACTATCGACATCATCATCATCATCACCATCATCGTCTTCGTTGTCGTCATCATTATTTCGTGACTGCTTTAGGTCGATTGATTTTTGACAACCTCAAGAAGTCAATTGCCTACACGCTGACAAGCAACATACCGGAAATAAGTCCCTTCCTGGTCTTCATCCTGGCCGATGTCCCGCTGCCTCTGGGTGTCATTACCATCCTCTGTATCGACCTGGGCACTGACATGGTCCCTGCCATCTCTCTGGCCTACGAACAGGCAGAGAGCGATATCATGAAGAGGATGCCGAGAGATCCACAGAGAGACAAATTGGTCAATCATAGGTGAGACGCTATTTTCCTCGCAATAATCTTCTGATGTTAATTTCTTATCTAAAATTAGCTATCATTATATCCGCCATTATATATGTGTTTTAATCATATATGATGATATTTTCTATAATTTTTTGTAAAATATGACGATAATTATAATAATTCTACTAATTATATATAATCTGAGATGATATTAATTAATAAAACGTATTAGAACGTATTATAATAATTCTACTAATTATATATAATCTGAGATGATATTAATTAATAAAACGTTTCAATTTAATTAATTAATCAATTTAATTTAATAATAAAACTTTATCAATTTCATATGAAATAATCGCCCTAATCACCGACAGACTGATAGGCATGGCCTACGGCCAGATAGGGATGATCCAAGCCAGCGGTGGATTCTTCACTTACCTCGTAATCATGGCAGAGAATGGCTTTTGGCCCATGGCCCTCCTTGGCATCCGAAGGGAGTGGGACTCGAAAGCAGTCAACGATCTCCAGGACTCCTACGGCCAGGAATGGGTGAGCATTTGGACGAAACTGTTGCCAGACTTTTATTTATTTTAATATTTTAATTTTTACAACAAAACATTTTTTTTTTATTTTTACAATTTCAAATAAAATCAAATAAAATCAAATAAAATATTTCAATAATCCCTGATGATAATTGAGCATTGAGAAAATGCCTAGATCAACGATTGGCTGGCCGATCAAACGATGAATTAAGTTGTGAATAAATTAATAAATTATGATTATTTATTACGGGTTGAATAATTAATTAATTAATTAATTAATTAATTAATTATCCCGTTGAAGAGTTACGCCCAGAGGAAGGTCCTGGAGTACACGTGCCACACGGCGTTCTTCGTTGCCATAGTGATCGTCCAATGGACTGATCTGATCATTTGCAAGACGAGAAGGAATTCAATCATTCACCAAGGGATGTTGTTAGTGATTGCCATTATTATTATTATTATTATTATTATTATTATTATTATTATTATTATTATTATTATTATTGTTATTGTTATTATTATTATTATTATTATTATTATTATTTTATTATTATTATTATTATTATTATTATTATTATTATTATTATTATTATTATTATTATTATTATTATTATTATTATTATTATTATTTTATTATTATTATTATTATTATTATTATTATTATTATTATTATTATTATTATTATTATTATTGTTATTATTATTATTATTATTATTATTAATATTATTATTATTATTATTATTATTATTATTATTATTATTATTATTATTATTAATATTATTATTATTATTTTATTAATACTAATTGAATTATTAATTACCCTTATTTTGGGAATTATAGTAAAATGTATTGTTGGATCCCTGACATTAATTAATTAATTAAATAATTAATTAATTAAGTTTAGTTAATATTCAGTATCTTTTATTTCGAAGTCGTAACTAGCGATTCAAGTCACTAAGAGTTCCGATCGGGATAAGCAATCGACCAAATCGTCCAGCCGTATTTGCCATTAGTTAAATCCAATAAAGATATCCTTACGTTAATTAATTCCTCAAGACCCCGGGTTACAACATTGGTGTCAGGAGTGGGATTTAACGTCGTAAAGGGATATCGATTCACTAAAGGTAAAGACAGCGAGTTTAACGACAGAAATGGGACCTAAGATACTGGACGAGTTGCGCGTTCCCGATTTGAGACAAGAACTAAGGAATCGAGGCCAGGATGCAACTGGCCTAAAAGCCGAACTACAAAGACGACTCGAGGAATGGCTTTTGGAAAATAATCATGACCCGTCGGAGTATGAATTTGGGGATCAAAAAGGAAAAAAATGGGAAGAACTTCAGGCATCTATGAAAGCCGACAATAATGCTCTGCGGTCAGATTTGAAATCCGACAATAATGCTCTGCGGTCAGATATGATTTGCGGCATGAATACTTTGCGGTCGGATATGAAATGTGACATTGATACTTTGCGGTCGGATATGAAATCCGATATAGCCAACTTCCAGGTAGCCATGGATGTTCTACGGGAGCAGGTAAAGACAGACGTAGCCAAATGCCAGACATCCGTAGATGTTCTGCGGGAAGAGGTAAAAACTGACTTAACCAACCTCAGATCATCCAAGGAAATGGCCGACCTTAGAAAGGTTAAAGCAGAATTAGATGCACTAAAAGAGGAGCAGAAGAGGGAAATAGAGAAGTTTAAGAAGTACAATGAATCAAAAATAGAGACATATAGAAGAGAGAAAACGACGAGACCACCACTATTCGACGGACAAGGGCCATGGGCAGTGTTCAGACATCAGTTTGAAATTGCCGCTGAACGTAACAAGTGGACCGAAGAGGAAAAAGCAACAGAGCTGATAATGGTACTGCGAGGAAGGGCAGCCGAGCTTTTGCAAACAATGCTGCACTGTAAAGCCTATTCAGAAATAGTAGAAGCAATGGAAAGAAGATTTAGGAATGGCCACATGCTGGAAGTACATAAAAACGAATTAAAAAACCGTACGCAAAAACAGGGCGAATCACTCCAAGAATTAGAAGCTGACGTCAGAAGACTCGCATACTTAGCCCACCCAGGACAGTCAACAGATTTCATTGAAAACATTGTAACTGACGCCTTCGTTGATGGGATAAGGGATGCGGAAACCAAAATGGCACTAAAAATTCATGGAAAAAAGGCCAGCCATGAAGCATTGGCGTTTGCAATCTCCATTGAAGCGGCAAGAGCCTCAATCCAAAAAAGCTTGAATGTAAAGAAAATTGAAGCTCAGGAAGACAAAGACAAGGATAAAGATAAAGATAATGACAAAGACAGAGAAATGATTAAAAAAATAGTCCGACAAGTCAATGACCTCAGCAAGCCCCAAAGAAACTTAAGATTCCAGGTGGTAGATAGAAGACCAAGGTGCTTCAGGTGTAGCAAGCCTGGCCATTTAGCCCGAGAATGTAGAACGACCTTCTCCAAAAACCAGCAGTACTGGAGAGAGACCTCTAAATCAGAAAAACCTGAAGCTACTAATTTTAAGGGGCAAAAATCGTTTCAGCAAACTCGAAATGCCCCACTCATCTTTCACGTTACAGCATTAGGAAAAGGATCATCACTAGAGGTTAAAGGGAAAATTGGAGGGAAAGAATATAATCTTGTAATAGACACAGGGGCATCTACATCTATTGTCCAACCAAAGTTGGCAAGAAACGGTAAAGTAACGACCAACAACTACAAGCTAAAAACAGCCACCGGAGAATTAGTGCCAGTTCAAGGAACCACAACTATTACAGTAGATTTAGGAGGTAAGTCATTCGAACAGGAATTTATGATAGCCAATATAACAGATGAATGTATACTGGGATTGGATTTCATGCGACGCTATGGAATTTCCATTGACATGAAGGGCGGCACCCTTCAACAAGGAACGATGGAGATTCCTTTAAATTACGGGGGTACAGAAATTAAAGACACATTTGTAAAAATATTGCAAGACGAGACCATCCCAGCACAGTCGGAAAGTTTAATTTGGGGCGGGCTAGAGGGCGACCACACAAAATTTGGTATAGGAGCAGTCGAAGATCAATCGGGCATTGGCCAAGGACTACTAATAGGACGAGCACTAGTCAAGCTAAACACCGGCAGAGTTCCACTGAGGGTAATGAATCTATCTGACCAGGAACAACAGATCAAAGCAGGAACACCTATCGCACTTTGCAGGAACCTAGAACGCATATTAACATTAGATGGAAGTGGAAATAAGCATATAAAAAGGGATACCATGTCTAAACCATTGATGGACAATCTCCTGAAAGATTTAAACAAAACCCTACAAAAAGAAGATTATCAACAAGCGGAAAAGCTGCTTAGCGAATTTCAGGATATAATGGCTGAACAAGACAGCCCTTTGGGTAGAACTAACCTCGTGCAACATCAAATAAATACGGCCGGTGCTAAACCCATTCGACAAAACCCCCGTCCACTTCCGTTAGCTACAAGAGCAAACGCCAAGGAAATGATAAAAGAAATGCAAGACCAAGGGGTTATTGAACCGTCAAATAGCCCCTGGAGCTCACCAGTGGTACTCGTTAAAAAGAAAGATGGATCACTTCGTTTTTGTGTCGACTATAGAAAGCTGAACGAAATGACACTTAAGGACAGCTACCCCTTACCTAGAATCGATGATACTTTAGACACTCTCTCGGGATCAAAAATTTTTTCCACATTAGATCTCAAAAGTGGTTACTGGCAAGTGGAGTTACATCCTGACGATAAAGAAAAAACGGCCTTCTCGACAGGTGAAGGATTATGGCAATTCACTGTCATGCCGTTCGGGCTATGCAATGCCCCCGCGACGTTTGAAAGATTAATGGAACACACACTAAGGGGACTCAATTGGAAAGTATGTCTAGTATATTTGGATGACATAATTGTTGTCGGAAAAACATTTGGAGAACATTTAGACAACCTCCGAGAAGTATTTAGTAGGATTAGAGAGGCAGGCATGAAACTGAGTCCAAAGAAATGCTCACTCTTTAAAAAAGAAGTCAAATACCTTGGCCATATCGTGTCTTCTAAAGGTGTTAGTACAGATCCAGATAAAGTCGAGGTAGTAAAAAATTGGCCTGTACCCAAAAATATCCAAGAACTTCAAAGCTTCTTAGGACTTTGTACCTATTACAGACGATTTATTGCCAACTTTTCAAACATCGCAAAAAGCCTTCATGAGCTTACTGTAAAAGGCAAGCCATTTATCTGGAACGACAGCTGTGAGAAAGCATTTGATAATCTGAAAGAAGCTATGACAACGGCACCGATCCTGGCATATCCTATTCCCGCATTACCTTTTATCCTCGATACAGATGCCAGTAACTGTGGAATCGGGGCAGTTCTTTCCCAGCAGGTTGAAAATGAAGAAAAAGTTCTAGCATTTTATAGCCGTTCACTGTCTAAAGCGGAAAGAAACTATTGCGTGACCAGGAGAGAATTACTAGCAGCAGTAGAATCCATGAAACACTTCCAGAAATATCTTTTGGGCCAGCCGTTTTTGCTAAGAACGGATCACGCCTCTCTGAGGTGGCTGTTAAACTTTAAAAACCCAGAAGGTCAAATGGCGAGGTGGATTGAAAGACTACAGGGTTTTCAGTTTAATATTGAACACAGGAGAGGTCAAATACACAACAACGCCGATGCGCTATCACGACGTCCTTGTCAAATTAACTGCAGACACTGCAACAACGCAGAGAAAAAGCAGGAGACCGAAGAATGTCGACAAATTCGTATCACGGCTCCCGAACCCTGGACAGAAAGCGGGTTACGAGATCTACAATTAAGAGACGAAGCACTTGCACCCATACTACAGTGGATGGAGGCCGGGGTGAAACCAGATTGGCAACAGATAGCAGAGCACGGAGAAGTTACTAAGTCCTATTGGGCACAGTGGGATTCCTTGAGAATTAGTAATGGACTCCTACATAGGAAGTGGGAAACAGAGGATGGCACCGACTATCACCTTCAAATAGTACTTCCGAGATCTTGCGTCTCTGAGGTGTTACAAGAATTCCATAACGGAACCTCAGGCGGACACCTAGGAGTGAATAAAACTATCAGGAAGGTGAGGGAGAGGTTTTACTGGTTGCACTACAAACAAGACGTTGAGGAGTGGTGTAGAAATTGCAATAATTGCGCAACCAGTAAAGGTCCTCAAAAGAAGACTAAAGGTCTAATGCAACCTTATAATGTGGGAGTACCTTTTGAAAGAATAGCTTTGGATATTGCCGGACCATTCCCTGCATCAAAGAAGGGAAATCGGTACATATTAGTGATCAGCGATTACTTCACCAAATGGACTGAAGCGTTTGCACTGCCAAATCAGGAGGCGGAAAATGTAGCTGATGCTCTCGTAAATAATTGGATTAGTCGATTCGGGGTGCCATTAGAGTTACATTCGGACCAAGGAAGGAATTTCGAGTCGAAAATATTTCAAGAGCTATGCGGAAACCTTGGAATCCATAAGACAAGAACCACTGCATTACATCCGCAATCGGACGGTATGGTCGAGAGATTTAACAGGACTATGGAACAGTATTTGTCAAAAATGGTAAGTGAACAGCAAGATGACTGGGACAGATACCTGCCACTTTTCCTTATGGCCTACCGAACAGCCGTGCATAAAACGACAGGAATCAGTCCATCGAAAATGACATTCGGGAGGGAGATTCGTCTTCCTGCCGATATGATGTTCGGAAGAGCAGAGGAACCTAAGTCGGCATGTGACTACGTTTCAAGCCTAAGAAATACACTGGCCGACACACATCAGGTTGCCCGGAAAAATATTAGTGTTAATAGCGATCAAGCCAAAGCGAGATACGATAGGCAAGCCAATGATATAAGCTTTAAAGAAAGTGAACTAGTCTGGCTATACAACCCCCAACGAAAAAAAGGGAAGTCGCCAAAGTTACAAAAAGATTGGGAAGGACCATACCGAATCATAAAGAAAATAAACGACGTGGTATACCGCATACAGAAGTCAGCAAGGACTAGAATGAAAGTGGTCCACAGCAATCGATTAGCAAAATATCACGGAGAAACAGAACAGCCTGTTCGGGACGAACAGATTTAAGGAGGGGGCAATGTTGGATCCCTGACATTAATTAATTAATTAAATAATTAATTAATTAAGTTTAGTTAATATTCAGTATCTTTTATTTCGAAGTCGTAACTAGCGATTCAAGTCACTAAGAGTTCCGATCGGGATAAGCAATCGACCAAATCGTCCAGCCGTATTTGCCATTAGTTAAATCCAATAAAGATATCCTTACGTTAATTAATTCCTCAAGACCCCGGGTTACAACAGTATATTAAATGATAATTGTAAATCAGTTTGTTTAATAATTTACTGGAGAATACTTTGGAATTGTAAAGAGAGTGTGTGGCGTGAACAATGAACAGAAATAGTAGATTCCATAAGAACAAAAAAGCTTGGTTCTTGTGGAATGGATTTGGAGACGGATTGGGGACGGATTTGGGCGATATTTGGGGATTATTTGGGGGAATATTTGGAGATTATTTGGGGAATATTTGGGGAGTATTTGGGGAGTATTTGGGGAATATTTGGAGATTATTTGGGGAATCTTTGGGGAATATTTTGGGATTATTTGGGGAATATTTGGAGATTGTTTGGGGAATATTTGGGGAGTAATTGGGGAGTATTTGGGGAATGTGGAATGTCGTGGAAAATTAATTCCTGGACTCGAATTATGGTTTGATTTTTGTAATCATTTTTCACGGGTCACTGATATCTTTCAAAAGATGGATTGATGGAAAAAAAGAAGAAACGTTTTGGAATTTCAATTCCTCCTCGTATTCGTCAACGTTGTCTTAGAAATGTGTCCTGTGAATTGCAGCAGATGTCGATAGAAGTTGATTTTAAAACTTAAAAAAGAAATTTTTATTTTAAATTTTATTTTAAATTTTAGAAAAATTTTATTTTAAATTTTAGAAAAATGTGAGGTGGAAATATGGAAATGATTTATATAATTATATAAATAATAATTATTTAAATAACAGACCGGCAGTGGATTTTAATGAAATTTATTTCCTTATGGCAATTAATTATATTGGAAATTAAATTTTAATTAATCAGATCTATAAATAATTATATTTTATATAAATTTATGATATTATTTTCATTATATTTCATTAAAATTAAAAAATATTTGAATTAGAAACCACCATCTGACCTTTGGTCTGTTTTTTGAAACCACTTTGGCTGCCATTCTAAGTTACTGTCCTGGTATGGACAAGGGATTGAGGATGTACCCTTTGAAGTGAGTCAATTTTAACAATTTATTTTTTAAAAATTTTAATTTTATCAAATAATATATTATAAATATTATAATGATTATTAATTAAAACATTTATTAACTATATTATATTAATTATAATATTAATAAATGAATTATTGAATTATAATATTATTATTTTTGTTATTATTATTATTATTATTATTATTATTATTATTATTATTATTATTATTATTATTATTATTATTATTATTATTATTATTATTATTATTATTATTATCATTATTATTATAATAAGATAGGTTGATGATTTTTGAATTTTGATCGATGAGGGTGAAACTGCTAAAGGCATTTTATTTTTATTTTTATCTTTTAAATCTTTAATTGAAACGAATAGAAAATAAATTGAAAAATTAAAAAAATAATAAAAAATATATTTTATTTTTTTGGGTAGAACAAAGCAATAAATGCATGAATAGATTGAAATTTTTATTTTTTGTGTTTGACTTTTTTTAGGGAGTTTTTAAGAAATATTTGATTTAAAAAATTGTTTTAATTGTTAAATTATTAAATTAAATTATAAAATTATAAAATTAAATTATAAAATTAAATTATAAAATTATAAAATTAAATTATTTAATTTGTCACTTAAAGGTGGACATGGTGGTTCCTGGCTCTGCCATTTTCCATCGTCATTTTGGTCTACGACGAGGTCAGGAGGTACATTTTGAGGAAGCGACCCGGAGGATGGTTGGAAAAGGAGACGTATTACTGATCCAATTGGTCCAACTTCGATGTTGTCCTTAATTAATTATCAGTTAATTAATAATAATAATAATAATAATAATAATA
>CM067528.1:11820000-11827500 GCA_034509925.1 Hirudinaria manillensis | reverse complement strand
CATATACCACGGCCGAAGATGAGGAGGAGGAAGAAGAAGAGGAAGAAGAAGAAGAGGAAGAAGAAGACGAGGAAGAAGAAGAAGAGGAAGAAGAAGAAGAGGAAGAAGAAGAGGAGGAAGAAGAAGACGAGGAAGAAGAAGAGGAAGAAGTTCAAAGATTTGTTTACCTACGGTTATGTTAATGACTCCTCCCCCGATGACGTCACCGGAGCACAAACATCGTTTCGTCATCGTTTCAATTCGGAGAAACATTAAAAGTTAATTTAAGTTTCGTCGATTCCATTAAGGAGAGAATTCGATTATTTTCTGGAAATTACAATGTTATTATTTTGTTATATCTTAAAATAATCGGTTAAAATAGTTATTAAACCAATTATATATAAATGAATAATAATAATAATAATTAATTAAGTAATTTAATCAACTCAGAATGTCTCATCTCCATACCCAATTATTACGATAACTTTATGACGTACCATGAAGGACTATGACAGTGTTGATGATGATTTCATGGAATTATATTGGAATTTTAAATATTAATTGTATATTAATTGTATTTTCTCTCACATCTTTCATTTTTTCTTTATTTCTTTTAGGCACAATCCGTCTTTCTGTCTACTCTTGCCAAAGGTCCTCCCACACCCTCTCATCCACTTATGTATCCTCACATCCATCCGTCCGTCCATTTCTCCGTCTGTCCGCCCATCCGTCCGTCCATCTTTCCGTCTGTCCGCCTATCCATCCGTCCGTCCGTCTGTCCATCCAGCCGTACGTGCTACTCGCTCGACAATCGATGTTCGCAGTGAGCGACCGCACTTCCCGTTAAAAGAGCGCCAAGAGCTCGCGCACAGCAGACGTCTTCGTGGTTCGCATTCGGTGCTTCCGTTTCGCGCCCTTCGAAGGTCGATTCGAAACTGCTTCCGAAGAATTTTACAAAAACGCCGGAGGAGTTTTTTTTGTTTTGTTTTTGTTTCGAAAGACGATACTGAAGTTGAAAGTGGAATTCTCTTTGCGATGACGACTACGACGATGATGATGATGATGATGATGACGATTTTGATGATGATGATGGTGATGACGATGATGATGCGGGTGCTCTGAACGCCGTATGAATATCGTCTGCTCTTCTTCTTCTTTAAGGCGACCTTATGTTACAAAACGCTGATGAAATCGACTGTACGTCGCCTCAAAGCATCGAAATCTCGTCTGATGTGATGATGATGATGATGACGATGATGGTGATGATGACGATGATGGTGATGATGGTGATGATGATGATGACTGTCGTTTAGAAAAAAAAAGACTTTCTTAAATTTACTGTGGATTTCTTTGCGTTACGATCTGTTGCATGGCGTCGTGCAAGTTGATGAATTGATGAGGAAAGTCGTGAATGATAGTTTGAGTGAATTGATGAACAAATGAATGAATGAATGAACGAACGAACGAACGAAGGAACGAACGAACGAATGAATGAATAAAATCTGAGATACAATCTGGCACAAGATGACCCGAAGTTGAGGTTAGTGCTCTTGGTATTTTTTTTTTTGGTGACTGACTGTTAAGATATGTTAATGACCTGATCATGCTAATGAGACTGATTAATATTAACGAGGTGTTTTGTTACTAATGATGTGATGACGACGAGGACGACGATGGTGATGGTGATGTTCATTTGTAAATCTCTCTATTTATTTATAAGCTTTTATCGCAACTATCATGATTTACTGGGATCATTACCAGGATCGAAAGCGAATTAAGCTATTTGTAATAATTATAAACCGTTATTTGCGTCAATTTTATATTAAAATGCAATTTAAACATCTCTATATGTTGCTTATCAACTTCATCGTTAACTATAAAATATGGGCTTAATTTGATTCTGACCACCCACTCGTCGGTTGCCTCTCGACGTCGCTTGTGACGCCGGTGAAGCTGTGGTCGCCGACGCCGCTGCGGCAGCTGACGCATAACGAAGACGGACAAGAGGTTAATGACGCCGGTGAAGCTGTGGTCGCCGACGCTGCGGTGGCTGACGCATAACGAAGACGGACAAGAGGTTAATGAGTACTGTCAAAAAGACCGTTTGTGACATAAAGGACGGCTCGCCTGGCATTCCTCTGCAATTCTTCTGCAATTACTCAAAAATGTCTGTGCCTTGGAATGAAAAGCCGATGGAAAGCTGATTAAACGCCTCAACTTTTACACCTGCTCCCCGATTCTGCCGGAAAAAAAAATGGATGATCGAATTCTCCTATTTAATTATGTCGCCATGTTGGTTCATGACATCATAGAACGTGTATCGTGAGTGCAATTCCTATAAACTCTGAAGGTCGACCAAAATGCTTTTCGACGGTTGTCATATTCTTGGCTGACCTTGTCTTTAGCTTGTGCATCTCCATCTTCATTCTCTGGTTTTTTCTCTCTTGGATTTATAAATTGCTTGTCAAATTAATTATAATTATTAAATATTTATTTATTTATTAAATTAACGTGAAACTAAGTTTTAAATAAATATTAAATTAATGTTTTTGTGTCATAAATAAATAAATAAATAAATGAAATAAGTCATTAATAATTTGAAAAAACAAATTGATCTCATTTGTCTCTCTAGTTAGAAAGATATCAAACGACAATTCTTTTTCCAACTTCCGTAAATTAAATGAATCTCATCATTTACAAACATGCGAATATTTTTGAAATGACATAACATAACACAACACAACGCAACACTATCCAACACAACACAACACAATACAATACAATACAATACAACACAACACATCACAACACAACTCACAACCCAACCCAACCCAACCCAACACAACACAACACAACACAAACACAACACATCACAAACACAACACAACACAACACAACACAACACAACACAACACAACACAACACAATACAATACAACACAACACAACTCACAACCCAACCCAACCCAACACAACACAACACAAACACAACACAACACAATACAATACAACAAAATACAATACAACACAACACAACACCACACCACACCACACAACACAACATAAAATTACACAACAACCCAACATAAAAGCATGTCATAACTTCGCTCCAAGGAACTTATAAAACAACCATAAAAAGTCAAAAACAAAAACAAATTATTATAAATTTTATTATAAAAACTTCTGATGACCTGAGAATCCATGAAGAACCTGATTTTAAATGCATTTTCTGACATATTGACGGACGTCAAAGAGATTTTCAGAGATAAATTTGGACGTTAATTTTTACGAATTAATTTAAAATTATTGATAATAAATTTATAGAATATATATAAAAAAAAATCAGATTTTTGATGTCATAGGAAATGTTGAATTATCATAAATAATAGTTTAGAATAGTTGTTATAATTTCTTAATTTATTTCATAATTAAATTTATTTAATTTATAAATTAAATTTATTAATTTTATAAATTAAATTGACCAATTCTAATTATTATATATTTATTATATAATTATTAAATTTATTTGTTTCTTAATTTAAATCTTTTATAAATAAAACTTCATGATAAAAACAAGCTGGAAAGAATCGGAAAACATCATTCAATATTTTTATGTTCATGTTCTTTCATAATATTTTTTGCCTTTTGTCAGAATAAATATAAAATTTGGTGCGCAAAATGATTTAAATCAAAATAGTAATCATCATCATCATCATCATCATCATCATCATCATCATCATCATCATATATCGTCATCGTCATCGTCATCGTCATCGTCATCGTCATCGTCATCGTCATCATCATCATCATCTTCATCTTCATCTTCATCACTTGCAGCGCAAATCATAATGGCACAAGCAACAAAAATCTTTTCAATTGAATCACAATGAAAGCCAGACAAAAACAAATTTGTATTTTAATCAATTTAAATATTTTCAATGTCAAATATATTATTTTTGTTTATATTGTTATTATTATCATCATCATTATTATTATTATTACTATTATAATTATTATTATTATATTATTTTAATTTCTTATTAACTATTATCATCATCGCCTTCATCATCAGCATGTTTATTATTCTTATTATTGTTGTTGTTGTTGTTATTTGTAATAGTAAAACCACAGGTGTGAAGGCATCAAGTGCACGTTCTGCTCCGAATAAACATTACGACGATAATTGAAATAAATAAACATATAATTAATAAATATATAATTAATAAATATATAATAAATAAATAAACAATTGATAAATGCTTGATTAATTAATGCATCATCATCATCATCGCGGTCGACCTAATCACTACCACTTCATCAGTAGCATAGTCATCATCATCATCATCGTCATCATCGTCGTCGTCATCATCATCATAGTCGTCGTCATCGTCATCGTCATCATCATCATCATCATCATCATCGTCATCATCATCATCATCATCATTAACATCATCATTATCATCATCGTCATCATCACTCCAGGCTAGGGATTCCTCGATTGACTCCAGGAAATCGTAAGTTTTCCTTTTCGTTGCCCTTCGAATGCAACGAAGTCGGAAGTTGTCGGATAAAAGTTCCGAATCGAATCCGAATCCGAATCTCGTTCGGGATTTTCCAATCCATTTCCTTTGTTTCGATTTCAGGGTGGCCGGGAATTTTTAGTAATAAATTTCAGTTAAATTCCAATTCGAACTTTCGCCAAATGCTTCTTTTTTTTTCTTTTTTTTTTTACTTTCACTTTACTTCAGCCGGCTGCGATGATAATGACGATGACGATGATGACGACGATGATCATGGTGCTGATAATGATGATGATGACGATGATGATTATGGTGATGGTGATGATGATGATGATGATGATGACGATGACAAAGATGATGATGATGGTGATGCTGATGATGATGTTAACGAAGACGACGCTGATGGTGGTATCTGATGCCATTTGATGAGATTCTGACGACGATATAAAACTGCCTAATTGCCGTGGAGAATGATAAAAAAATGATGATGACGACGACGTTGATGGTGATGATGATGACGACGACGACGTTGATGGTGATGATGACGACGACGATGATGATTATGATGATGTTGATGATGACGACGACGACGATGATGATGAGATGGATGTCTGCCTTTTAAATGGCAAGATAAGGAGCCGGGAGGAGAGAGATAACCTCGTTTATCTCAAATAATTGACGAGAAACATTTTAAAATAAAAAAACAATTAAGTAGAAATAAACGAAATAAATTCATGTTAAATTATTGTTGAAATTAAAAAACAAAAACAAAACAAAACAACAATTTCTACAAGATTATTTTTAGAATTGTTTGAATTTAATTTAATTATTTGTAAAATTAAATTTAATTATTTGTTCATCTCGTTCGCCTTATAAGGTGTGGATTTCTCAGGTCGTCAACACGAAATATTTTGTGATATTTTTAAAATAATGAAAAATAATAATAATAATAATAATAATGATAATAATAATAATAATAATAATAATAATAACAATAATAATAATAATAAAATAATGCTTATTGTATAATTTAAAAAATAATATTTAAAAATAAGAAACATGTAAATAAACTGGAACATTGAACTTTGTGCGACCAGCAGCTTTGATCTCACAAATCTCTGCACGATCCTCGTTGATTGCTTCGATTCTTTCACTTTTTCCTTTGACGTTCAATCCTTCCTTCATTCATTCATTCCTTCATTTATTCCTTCCTTCATTCATTCCTTCACGTTCAAACCTTCCTTCCTTCCTTCATTCATTCATTCCTTCACGTTCAGTCCTTCAATCCTTCACGTTCAATCATTCCTTCCTTCATTCATTCATTCATTCATTCCTTCACGTTCAATCCTTCATTCATTAGCATTCCTTTCGTGTCTCGGAAACAAGGACACCGCCGCAAATTACTTTGTGATAATAATGTTAATAATAATATAAAAATAATAATAATAATAATTTAAAAAAAACAACAATAATAATAATAATAATAATATCAATAACAACATTATCAACAGCAATTAATGTCATTATAAATCAATTGCAGTATTGTATTTATTAATAATACTATTATTATTATTATTATTAATATTATTATTAAAAGTATTTATTTATAATTAAATAATATTATATTAATTTATTAAAGCATTTATATTAAAAAAAATGTTGCAAAAAAATCTGCAATCGATGCTCATCTGGCAGAATGGATGTTGCATCCACACGAAGGTCGTGACCTTTGAACCCGACGAAGGTCATAAGGTCGAAGTCGAGTTCAGCTCGGAATTTGCTGCAATTGCCGGCGAAAGTAAAGCAGAATTGTTGTGATTAAATCTTTAAATGTTGGAAAATCAAATTTAAAATCTAAAATCAATTCTTGAAATATTATTAGAGATTAATTAATAATTATAATTAAATTGTTAATACTGAGAATTTAATGAATATTTAAATCAACAAATGAAAAAACTTAAGCAATTATCGCCTTAACCTTCTTGGATTCAGGGAACGGTAAAAGTCAGTATTGATGGCGATAGACAGACGGATGGACGGACGGATGGATGGATGGATGGATGGATGGATGGATGGATGGATGGATGGATGGATGGATGGATGGATGGATGGATGGATGGATGGATGGATGGATGGATGGATGGATGGATGGATGGATGGATGGATGGATGGATGGATGGATGGATGGATGGATGGATGGATGGATGGATGGATGGATGGATGGATGGATGGATGGATGGATGGATGGATGGATGGATGGATGGATGGATGGGATGGATGGATGGATGGATGGATGGATGGATGGATGGATGGATGGATGGATGGATGGATGGATGGATGGATGGATGGATGGATGGATGGATGGATGGATGGATGGATGGATGGATGGATGGAAAGAATGAGAGAATGAAAGACAGCATTCATTCGGATCTTTGTTTTATTCACTGTTCTATCGTCGAAGATTTCACACGAAATTCAATCAAGAATCTGGAAATGTTGGTGGATGAGAAACAACACGAGGAGAGAATAAAATGCAACTTTCAGGAGAATGTTTCGATAAACGTGCATTTATTGGATTTAAAAAATAAATAAAAGAATAAAATGTTTATTTTTAAATGAAAATGTAAAAAAATCGAAACAATAGATGCTCATGAAAGGTGATTATTTATTTATCAGGTTAGTGGAAAGCATAAATATTGTATCTAATACCTGATTGTTTGTCGGTGATTGGTTGAAATTGTGACATTTGATTGAAACTGATTGAAATTGATTGAAACTGATTGAAACTGATTGAAACGAAACTTTCAAGTCATCAGTCATTCAAGGCACGGAGACTCTCTAATTCGCATGGGTTGAAATATTGCGCTTTTACGGCAGTCATCTGCATCTACATCACCATCATCATCACAACCACCAGCACCACCACCATCATCATCATCACCACCATCGTCCACATCATTACGATCGTCATCATGACCGCCACAACATCATCATCGTCGTCG
>CM067528.1:11682500-11815000 GCA_034509925.1 Hirudinaria manillensis | reverse complement strand
TTGCACTCGGAATGCATTTCAATGACTCTCTGCTAATTTAGCTTGATGACAATTTTTTCTAAAGTACAAAACTCAGATGGCTTTCATGATGGCCATTGTCATCGCCATCGTCGTCGTCATCGTCCTCGTCGTTGTCATCGTCATCATCATCATCACGGCCATCGTCGTCAAAACTGCTAGCAGCGCCTTTGTGAACATAAAGCGTGCAGTAGTTTTTAAGTTTTTTTTTTTAAATGCCCGGAACAAGCTCAAGAAAAACTCAGAAGTTAGTTGGCCATGAATTAATTATGAGTTACTCGGCTCTTCTGTAAATTATTACTTTTATTTTTTAAATGTCCAGTGTCTCTTATCTAGTACAACCACCTGACCGCGTGACCATCAACACATCATCACTGTCTACCGTCTTCCGGTGTCAGTTACGACCATTCATAGTGACCGCCTATCACCGTCATCCGTCCATCTGTCCATCCACCCTTCCATCCATCCGTCTGTCCACATATCTATCCATCCGTCCGTCGGTCCATCTTTGCGTCGAGCTACTTCTATCAAGATGTCCAAACCATCCCTGGAAGGACATTCGGCTTTGCTTTTCAACTTTTTTCACGGTCCGTGAGATAATTGCGAGGACTGAAAGCGTTCCTAGGATCATCGGGACGTCGTTAGGTGGAGTTCTTTGTGTTTAAATTCACGGCAAATTCTTGTTTGTGCACCTTAAGCGAGAAGGCGCCGTGAGATGGCGCTTTTAATACCTTTTTCTCTTACTTTTTAGTCCATTTATCCATCCATCCATCCATCCGTCCGTCCGACCGTCTGCCCATTCATTCATCTACTCATCCGTCTATCCATCCATCCGTATTATCCATCCAATTATTATAATTATTATTGTTATTATTATTATTATTATAATTATTATTATTGTTGTTATTACTATTATTATTATTATTATTATTATTTATTTGTTTCTCAAATCGCAATGATGACCTGATGGAGTGCACGGCATGTAATTTCACTTCTTTTATATTTCATGAATGATTTTTTTTTTTTTTGCAGGCCATTGACAAGATCTTTGGGGATAATGAAGATGGATGGAATGACACCAAAGTGGTTTCGCTGGCGACGTTGATGATAGTATCGACGACGACGACGACGAAGACGATGACGATGACGATGACGATGACGATGATGATGATGATGATGATGGTGGTGGTCATGGCCAGAGGAAAGTCGTTATTATTATCTAGATAGTATCTAGAAGATTCCCATAAAATCACCAACCAACTCTGAAAGAGTTAAATATCTACAAATGGATTGAAACTGACAGATGAATTGTTTCTGACAAATTCTCGTTCAAATCTTCCAATTAATACATTTTCTAGCATTTAAATTCTAAACAATTAAAGTGAAAGATTAAATTAATATTATTTCGATTTATTACCAAATTTAGATTAATCACGAAATAAATAGATTGGCTTTAGAACCATAAAATTTAAAATACACTGTTCACCATCGCTCGCCAAAGGGATTGCTTAATTATTTTAAATTGTTTTAACGTTGCATTTCCTAGATGTTGTAGGATTACATGTATCTTTGGTTTGTGTACCTCGGGCGACGAGGCACCGATAGATAAACCGCTAGATCTTCTTGATATTCTGGAGTCATAATACCAGCAATAGGAAAGATAGTGTGTTCGAATGAAATTATAAATTTTAAAATTTATTATACTTTATATCTTTGCGTCTTCAAATTGATTTTTCCAAAATATAATCATTTCTTTCTCTGAAATGCTACGAGAAAATGGAAGATGAAAGTTGTAATCCGATTAAAAGTGGATAAATGAATAATTAATAATAATTAATAATAATAATAATAATAATAATAACATTAATAATAATAATAATAAATGATTGATGAATTTATGTTTTCATTAATTTCTAATTTCACGAATGTCATCAGTTCGGATGAATAGTCAGACAAGAAACAAATGTCCCATGTCGTCTGATTTATTGGCGCCATCAGGAACAATTTGCCACGTGATTAAAGTCCGTTGTCGATTCGTTCCAATGAAATTTAATTACATAATTGAGATAATTAATTAAACAATAAGCCGCATTTAAGTCATTAAAGTCTGTTTTTTTCTAAAAAATATTGCTGAATAAATGTCTTAATCCAGGCACGAGTAACAAAAATGAAGGTCTTAATTAAACTTCATTGAAGCGCCGGGGACATAAATTGCGAGTCTCCTTTTTATTTGATTCCTCACGTGTTGATTTGTTCGGAATTTCTTTTAAATTTATTTATCTTCTTTTTCTTTTTCTTCTTAATATTATTATTATTATTATTATTATTATCCCTTTAGTTTTTTATTTCATCTTCTCTCGAGAAAAACAGAAAACGTGCTGTTTGCCAATCGAATGAAACGATTTGTTAAAGTTATTTACATTCAACTCCAGTTGCTGCCAACTCGACTCGACATCAATCCTTGTCTTCAAATCCTTGTCCTCGTTTCTCGATCTTCTCAGGAGACCATGGAAGACGAATTTGAACAGTTCCGTGCCAGAGCTTACGGCAGGTCCCCGAGACACGGCGACCAGCAAGACAGCCAAGAATACAAACCTCAGACCGCGGATGTGACTCGATCGAACAGACGAAACCATCCGAGAAGGAGTCGCCTCCAGCCAGCGGCCACCGAGATCTGCTCGAGTCACTACGACAACGACACCGAGGTTCAAGAAGCCTCGGCCGAGTCTCAGAAGGTCCGTCGTCACAGCGCCATGGGTATCTTCCTGACCGATTCTGGGACCCATCACCATCAAACCCACCGGCGACACCACAAACACCGTCAATTCCTGCCTCTGGCAGAAGCCTCCCCGGCTGACGAGGGCTACCACCACTACCGTGGTGAAGTCGCACCCGTGGCCAAATCACCTTCTTATGCCAGCAGTCGTTCGAGCGTTCGATCCGATCATACGAGCGCCTCGTCGACTGGAATCTACTCGAGCGTTCACACTCCTCTCGTCCTGACTGCCACTGACTTGAGCCAACAACAGCAGCAGCAACAGGAACAATTCCCGTCGAAACTGAAACAACTCCACTCGAGAGACTCCGGCCATCTTTCCTCTTCCTCGTCCAGCCTTCAGGCCAACCACGATCTCGGTCAGAACATCACGACTACAGGCGATCAACAGCCGAACATGGCTGCCAGCGAGACCTCAATTTCTTCGCGAAAGTCGAACGATAATTTCGGAGTGAAGTCGAGAAATTTCGTGAAGAAGGAGCAACATTTCAAGAAGGCGACCGAATTGTCGAATGAAGGATCTGGTGTTCGATTCTCCGTGAAGGCAGATCCAGAAAAATCGCCGGAAAATGGAATTCATTCCAAGAGGCAACTAAACGACACACCGACCGAAAGTGTCAGGTAAGTCTCTGGTGTTTCGATCGACTCTCGGCCTCGGTCGGCCCATCAACCTCTGGTGGCATTTTAGACCGAGCGTCGACGAGGATTGCGACCGGACTTGAATGGAGTTTTAAAAGTGAACGCTTAGGAGAACGCTTTCGGCATTGCCAGGTGAAATGGAGATTGAAATGAAAACACACAGACAAAGGCATTAACTTTTCCATTATCTTGTTAATGCAGCTTTTCAGCTTGCAACGAATTACAAAACGACCTCCTCTGTCACCATTTCAATCGTACGACTCTCCTGCGACATTAATTTGCAATTTGATTATTTGCATTTAAAAACTTTAAAATATTTTAAAAACTAGGGAACATGAATGAATTGAACAGAGAGAATGAAATTATATTCGAATGATGACGTTGCATTTCGGTTTGAGTTCAGTCCGTCGCTATCGCAATCGACATCGCTAGGAATAATAATAATAATAATAATAATAATAATAATAATAATAATAATAATAATAATAATAATAACAATAACAATAATAATAATAATAATAATAATAATAATAATAATAATAATGATAATGATAATAATGATAATGATAATGATAATGATAATAATAATAATAATAATAATAATAATAATAATAATAATAATTCTGACTTGAAATATAATTCTTTCTCAAAGTTTGCAACATCGCGTCTTTAAAAATAAATGCAGAAAATGCAGCTCTTCCTGCAGCTAATTTCCTTCTTTCATTAAAATTTGTTTTCTTCGAGATTTTCATGAAAGTTTCATCTTTTTTTTTCCTCACCTCCCCTCTCCTTTTTCTCCTCCCCTCTCCATTTTTCCTCCCCCAATTTCTGAAAACTAAGAAATAATTTCGCCTTTCCTGGAAGATGTGATGATTTTATTTCGAAAGTAGCTCACCAAAAGTATCACTTTACACGCAAACGATCCTAACGAGTAACTTTTTTTTTTCTCTCTCTCTTAAAGTTTCTTTTAAACATTTAAGTGAAAGCCTTTTTTTTTTGCTCTGAAATTGTTCAATTTCCTAGGAACACTCCCTCGAAAACGCCATCGGTCTTAGATCCGGGGTACGGGATGAACAGACAGAGACGATCGTCGACATGCGGGGTACTCGAAAAGCCCCCGCTATCCCTGCTTTCACCCTCTCCAACGAGGGGTTCGACGAAGAACCTGTCAATATCCCCCGCAGCCAACAGAAGGAATTCGTGCTTCGTCGGCCTCCCTGCCAATCCGCGCCGGCCAACCCTCTCTCCGTGCGGTCAACACTCCTATCGACAACAGCAACAACAGCAACAACAACAACAGTCCGGCTACAACACGGGTCGGCGTAATTCTGCCATCACTTACCTAACAGACACGAGTCCGTTCAGACCGAGGATGACAGGTGGCGCCAACATAGGCATCCCTTCTACTCTCATGCTGCGCACTGCCAGCGGTGAAAGCAGCGCTTGGAAGCAAAGGGCACCTGTCGAACAGCTGAGAGAGTCGAGTCTTGAGAACGACAGTCGTCAAGGTGAAGAGGAGGAAAACGACGACGATGACGATCACGTGCCAAAGGACGAGGGAGATGAAGACGATGATGATGAAGCTCTGAACGACTCGGATATTCTGACCAGCATCAGCTACCAAATCCTGGTCATGGGCTCAAATGGCGTCGGGAAAACAACCCTGGCCAGACAGCTCCTCACCTCAGAGTATTTGGCCAACAAGAATGGAAGTGATCAAGGTCAGCATTATTATTATTGTTGTTAAATTAAATTATTAATAATAATTATATCGTATAATAATATTATATTTGTTATAATTCTAATTTTAGTAATTACAATTCATTATTAATGGTAATTGTCATTAAAAGTTGAAAAATAAGTGATCGAAATGACAAAAAAAAAAAGGTATATGTCCTCAGTTGAACTTCGTTTTTAATTTCTGAAATTATTTTAAAAAAAGAAGAAAGAATTAAGTCTAAAATGATTTCCAAAACGAACTTAAATGCAAAACAATCCCTCACATTGTTCTCTCGTGTCACCCTTGCCCTCGGACTCATTTCCGAATCTTTATGACGTCATTTCCGTGTTTTGATTGAAGCTCTATGATTGGTCCTTTAAAATATGGCCGGCAATTGGCCAAGGTGTTCTCTGGTTTGCCTCCATTTTGGACGCACCTGACACACTTTTGGGTGGAAGGAGAGAATTATTTCTTTGCAAGGAAAGCCTTAAATCTATTTTCTACGCCATCGGTCATTCGTAGGTTTATTCGCTTAAGCCAGTAATTAGGCAAAATAATGGAAATGGAGTTAATAAATTGAATAAATTGAATTAATTAATTGAATAAATTGAGTAAATCAATTAATTAATTGAATAAATTGAGTTAATTAATTAATTAATTATTCATTCATCCGGTGAATCCGTCATTCGTTCGTTCATTCGTTCTTCGGTTCGTCAGGTCGTTCAGAGTTTTGGGCCGGGTCAGTCACATGTTTGTGTTGAATTTGATTGATCGTCTGCCTCTAGCATTATCAATCCACACTCCTTTACCATTCATTCCTCCCTTCCTGGTTTTTCCATACATCCATTTTTATTTTTGTTTTGTTTTTAATCTTGCAGTATTTTCAAACTAAGCCTGGAAATTCATTCTTGTATATTTTCTTTTTTTACTTCATTAACTTTAACATCCATAACACGATCCCCTCTTCCTTGTGCCTTGTTTCAGACAAAATTGTCTAAAATTACGAAAAATCAAGATTCTAGAGAGAGAAAGAGAGAGAGAGATCTGATCTGAATATTTTATTATCATTGTTGTTATGATTGTTATTATTATTATAATTATAATAATTTTAATAATAATAATAATGATTATAATTATAATAATTTTAATAATAATAATAATGATTATAATTATAATAATTTTAATAATAATAATAATTATTATAATTATAATAATTTTAATAATAATAATAATAATAATTATAATTATAATAATTTTAATTATAATAATTATTATTTTAATTATAATAATTTTAATAATAATAATAATAATAATAATAATAATAATAATAATTGTTGAAAAATTATTATTATTGTTAATGAATTTTTGGCTTTCATTTCGAAACGACTTATTAATTTATTAATCTTATTATTAACCGATTAGTTTTGCAATTACATGTAATTGATCTCCGTAAATAAATATTAATAAATTTAACACCATTTAATGTATAATTTCACAACAAGAATTTCATGATTTCAAACCGGATTTAAATGTTCCATTTGATATCCGGTGTAGTTTTTTTTTTCATTAGTTCGACTTTTATTAATTGAATCTCCTCTTTATAGAAGTCATGAATCAAAGTCAAACTAAACCCTGCACCAACACTGTCATCGTCGTCTTCCTCCTCCTCCTCCTCATCATCATCATCATCACCACCACCATCATCATCATCATCATCGTCGTCGTCGTCCTCGTCATCGTCATCGTCATCGTCATCATCGTTGTCGTCGTCATCATCATCATCATCATCATCATCATCTCCATCATCCGTGAATGCATTGCAGTGACTCCCTAGAGTTGATGGAAAGCAATTCCTCAAATCCCCTGGCGACGTAAACGTTGAACGTTGAAATGATTCACTTAAAATTTATTTCCGTCATTTAATTAAACAATTAATTAATTAATCGTTGCTGATTTAAGTTTAATTATTTTAAAATTTTATTTTATTTTAATTTGTTTATAATTAATTTTAAACAATTAATCATGGTTTCCACTGCAACTTACGAACTGAAAATGCAATTTAAAACGGTCTTTATAAATCAATATTTTATTAATTCAACATATTACCAATTAAATATTTTAACAATTCAATAGTTTATTAAGTTATTATTTCGATAATTAAATATTTTATGACTTTAATATAATATTTTAGTCAAATAATATTTATTAAATTCTAATGAAGTACAAATATGAAGCCAATGGTCGATAAATAGTTAACCATGGGGCTAATAGTAATAATAATAATAATAATAATAATAATAATAATAATAATAATAATAATAATAATAATAATAATAATAATATTAACAATAATAATAAATAATAACAATAATCATCATCATCACCACCAGCATCATCATCATCATCAGCCGCAGCAGCAACAGTAGCAATGACAAATTAGGTCATTGAAGCTCACGTGACCATTACCCGTTGCAAGAGATTAATGTTACTGTTAATAGTTAAGTTCTTATCCTCTCCTCTAATCTTACATTCCACGCCTATGGATGTAAACAAATGCAAAGTGAAACTTTTATGATTTTATTTATTTATTTATTTATTTATTAACTTTTATTAAAATTAATCCGTCTGACAATAATTTATTTTAATTCTTCAATTTGTCATTTAATTTGTTATTTAAACTATTAAGTCTAATATTTAATAATATTAATACCTATAATTAATACCTAATTAATAACAAAATATTTAAAAAATAAATCGATTGTAGTAGTAATGATTATTATAACAGTAATCCAAATAAATTCTAAATTTATCACAAATAAACCTCTTTAGTGGTATTATAATATTATTATAAATAATTAATATTAAATTAATAATATTAATAACAATAATAAACAAATAAATTATTATTATTATTATCTAATAACATTTAATATCGACACCAATATTTTCGAGTACCCCAAAGACCAGACCAACGACTGAGATGGGTTTATTAAAAATAATTGTTTGCGTGGATTCCTCTCCACCTCCTTGACGATCAATTATCGTTTTCAAACAATTTGCGCCTGGAAATGATTTTCCAGTCTAGAAATGGAATCATTACGTCGTCATGGATACAACAGACTTGTTTATATTTCCATCGTTATCATGCCTATCTTCATCGTCGTCGTTATCATCATCGCCATTAACATCATTGCGGTTATTATTATTATTATTGTTATTGTTATTATTATTATTATTATTATTATTATTATTATTATTATTGTTATTATTATTATTATTATTGTTATTAACATTTATATTAATATTATTGTTATTATTAATATTTTTATTAATTAGAACCATTTATTTTTCAAACCTCATAACAAGCAATGGATCAAACGATCCAAACCAAGAAGCCGCAAAAAATTTGTTCATAATTTTTAAAGTCCCCCAAACAAACATGCAAGAAGCATTGTTGTCTGTTCTCATCTTCTGCTGTTATTATTATTCCATCTTGATAGATATTATTATTATTATTATTATTATTATTATTATTATTATTATTATTATTATTATAATTATTATACACATTTTTCCTTCTTCTTCTCGGCTTCATTGCTGGTGAGGAATGAGTGCTGAGCACTACTAGTGCTCTCAGCGGTTATTATTATTATTATTCTTTATTTATATTATTTACCGCAATTTATTATTATTTTTATTATTAATATTATTATTATTATTATTATTATTATTATTATTATTTCGCTGGTGATAGAGTACAGCAGACCCGGTGGAATGCCGGAAAATGGGGCCACGATTCATCATGGCGTGAGGGAGGAGCCACGGCCTCATTAATATTCATAATCTTGTGTCATAATTTCATGAGGACCACGAACGTCTGCGATCGCTTATCTCCTTTCCGAAATATGAATTGCGCAATGAATATGCAAATATAAAAATATATTATGCAAATGTAAAATATATTATGCAAATGTAAAATATATTATGCAAATGTTTGTAGTAGAATATAAATCTTCGAATGGCAAGAAACGCCTCCACAAACCACTAGCACTGGACACGCCCCCTTGAACAATAAATACCATTCTGGGACCCCCAGCAAAGACTCAGGAAAGGAAGCATAAATTATCCAACGACAGGATAGATGGAAGGGCAGATGGATGGCCCTCGTATGGTATTCCTCGGGAATGGTATTCGCTTATTGCGCAGAATAAATATTTTTGTTATTAATATTTAATTTCGATTTCGTTTTTAAAATACCAATAAAATCATAAATTGGCTCTAAAATGATGATGATGACGACGATGACGATGACGACGATGATGATGAAGAAGATGACGGTTTAGAGTCTTGTTCGCAAAACGAAGATGGCAGCGAAGATTTATCTAAATTTATTCGTTTATGTTTTATTTGATTTGTTTACGATGGAATTAATGAATGATTTGAAATTCAGATTTCGAAACTGATTACTTGAGTGACCACGTGCAAAGTCTTGCATTGGATTCCGTTTCCTTCCTCACTGTAAAGGAAAGGAAAAAATCCTACATACGATATGCTCTGCTAGCATGATGATGCTGACGATGATGACGACGACGATGATGGATGGATGGATGGATGTCCGGACGGACGGATGGATGGATGAATGGAACGTCAAACATAAGGTGTGCTTTGGCTCCTCTATGATTGAGTTCTGAATATGAGTTCATCACGTAAGAGATGGAGCATTGAACCACATTTTCCTGTTGAAACAGGTGAAATGAAAACAAAGATTCGTTCAGAAAAACAAAGATTTGACCGACGTACCTTGCAGTTATCGTGTCGTGGTAAAATTGAAAACATTAAATCGGACAAAATCTAATCTGAAACCAAAAATTACAAATTGAATATGTCAAGAGTAACTTCGCAGTTTTTGTAGAACTAACCTAACTTTGTAGAGGTTTTGCATACAATTCTAGTGGTGTTCGAAACCTATCTTATGCTGCTCAAGCGCCCTCTGGGGGAGGGTTACATGAATGGATAGAGGGTCAATTAATATGGTATGAGGATTGCTGAATGATTTTGAGTCACTCTAGTAGCTGCAATGACTATATAAAATGAACAGTTATTTAATATTTTCCCATAAATTTCGAAAAATATTTCTCGAATGTGAGAGATTTGGGAAGTAACAAGATTTAATTTATATAAAGAAAAACTACTTTTAATCATTTTGAGCCAGAAAATCATTAAAAAGTAATTTTATTTTTTTAAAATAATACATTTATAATTTCCTCCCACTTGTTAATGCATAATAACGATCTGAATTATATTGGATTCATAAATTTTTACGTGAATTACTTGAGAATTTTAACGAATTAAACTGTAAAAAAGATTTAAACTGGCATATTTTATTCACAATACTCTTCCCTCTGCACCGAAAAATGGCACCTGTAGACGTCTCTCGTGTCAACTTGGCAGAAATAATTTTTTTGCAATTCTTTCTAAATTTAGAGTCAAGGAAAATATTTATTTTATTTTCTCTAAAATGAAAAATTATTTAAAAAAAAATATCCATTAATCGCCAGAAAGATTTTAAATAGAAAATATCTATTAAAGAGATTGCACTGGTTCGGATGGAGAGGAGAATTTCGTTCTAAATGTCAAACAACGAGCCACTGAAATTATAATATCGATCAGTTATTGTATAAGTATTTTATTAATTATTTTATTAATTATTTTTTATTTTTTCATATTAATCACTCAATTATTTAACTTCATTTAGTGTCAATTTACGAATTAAAATACGATTTAACTTGAAGTAAAATCGAATAATACTAAAACGTTTATTATTATTATGCCATAATTTAACCGTAAACATTCTGTTGGAATGGCACAAATCAAGTTAAAAGTAAACCGTGATTTAATTTGGTTTTTGCGTCAAATAATTGAATAATACCTCGCCGTGAAAGCATTACGGAGATCACGATTCTGCTTAAGGCTGAGGTGGAGTCGACAGAGAAACATCGTGCAGGGAGATTGATTGATTGCAGTGAGATTGATTGATTGATTGCAGGAGATTGATTGATTGATTGCGACCGGTTGATGGAAGGACTTTGCCGTGAATATCCGGTCCTTGATTGAAAGCTTTAAGATTCCTCGCGGACGACGTCGTAACAGACGGATGGACGGGAGGAGTGAGGCAGTGACTTTTGAGGAAAGAATTGGAAGCGAATTGAATTTATTTGGAAAGTCTAATTATTTAGAAAATAATTAAATTATTTAGAGAAAGTTTAATTACTAATTGTGAATTATTAATTTTACCATATATTTAATTTAATTTAATTTAATTTAAATAAGGAACCTGCTTAACAAGTCGTAAATAAAAATTAAAATATAAATTTAAATTTCTTTCATTAAAACATCTGAAAATCTAAAAATCAAAATTTATGAAAATTGAAGCACAAAGTCTAACAAGCCAGCAAATCTCCATCATTCATCGGTAATCATATTTTATGAAACTTTAAGGAAGTAAATTTCGTAGAATTTTAAATAAACTTAAAATGATGATTTAAAATTATTTTACGAAATAAATTGTTTAAATTTCACCTGGAGCTGAATCGCTCCACTGAGATTTCGTACTCATCTCACGTTGCACGAGATGGCCTTGGAAAACAAACGCAATTGTTGCTGGATTTTTTTCGTTTGTTTTTATTTTTTTATTATTATTAATTTTATTATTACTATTACATTTATTATTATTATTACTATTATTATTAATGTTATTATTATTATTATTACATTTATTATTAACATTATTGATATTATATTTATTATTATTGTTATTATCGTCGGAAAATAAATCCATAGAAATATATTTAGTATCCCAAGTTAAAAAAAAAATAAATTTTTGTCTTAAAGAAAAATATATCTCTGGCACGAGGATTAGAATCGTAGCTCAGAAGAAATGGAAAAAGATAATCTTGATATGAATCTCTCCGGGAGAGAATTTTTGTTCCAAAATTGTCCTCAGAAATTAGTTGGACGTCCTTACTTTATCCAGGCACGAAATTAAACTTCTTTAAAAAGACGAAAGATGATTGAATCTTCATTTTTTAATAATAATAATAATAATAATAATAATAATAATAATAATAGACCGGACATTTTATTTTTAATAATAAATTTTAGGATGATAATTATTTTGTTTTAAATATGACAATTATTTCATTTGACCAGAATGACTTAGTTAAGTTATTATGTTTTTTTTGTTGTTGTTGCGATTGACATGATGTTTGAGATGTGGCTTCCTTTGGGCTCTAGTTGAGAACTGGCGCCACAGAATTTTCGGCTATTGCTTGCAATAGCTTGTGAATAAACGAATAATAATAATAATATATCATTTATATAGCGCCGCGCGCGTGAGCTACGTGAGAAAAACATCCGAGCGATCAATTCTTTCCTGCATTCTCTCTGAACATCAGTACACAGAAGTTCAAAATGGAATTGGAAATAAATAATATTCGCCTCTCATCTTCAAAGACGCCATGGCTTTATAGGTCGGGTTGACCCAAATATAGTCAGAGCTTTTAGATTTATTTAATTAACTTTTTAATCATTTTTTTCATTGATTTGAGTGATTTATTTCAATCGATTGATTTATTTTTTGTTTTTTATTTTTTATTTATATTTTTCTGATTTCAATTTTCAATCAAGATTCAAAATCATTCCAAAGTCTCGATGAGAAATCTTGATGGATGGAACAGCAAAGGAGAGAAAATATTCAAACTTTGACATTTCATCTGCCAACATTTGTTGACCTCGAAAATGTTGAAAACGTCGATCTTTGATCTTTGAAAAGTCAAGGAAGTTATTTTCATTCTTCGCCAAAGATAATGGAAAATTAAAAATTAAAAAATTGAAAATTTAAATTGTTTTTATTACGAAATAAAAAACATTGAAATAATAATTTAAGATCCAAGGAAATGAACAAAGCAGCAGTTGAATAAACGTTCATTAACACAATAAATTATTTTTTTTTACCTTTCGTGTTCAGGCGAGTATAATTTAACAGCGTAAATCTTAAAATATAAAATGTACTTGTGTTGATAAATAATAATAATTATTATTATTATTGTTGTTAATATAACATATTAATAATACAATAATAATAATATAATAATAATATTAATATTAATAATAACTTACGGCTTGTTCAGAAAAAATAAATGGTGTCGACCATTTAAAAATAAATAAATAAATAAATAATAATAAAAACAATAATAATAATAATAATAATAAACATCAACGGCTGGATTTGTTTACTTCCCGCGAAATCCTCCCGTGAGCACCTTATGGGATTTTGCACAGCAAGTCAATAAAGAAGGCAATCATTTTAAGCCCACGGCTACATCTTTAAGGCCCCCCCCCCAAACCAGGGTGAGTAGGTGGTTTGAGAATCACAAACGGGGTTGCGTGTACCAATGGATCAGATTATAAGGGGGTGTTATGCACTGCTATGATATTTACTATTGAATTGCCTTTTGAGTTTTGTTGGCATCGTTTATCAATGTTTATAATGGTTTATTATTAACTATAATGTTATTATTATAAATGTTATTATTATTGAATGAAAAATATAGTAATGTAAAAGTGAAATTATATATTATTATTATTATTATTATTATTATTATTATTATTGTTATCATTATTATTATTATTATTATCATTATTATTATTATTATTATTATTATTATCATTATTATTATTATTATTATTATTATTATTACTATTATTATTATTATTATTATTATTATTATTATTATTATTATTATTATTATTATTATTATTATTATTATTATTATTATTATTATTATTATTATTATTATTATTATTATTATTATTATTATTATTATTATTATTATCACGTATTATTCAAACTTTTATCGCAGTAATCTTCCAATCGATTTTATATTATACGTTTCATACGCAAGGATATGTTGCATTTTTTTTTTGTTATTATGGTTGAAATGTCGAAAAATAATTCTTTGTAAAACATGAAACCGTCGAATAAAGCTAAGAAAGGATGCGAAGATTTCATGTGAAACTTGTGTTTTTGAAATATCTATTCTAGGAAAATTGAAAAGATGTCGTCAAGACAAGCAAACGCCCAAAAACCACGAAGTCTATGAAACCAAGAATTCAATTTTGAATTTGTGGAACTTAAAAGATAAAATGACATGCCATTCTCGAGACGAATTCACGCCTGGGATTTGGAAAAGTTCCTCGTTAGAGGGCAGAGAACATCAGAGAATTCTGAGCGACAAGAATAGCTGACAGATGACAGCACCAAATGGAAGGCATCTCTTGAACATAGTTTTTTGTTTTTTTTTTTTGACCGGAAAGAAATTCTAGGAGTTAATAGAAGCTAATAAATCGAAGAGACCTGTTTATAGATAAATTTTTTTATTCCTCTGAATTCTTTTTGCTTGGCCGGCGAAATGAAATTCTAAAGACAATGTTTGCCACGCATTATATATGACATCGTAGATTGCAACAAGGAAAAAAACACAAACAAGACTCTTCGACATCATCGCGATCTCCATCGAAATTAGTCCTGGAAGAAGGTACATTTGTATTTACGACTCCAGGATGCTCTCCAGGATAACCTCAGAGAACCAAAGAAGGAAAGAATGAGAAAAATAAAAGACATAAGAAGAATTGGTGGAGACATAAAAGGGACATTAAATTCTAAAATGGAGTGTTATGGACTGCCGATGAATTCGAAGCAACGAGTCAAGTTAGGATTGTTTTACAAACAATTTTTATGAAATCTCCACGAAAGCTTTGCTTATCGTGGTGCAATTTACATCCACACGATGACTTCTCGAGTGGAAAAGTGCTCCGTTACTTCTGCTCAGGAAGGAGATACATGGAAGGAAAGGATGAGCATCAAGATGGATGGATTGATGGATGGGCATCCGTTGGGATGGATGTATGGACAGACGGACGAACGGATAGATGGATGGATGGACGAACAGATGGACGGAAGGACTGAAGAATTTGGAGTGGAAGAATTCAAGTTATGAGGACGAATGATCGATGGTGCAATGGAGAAAGATTCCAGGAATGAATCGATGGACAGGAAAATGAGAGTTCTAATTGATTGGCTGATCAATCACTTCTGATGAATGATTGAAGGCCTCCTTTATTTATTATCCCAGGTCAATTATGGCACGATTCGATTTGTTGAAGCTTTTAGGAAAGAAAAATAACTTAATAAGTTAACTTAATAGCAATTTATACTGGTTTAAGCAGACCAAAGTCTGCGCTATGAATCACTAAAGAAACTAACTTAAAGTCAAAAACCTAATTCTTCAATTGATTACGGTTTGTTCTTATTTAATTTTTATTTTATAGAATTTATTTGAGAATTTCTCCACGCAATCATGAAACGTTGAAAATAAAATAGAATAAAAAAAAAATTGAATTGTTAAAAATATCCGCGGTTTCAATGGAAATGGCAGACGACTTTCGTAACAAAGGAATGACTCAATGGCAGACCAACTCAAAAGAGTGCAATAAAATGTCTGATTCTGAGTATCTCTTATTATTATTATTTTATTATTGTTATTATTACTATTATTACTATTATTATTATTATTTTATTATTTTTATTATTATTATTATATTTTTTTACAACATTTTTGACTTTTTAAACAAAATAAACTTTTAATAAAAGTAGAATTATATTTAATTAACTCTCGTTTTTCTTATTTTGAAGAAAAATCCACTTTAAGGAGTTGTTTTCATCAAAAAAATGAACAAATAAAAACTAATTTAAGTATATCAAGCGTAATATTCATTTAAATGGATTATTAAATTTATAATTTAAAGCTTTATAGCATTTAAAGTAGTTATTTATGTTCTAATTAAAATATTTACAATATTTAATTAATTTATTTCTTTAATATTCCATTTATATTATATTTTCTGTTTTTTCCATCAATAATTTAAAAAAAAATATTCCTAGATTGTACTTCCAGGGTACGTTGATATCACGTGGTTCATCGTTCTTATCAGTTCTTCCGTTGTGACTTATCGCTTTGTTATTGTCTTTGTTAAATTAAGATTAATTATTTTATTTTATTGCAATTAATAATAATTATTCATTCGTCCTCCTCGTCGTCGTCGTCGTCATCAACAGCTGTTGTTTGCCATCGATGCAGTTTACCTCAATTTTAGTCTCAATAGGTTGATGATGTTGCTATTTTAATCTCGTTGGTGTTGTTGCTGTTGTTACTGTGGATAGTAGTGCTGTTGTTGTTGCTGCTAGGTGTCGTCAACGACTGTTGTTGTTGTTGTCGTCAACGACTGTTGTTGTTGTTGTTGTTGTTGTTGTTGTTGTTGTTGTTGTTGTTGTTGTTGTTGTTGTATTGTCTCCCAATCCCTCTGACATTCAATTGTAAAGTGACTTCAAAGAGATCTCAGGCATCTGAGGTTTCAATGAACTATTGATTTCTTTCCACCCGTTGAACATTTCTGTGATCATCGTCATCATCATCATCATCATCATCATCTTCCTCCTCCTTCTCCTCCTCCTCCTCCTCCTCCTCCTACTCCTCCTCATCACCACCATTATCATCATCTGGAGTCGAGATTCTAATCATATATTCATGGCGGCTTCAGTGACTTTGTTTAATAAACAATTTGTTCTTGAGTTGGTCAGAAAATGACCAACATAGACATTCAACCACCTCTTTATAATATTATATTAAAAAATATTATAACAAAATTATAATAAAATCAAATTAATTTTTTCTTTATATCATTATGGCTTCTATTTAAAATATAAAAAGAGCGTATTGAGGGGGATTTACTTACTTAAGTTATATGAATAAATAAATAAATAAATAAATAAATAAATAAATGAATAAATAAATAAATGAATGAATAAATAAATAAATGAATGAATTAATAAATGAATGAATGAATAAATAAATAAATGAATGAATAAATTAATTAATTAATATTGTTAATAATTGCATAATTATCTCCAGAGCTGTCCGTAAGAGAAAGAACATCGGCAGCTGTCAGGTTGGATGGAGAGGAGTCCACGGTTACCTTCACTGAATGGCCATCGATCAACACCGATGTGAGTCATGCTCTTCTATTCTGTTAACTTCTGTTAATTAATATTAATATTAGTAATTATTGTTAACAAATATTTATAGATTATAAATTAATTAATATCTTAAATATTAATTAATATCTTTAATTTTTATTAACCAATAGTTGTAGCTTCTGTCAATTTTCATTTTCATTCGCATCGTCCATGGCCACAGATATTTTTCATGTAATTTTTTTAGGTTATAAAATCAACAAAGATCGGTTCTTGTCTGAATATTGTACATGAAATTGTACTTGAAATTTCAATAATAATAAAATCTTTGTCACTAAATCACAAATATAATCATCTTATTCTTTGAATCTGAAAATAGGATACAGCTAAATTACGTCCTTCATATAAAATTTCGAGTGCTTACTAAGGATTTTTTATCTTTTAATTATTTTCTTTGGAAAATCTTCATTAGCACTGAAACATTCAGTACTGCTGCGAAAACAATCTAATAATAGTAATAATGATAATGATAACAATAATAATAATAATAACAACAACAATAACAAATAATATAAATAAGAAATATAAATAATATAAATAAGAACAAGAACAAGAAATGATATTAAGAACGACAACCAACATAACTTCCCGAGAGGCGGGGCTACCACGAATGGATGGAAGAAGAAATAAAAGAAATAAAGGGACTCACAATGATGCAATTTCATCGTAAGCACCAAAGGAAGACATAAGTGATGATGAAATATGAACATTTCATTCGTTCATTTGTTCATTCATTCATTCATTCATTCATGCATTCATTCACACATTCATTCATGCATTCATTCGTTCATTCACTCATTCATTCATTCATGCATTCACGCATTCATTCATTCATTATTTTCCACTATCTCAAACATGACCGGAGGAAATTACAACGATCAATTGAATTTAAAACTCTCCTGAACAAATTGTTTTATATTTTGTTTAATTTTTTTTTTATTATTTCATAAAAATATGTATTCCTTATCGCGATTATGTAGATTTATTAAATCTAAGTAAACTTAACTTCGAGTAAATATTTGAGATTTTTAAATATTTAGGATTTAATAAAAAAATATTGTAAAAGAAATTTAAAAAAAAATTCTCGACGAAATGGCTTCCACTACGACATTAAGTGCTATTTAATATAATTATATTTAATAGATTTAATAATTATTTTAGAAAAACCTTTTCTTAATATTATTTTTTTGCCAAAGTTCGGCTTAAGGTTCCTTCAGTCAACCAAAGAATTGTTTTTTGTCTTCTGAATTAATTTGAAATTACAAAATAATTGCCTCGTGCATTAAGAGTTTCTTTGCAAAGGAATTGCTAATCTTACGATGTAAGCTGCTTAGAGAAGTTTAAATCGCTCTTTTTCATTTTCAATTTCAAAAGAATTTTTTTTTCGTTATTTTCACTCTTAAAAAGCATAAAATGTAAAACGTTCGAATTGAGAATTTGAACATTTTCTTCTTGAATTTGCATAATATAGATTTTTATAGATTTTATCAACAAATTGATAAATTTTAAAACTTAAATCCACGCTTAATAAATCCTCGTATCTATCTTATGTAAGTCGTCTGCTGAGAATTTAAAAATAACCAAAGTTTATTGCCTCGTTGCAGAGCGGGAAAAAGGCCAGAAGCATTTGTTTGCTTTGAAACAAATGAATTGAAAAGTATGTCTTTGACAGGCTTCAACCATCTTTGTACACTCGATGATGTTAGAATCTCCATGGCGACCGTTTGCTATCTGATGGCTATTGCCTTAGTAATAATAATATTTATTACACCCTAATAATGTTCAGTAGTTAATGTTCATCTCAGCAAGCATTTGGATTGTTTAACATATGGTAGAGTTGTCGATGGATAATTTTTGTGAATTAATGTAATATTCAAATATGTTCAATTAACGTTTTTATAAATTTCTTAATGATGACCATGTCATAATTTAAAGCTCTTTCTGTTACTTCATCAGCATTCTTAATTTATTAATTAAAATTATTAATAAATCATAAATATTGTATAATAAATGTGAAATCATGTGACTATTTATTCACTCTTTATGACCATTTCTGCCTTTAATAAAAAACTCCCATCGTTCTTTCAATGGAAAAAAACCCACTTTTGGTCAACAATGGAATCCTGCCAAACGATTTGGTCTTCGATACAAGTTTACATGTATTACTTCAACATCTCTGCTCATAAATCAACAAGCAATGCTAACAAATCCTCGTATGTTACATGTAAGCCACTCTCCATGCTTCTCTTCAATGTCATCGTAGCATTTAAATGTAGAACCTGTAACATTTAAGACCTGGATGATCTCAGACGACATTTTGGAGCGACATTCGGTCTGGGGAAATTGCCTGAACTTAATTTCTCTGATTGGTCAAAGTGAACCAAACTTTTCGAGAGGGGATTGCCGTGTGTCCGAACATCTGCCACTCGGAGATTTTTTTTTGGACAGGTGATGAATTATTCCTGAGACCCCTGCCGGACACTTTCATCTTCCTACAGTGCCATTTTGATTATTTTGTGGTTGATAAATTATAACAGCATGTGCTACGTTTGCCTGCTGGAAATATGTACTCATTTTTGTCGTGTCTTGGGTTTATTTTGCTTTAACTTTTCCAATCTTTAAAAGCATGGAATTTTAGAAATAGTGGGTATACAGGCATAAACGAGGCTACTCATCGTGACCTGAAGAATATTTAGCAGAGTTGAAATATCGTGATGTGCGCGAAATATCCTTCTGTGAAATTGAAGCAATCTGAAATAGTTGTTAACAAGTCTTTACCTCCCAGACATCGCTTTCATGATGGTCATCGCTGGAAAAAGCGTGTGATCTGCAAATGAAGTTATTTTCAAATGCTTTCCACAACTTTCCAACACTCGAGGAAAGATTGCGGAGTCTGAAATCTTCAGGTGTTTTGGACGTTGAGTCATTCTCAGGAGAAATGGAATTTTTTTTCTTTTGCGGAAAGGCTGAATCGTGTTAATCCGGTGCCCTGATTAATCAAAGTAGTTGAACTCTGTTTGAAAATATTCTCAATTTTGATTAAATTAAATTAATTCGATGGGTTTTATTTTTCTTCATTTGTATTCTGAAAAACATTCAAAAGCTGAGAGTTCATTTCTTATTTTATTATTTAAACTCCAAAAAGGCCAAAGAAAACATTGATGAAATGTCTCAGAAGCCTTTGATGTATCCTAATTGGTTGAAATTAAGTCCTTGTCGTCGAGAGATCATTAAGAGATGGAGTAGCAGAGTCTACGAGTTTCAGACGGTATACCTCGACAAACAAACAAACTATTAGACATTTACTGATTACTAATTCAGTGATCAATAACCAAATTAATTCGTTCAATTCCAGTTGCTGGAGAACGTGGATGCGTGCATCGTGGTTTATTCGGTAAACGACAGAAATTCATTCCATCACGCCCAGACCTGTCTCTCTGAGATCAACAAAAGGTGTGATTTCAAGCGCTTGTTTCTCATGCTGGTTGCCAACAAGCAGGACCTTGTCAGGAACAGAATCATCTCAGCAAAAGGTGGACAAACATTATATTTCTTATTTTTATAGTTTAATGATGTAGATGATATAGTTTTATAACTTGTTTTATTATTTTCATTCCATTCTTGCTTACGTAACGAAAAGACTGAAAAGACATCTCAACATTTTTTTATAGTCATCGTGAGGATAAATTTCTTTTATTTTCTAAAGATTAACTTTCGTTTTAACCGAAATCAACAGAAGGCAAGAAATTAGCAACCAAGAGACACTGTAAATTCATCGAAGTCTCAGCTCTACTGGACCACAAAGTGGACAAAGTTCTTGAGGGCGTCATCAGAGGTACGAGGAGTCTGAGAACCAGGTTGAACCTTATGGGTATCGACGAGGGGGGTATGGACGATGGCAGCTCCCAGCGAAGGAGCAACGGAAGCAGAATCGTGGATGACTGCGAAGATGACGAAGACGGCGAGGAAAAGACATGTTTCTATCGCGTGTTTCAATCGTGCGTGAAGCTGTTCTGAAGATGCGAAACAACGAAAACAACAATTTGAGCCGGCAATAAACTCGCCATGTTCGAGCTGCCAAACATGCGAACGAGCAGCTGGCCAGAAATTTTTCTCTCCGAAAATCTGGAGAGATTCGAATGGAACAAAATATTATCCGTGTTTTATTGTCAAAATGGTGATATTTACTGTTTATTTTCTAATTATTTTGATGTTACTGCCTGTGACTCCATCGTTATTCGTGCTTCGAAATATCTGATACTAATGAGAATATTTATTCATTAGTTCGTTGATCGCATCTATAGTGGAACAGGTTTAAGTTCAGTGACTTCACCAAAATCGGGCCTTTCTAATATAATTTATGTATCTTTTAATTATTCATTTGCTTTTATTTTTAGCTATTTAAAGTTTGCTTTTAAACGTTTTTGGAATGATTTACGAAGAACACTTTACTTTGTTGATGTTGTTGTTTTGGTGACGGTAATCAACGTAATCGGCCCGATGGCAGGCTGATAATAAGGAATTAATGTTGCTTATGAATCATTCGTCAAGATTTAATCACACCAGTTATTTAATATTCATGTAAACATTGTTTCTGTGGAATAATTCAAAATAACCATTTTCGATTAAATTTCAAAAATCGCTTTCTACTACTGATTAGACGTTCATTACCGAAATCACTGATGACGACTTGAATCGGAAATCTTTTGAATCCACCGTCAACGTTAAAGACTTGTGGCACTTGTGCGATTTTATTTTAGACCCGCTGAATCAGGGGCGTATCCAGAATGTTTTTGTGGTATACGTGTAAAGAGATAAATATATACATAAAAGTACTTTGTATGACTATCTATGAAATATTCTTGCAACCAAAATCAAATCATGGCTTGTAGATTGCATCTTTAGTAGGCAACCGATACTGCAGTTTGTGTCCAAAGATCTGAGTTTTAGATGGAAAATATGGCCAGAAAGGCTTGCATTAAGCAATAACATTTTATTCCGAAAAGCCATAAAATTATTCAATTTGAAACTGTCAAGAGATAAACCAAAAAGTCAACATTTGATGGCTCACGAAACTCACACCTGGTTGACACTTAACACAATAAAAACAAAAGCCAAAGAATAGACCACTTAGGCTTAATAAAGATTAAGTTTGGTTATGATAAGGACTCTGACGGCTTGATCGAATGACGTGCAAGCACAAAGTCCAAGTTTGTCCATGTTCCAATCGAGGCTGCTGATTGGCTGGCTGGAAAGGTTCAAATTCTGGAGTTGAACGAGCGACCCCATTACTCCCTGCTGCCGGCCCTCTGAATCTTTTACGGATCGTTGGGAAGGATAATCGCTACAATTGATAATAATTAGATATAATACCTGAAAATATTAATATAATTAGATACTAAAAATTAGATATGTAACACTAGATATGCATATTAGCTAGTCATTGTTGTTGTTGTTATAATGCTCTAACTGTTAATTTGTCATTTCATTATAATACTATTTCTTAGTAATGGTATCAGCAACAACAACAAAATAAACTTTGTCATCTCACGTAGAAGTTGGAAAATGCATTTTCAAAAACTCACTATTTCCAGAGAAATACACTTCCATTGCCACCCATGGTCATAAAGACGTCCCTGTTCTGGGGAAGATGAGAAACTCCCCAAACTGTTGACTTGTGAGCCTGAATTGAGTCAAAATGTAATAAAAAAAAAATAATTGGCAATATTGTAGTAACAATATGTTAAAATATCTTATTTTGGTTAAATTACAGTAACATGTTATGCATCAAGAACAAAACCTTTTCTGTGAGCTGAGCAAAGCCCTTGACTGGGTGTTGAGTTCTCATGTCGAAAACATGTATCTTGGATTCGAGGCAAGTAGCCACGAGCTTGTTCATCTCTATGTCCTTCCTATCAAACTGCAGTCCGCACACCTATGATATTATAATAAATAATTTAAGTAATAAATCGATCTTGGAAATTAATCAAATCTCTTGCAAACTAATTTTAAGAAATGTCTGCTGCATTTAAGACAACTGTTTATGTTTTTATAAGTTTTAGTAGCTGAACTTTTGGAAACAAATCTTTATCAAGATTTTATTCAAACAAGGTTTATGATACAACATAATAAGGTGCAACATAATAACATACATCATAATAATAATATAAAACATACAATATAATAACATACAACATAATAACAAAGAGTCAAAATCTAAGTATAACATGATATTGCAGCAAAGACAATTAAAAGTCAAACATAAATCTTTACAAATTACCCCGTTGCCCATATTTGCTTCCCATCTCAGCTCAACTTTCCTCATGTCAAACAATTTTATGTCTCCATTGTCATAACCAGCTGCCAGGCACCTATCTTGGCTGTTGTAAGCATGACCTGAAAAAAAAAACAAATTGATGATATTGATAAGTCATTGATTTCAACCTTGATTCGCCATCAAAATTAAAATTAAAACATTTAAAAGGATTATGCAAATTAATAACAATAAATATATAAAATGTAACAATACCATTTCAAAAAGCTATTTACTTCTATGTTACTTCTATAGACCTATACCCAGCATATGCTATACCCACAACTACACTATATATGCTATAACATTTCAAAAAGGTGAGTTTACTTCTATGTTCTATAACATTTCAAAAAGGTGAGTTTACTTCTATGTTACTTCTATAGACCTATACCCAGCATATGCTATACCCACAACTATACTATATATGCTGTAACATTTCAAAAAGGTGAGTTTACTTCTATGTTACTTCTATAGACCTATACCCAGCATATGCTCTACCCACAACTCTATCAATCAATTGACAAACAACTCACCAAAAGCCACCGACCAGCAGTCCCTGCGAGCCTCGCCATCTGAAGGTTCGAAAATCATCACCGGGTCATCCTTCTGCCTCGTGTCCCAAATCTTCACGGATCCTGTTAAAAATTAAAATTGAAATTAAATGATTTATTGAACAGAACAGTCTTGAATATTAACCAATTAATTAAGGGATTATAAATGAACCGAAGTAATTTTTAAAGATCATGATCATCCACACCGTCTCTACTTCCTGTTGCAATCTCCGGGGCACCTTCTCCTATTCCTAGACCACCTACTCCATCCATGCAGTTGATAATCTCTTTGTGTGCTCTTGTCGAATAAGTTGGAATGTTAAAGTTCTCCAGGTCCCTGATTCAAAAGAGTTTTATTTATCAGGATTTATTTTAATAATTAAACATTTCAAATTCAGCATTTCATGCATCAACTATCTGCCTGCTTGTATATCTAAGTTTTACATGCCAACACATTCCACTATTTGCAAGTTCATGCCAAGCGACCCTTTATGGTCATAATGATATTAACCAAAAAAATTATAAACCAGACTTTAAAATATGCTATAAAAATACCATATTTGCAATTTTCCTTCAAAATCTCCTGTGGCAATTGATCTGTTATAAAAGTTTGAAGCACCAAATGTGCAACATTTGAATTGCTTTGGTTTTTCAGTCTGTAAGGAGGTTAAAAGAAAAGGTGAAAGAGTTTTGCAAATATCAAATAAGACATCCATAAAAATTTTTTCAAAATATTAAGCTTAAAACCTAGGCAAATATGTTCATATCAATAAGAAGCTATTAATGAACACTGCTTAATGTAGTGCAATAAATAAACAAAGCAACTAAATTCCCAAGCAAACCTTTTGGATTAGTTTTAATTCTCCTTTTGAAATTTCATATAATTCCAAAGCTCCGGTTCCTCTGGGATTACTACCCAAAGTGATGAGTTTTGCACTCCTTGGGACCCATTTGCAGTCATAGACTGTATAAGATACAGGATGGTGAACATGTGCTATTATCTGCGGCTTGTCCATTAAATTTTTTTACCAAATTAAACTAACTTTTAACAAAATTTACTAATACTTAAAAATAAAATCGCAGCGCAAACATCAACCACGACGAATAAGCGAATAAAATGAACAAGTAAAAGTGAACACTTTGATTACATGTTGCTAACTAGAAACGACATTCACTGGAATTTATTTCTTATATATTTTATCTTAATAAAATTTATAATATAAAATATTTGTTTAAAAAAATTAATTCATCTGACATTAATGTTTCATTGAAACTTTGAAAAAATAAACTGTATGAACCTCGGCAGCTAACAAATTCAATGAACAGACCAATTAATTCAGTTTAAATATATGGGCTTAAATATATGGGTTTAAAGTTGTCATTATACAACTTGGTAAATCAAAACACACCTTAAAAATGATTAACAAACGCAGTATTGTAACAGGTGTCAGTGAGACTTTATGTTGATATTACCTCACTAGGTTTCTTGCTCGAACCGGCACCGCTAAGCCGAAATATTTGAAGCATATAATTGCTATCACATTTTAAACTATTTATTTAAAATGTGTGAACTATTTTTATATTCAATCTGATTGTCAACAACTCGTATTTTAAAAATTCATGGTTTGTTTTTCATCATAGCTGTGGGGTGTTCACCTCCAATAGTTCAGGTGAGCTCAAGCATGCTCATATATTTATTATCGTATTTAACCGCCGTTTCGCTTCACCTGCACAGACGAAAAAAAGCCCTTATCGTACAATATGGCCTTCCATTTTATTCTTGTTTAATTATTTTCAAACCTCAAACTGGTAATCCATGACTATTCGTCTTGATTACAAATATAGCATGGTTGCCTAGAGAAAACAGAGCAGAAACATTGAACGTTCGTTAACAATTTCTACATTGAAGCAAGTAAAGAATCTTCGAACTGCCAATGAAATGATAGTTTGATTGGTCACAGAAAGGTCGCAATGAAAATCGTAAGCAAAGTGGAAGCTTGCAGAGGTATAATATAATAATGACTGTAGGCAGAGTTGCCTGAGCAGACAACAAAAGGATCTATTTTTGACTTTTTGGAATGCAAATTCTAGCCTCTTGGAGCATGAATTCTTGAAAGGTTTTGATAAACTTTTGACTCTAGTACGACGTTTTTATCAACAGATCTGTTGGATTTCATACTCTGCAAACAGCTTTGAAAGGTTAGAATTATATTTTCTTTATTTGACTTAGTAATAATAGGAGTGTCGGAAAACGTTAGTCCTTATAAAATTATGGTCGCTCGGTTTTGCAAGCGGCTGAAATAATGCAGTACAGCAACTTTAGCAATTACAGTTCGTTATCATAATAATAAAGGAATTATAAATAAAACCCTAAACGCCATTATTTTTTAAAAATAACATTTTTTCATATTTAAATAATTCTTTTCTTTTTCTAAAGATTGCTTGACCACCACCGCCACCATGAATGGCCCGGGGACAGATTTTTATTGTGAGTTCCTAATGAATCGTTGTTAATTGCTACAAATGCATCGAGTCGTCTGCCACGAATTGGAATTTCAAGTCTAAGATGAAAGTCTAAGATTTAAAGATAATTTAAGGATATAATGCCAAAGTAATTTCTGATTTCAGTCGAAAATACCGAAATCGGAACTGGACAGCTAGACGTGGCCATTACTTATAATGGCATCTCAATACCAGCCCAAATCAGCCAAACTGAGTCCAACAAGTTCAGAATCAGTTACAAGCCAATAGGCAGTGGAACTTATGTCATTAAGGTGTATTACGATGGCCAAGAGATACAAGGTGATAATTAAATTAATTTTTATTTAAATAAAAAATGTTAACTTATTATTATGAGGTTTATTATTAATTATAATTATATAATTCATTATGATAACACATTAATAATAATAATAATAATAAACGAACTTAACATTGTCTCAAGGATCCCCTTTCATGATGGAAGTCATCGATGCAAAGGACGTGAAAAGCAGCGGAGACGGTTTGACCTCGGGAGAGGTAGGTCAAAGGTCAACCTTCTACTTGAACCTCGGACGGGATTCCTTCCCATCGGAGATCAAAGTCAACATAACCTGTTAGCACTACAATGATGTATATTTAAGATATAATAATAATATTATTATTAACAATACATATTTATAACATAATAATAATAATATAATATAATACTTTTATTTTGGATTGCCACAACGTCAATAATTTGTTTGGAAACTCAATTATTATAAAGTTTGTGATAATTAATTGTCATTACATGTTATTATTTTATAATATTCATTATTTAATACTGTAAATTATTATTATTTATTATTATAAAGTCAATTGTTACTTTCAGCACCTCATGGAAATCAAATCCAGTCGAACATCTTCGACAGGGGTGGAGGGAATGTTGTTGTTGAATTCAGTCCAACGGAAGCTGGTACCGAAGGATTTCATATTTTATTTTATTTTATGTTTGAATAACTTTAATTATTTTTAAATATTTATATCTTAAATTTTATATATTTTTAAATAATTCTATTTATTTTATAATTTATTAAACTTCCAATATAAAATTTAGCGGCCAGTTATAACTTATTTATCTTACAAAAACATTAATAATGATTGTTTTTTTAATGAATTCAATTTAATTAAATTAAATTAATGTATAATGTATTTCAATGTATTATATTTAAGTTATAAATTATCATTTATTTATGTTTTATTCTATAATTAATGTAATATAATCTTCCAATTACTCAACAATTTGCTGGATAAGTTTTAAAATGTTTCGCACGATTTATTGTTGAGGACGCTTTCTTGGAATTTGAAGCTGCCATTGTTTGAATTTGCTGAAACAATGGCAGCCTTGAATTTCTTAACGATGAAGTGTTGTACACACTTATTATTGTTATTTGAATTATTTATTAATCAGCTTCCGTTAATGCGATTGTTAAAATTAAATCCTATGATTTATTATTATGTTTTGATTTAACATTTACACGGTTTAATTGTTGGAATTAAAAATAAATAACTTTTAAAATCTTTGCAATGGAATAGATATACAAACAAAGATTTATTTACTCTTTCTCAGATTAAAGTGATTTAATTTTTTTTATTTATTATTGAATTCCTCAGGAGAGCACCTGATAGACGTCAGGTACTTTGACAAACCAGTATCTGGAAGTCCCTTTTCGTGCCAAGTAACCGACGGAAGTCAGATTCTGATGCTCCAAATACCATCCAATGGCTCCGTAAAGAGACCCGTGGAATTTGAAAGTAACGTTTTCTTTTCTTACATTTACAACAAATTTAGCAAATAATTATTGTACATAAATAAATAAAATTATTAGTTAATACAATAGCTTTAAAAATACTTGTTACGAAATAGATATATTTATTTATTTATTTATTCTTTCTCAGATTATATATCATCAATTTATCTGTTTTTAAATAATTATCTTTATCAATAATATCAATAATAATTTATCGTTACCGCTTTCCCATGACGTGGTAATTTTATCAATCAACAACTTGCTCATCGTGATAACAAAATACTCAAGAACTTTGAAACAATTGACGTTTAACAATCCCCTGCAATTTCAATATTTAAATTAATTAATTAAACGAATAATTATTTATTAGCTAAAGCCTTATTATTAATAAAGTTATTATTACTTAAATAATTTTAAAAAAAAACCCCAGTTGATGCATCAAGAGCTGGTCAAGGGAAGCTGGAGATTTCAGTGAACGATGGAAACGTACCTTGTTACGTTGACAAACAGGGAAACCAAAAGTTCAGGGCTTCGTTTACTCCTGTTGTTGGAGCTCCACACGTCGTTAGACTCAAGTTTAACGATAAGGAAGTGCCTGGTTTGTACTACAAACTAATGAATGTTAATGAATGTTAATTAATGTTAATAACACGGCTTAACAATAATCTCCAGACCAACCGATGATGCTACTAAATTAAACTTATGTTTAGTCCGACCAATAAAATTGAACCAACCATGGAAACCATGGAAACCATGAATAATTAGTCGAATGAATAATCATTAGAATGAATAATTAAGATTTATTAATAATAATGAACAAAGCCGTGGTCCATCTGTTTATATCCACCAGGGAGTCCGTGGATGGTGGAGGTAAGGAACCCTGCTTCGTCTGCCTCTGTTGCCACGAACTTCACAAACGGCATCGCCGTCAACCAACCCGCTGAAATGGAAGTCAGGATGGCGAGCATCGACTCCGAAGTTAAAGCCGAAGTGACAAGTAATTTTCAGGGATTTTTCTGCAGTTCTTGAAAGATTTATTCATATCTTTTCTATTTCTTTTCCTTTTATCTTTAAATAAAAAAAAAATGGCTATGAAATTGGCGATATGACCAGTATGACAATAAATATTTATTTAACATTTTCTCTGGTATCATGTGTTTCTGTAGTATCACGTGTTTCTCTAGTGTGTATCGAGTGTTTCTCTAGTATCACGTGTTTCTCTAGTATGTATCATGTTTCTCTAGTATCATGATTATAAAAAGGACTGCGATATTCGTGACATTTGCTTATTTTAACCCTCTTTCATTGTTATCTTCACGAAAATCTGCCGCAAATAACATGATAAGCAGTTGATTAGTTGATAATCTAAGTATCTCTTCTAAGTCTAAGACGTGGAATTTATTTTTAAATCCAATAATAATTGTCTCATGGCAATCAGGCGAGGTGATTCTTTGTCAACAGTGAAGCATCTTTGTGATGACAAACTGCAATTATTTGCAATTATTTGGCATTTCATGTTATTTGACAAAATTCCTTTCATTCCGAGCCAATTATTTTCTTTTAAAGCGTGGATTTTTATCCTGCATTTGTGTCGAAATATCGAACATTTTGACCAAAAATAAGTGAAAAGTTGAATGCGAAGCAGAATCGAAACGAAGCTTTGAAATGTATTCGACTTAGGACTTTGCGTTATCATTTTATAATATTTAATCACTTAATATTACAATTAAATGAAATAAATTAATTGAAAATTTCTTTAGTTTCATAATTACAATATATAATTTTAATAATTTAATCATAATTTCAGGTCCTTCTAAAAGCGTGTTCCAAGGCTCTGTGACGAACCTCAGGAATGGATTCTATAGGGTGGAATACGTGCCCAGGGAAGCAGGTTAGGATGGTTCCAATTTCAATGCTTTCATTATATATTTTTTTTCTTTTAATTCAGAAATTGTTGCAGTTGGATCGTAATATTTATTAATTATTTTTATTAATATTTATTACAATGTCGACGTAAATATACTCATTTTGCTGAGCGTAAGTAACAAACCAAACAAACAAACATAAATGCAGACACACGAACAAACACATTCGAGCACCTATTTCAACCATCTATCTTCGACCTTTTCAAACGCTCAACGGGGTCACGGTATGACCTTTAACCTTTAAAACCCTCCAAAAATACAGGGCAACACGTAGTTCAATTGACTGTGGACGAATTACCGGTTCCAGGAAGTCCATTCTTCTTCAAAGCTTACAACCCGAACGCCATATTCGTGAATCCACCTGGAGTTGGGACCATCGGAAATCCGGTTGAATTTACAAGTACAATGTCATGTTATTCTCTAAATTAGCACTGAAGAAAATCAAAATGATTATGTAATAACTATTTTAACTTAATAATATACTATTATACTTTAAAAAATTGATTTAATATATAATAATAATAATAATAATATTATTAATATTAATAATAATAATATATAATCGTAGATTATTACGTAACATATAATTATATAATAATTTAAATAATAATTAATATTAATATCAAATGATAAATCAAAATTCGTAATTATATACAATTATTATAACATATCAATTAATTGTGGTAAAATCATAAAAAATGACAGAAATTATTATTATTATTATTATTATTTATAATTTAAGATATTTATGTTATGGCAACAATTTCGAAGCGAACGTCAAAGAATACAAACAATCCTTTGTTAGGTTTCAATTAAAGTTCTAGAAAGCTGTTGGTTGGTTCAGTCTTAACATTTGCAGATCAACTTATAAAAATAGATTTGCAGGTACATAGCAGTGCAAAGCTCTTCGGCAAACAACTAATCGTGTTAAATAATAATAATAATAATTATAATGATGATAATAATAATAATAATAATAATAATAATAATAATAATAATAATAATAATAATAATAATAATAATAATAATAATAATAATAATAATAATAATAATAATAATATTAATAATGATAATAATAATAATGATAATAATAATGATAATAATAATAATAATAATAATAGTAATAATAATAATAATAAATTAAATAACAATTATCAATAAGTCCACGAAATATCTTTTCCTAATAGTCTCCCTAAAAAGCTTGTCACTTGTCTCAAAGTCTCATAGCGTGGCGCTACATAAATTCAAGATGACGTGGATTAATTTTTCCATCAGTTGACGCCTCAAATGCTGGCGAAGGTCAACTGGAAATCATGGTGAACAACGGAAACGTGTCAAATTTGACGAAAGTCATCGGAAAAGGGGTCTTCCTGGTTACTTTTGTTCCAATGGATCTCAGGCCACATATAATCGATGTGCTCTTCAACAAAGAACCCGTGCCCAGTAAATATTAATTAATTAATTAATTTATTTATTTATTAATTTATTTATTCATTATTAATTTATTAATTTATTATTATTAATTAATTTATTTATTTATTTACAACCGATATTCTTGCGCATCGGTCATTAATCTTTTCTTTATACCATAATAATGATGATGATTATGGTGATAATAATAATGATAATAATAATAATAATAATAATAATAATAATAATAATAATAATAATAATAATAATAATAATAATATAATAATAATAATAATAATAATAATAGTTGATTTCTATGGCGCCATATGCATGGTGTCAGAGGCGCCTCGTGTGCATCTGGGTTCTTATTTTGATAGACACCTCAGTGGTATTGTAATAGTAATAAATAATAAACTTAATAAACATAACAAACATAGCAGACATAATAAACATAATAAGCGTAATAACCTAGCACCATAAGCTTTAATAACAGGGTCGCTTCAGTCCCTTGTATAAAGTCCCTAAAAAAACCTTGTTTCACCCGTCAAACCACTACCCATAGACACCCCTCTGTTCGTACCAATCGTCGACTCGGGTGGAACCATGGTGACGTCACATGGAAACACCCTGCGTGAGGTTGCAAGCAATCGCCACTCCATCTTCAGGCTCCATCAGAACCAGGTCATGCAACAACAACAACAACATCATCAACATTATCAACAACAACAACAACAGTTGCCTCCCCAGCAGACTTATGTTGAGGAAGAGATGGTTCTTAGAGTTACAGGTGATTATGATGATGATGGCGGCGATGATGATAATGATGTTGGTAGTGATGATGATGATGATAACGATACATCTATGGAGCCAAATAAATTAGCATTATTCCAGCAATTAGTCAATAAAGATATAAAAAACAATTTTGATAATAATATTAACAATAATAATAATAATGATAATTATAATTATAAAAATAAAAATAATAATAATAATAATAATAACAATAATAATAATAATAATAATATATATTAAATAATAGGTTAAAATCACAACATGAAATAGCAAACAAAATGTTTTATGATTGACAATCACTTGACATTCTTTCAATCAGCTCCAAACGGGGAACTCGTGCCTTCCAAGATCATCCTACAACCAGATGGGGATTATAAACTGGATTACATGTCCAAATACACGGGTCAAGTCCAATGATAATTTTTTATTTTTGTTTATTACATTTTACTTATTATTAATAATTATTATTAAATAAAAAAAAATTAATTAAAGTGTTTTTATCACCGAGGAGTTAACTAAATTAAATAGATTATTTATTATAAATAAAGTAATATTAATATTTTAGTTACTTGATAATTAGTTAACCTTTCGGTAATGAAATCGCTTTAATTAATTAATTAATTATTTATTTATTTATTTATTTTTTATTTTAATTCGTAAAATTATTTTTGATGTTCGAAGTGAACGTGGAATCAATGATGTGAACTTAAATTCATCACGTTTAAATGTTACTTTAACAAGTCTTACTTACGTGTTGAGGGTAATAATTATGCAATAATTTATTTAATTTCAAGAATAGAAGCTTTTTAGCTTTTTAGGAAAAAAATAAATGGCAATATTATTCTCAATTAATAAGCTTTAAAGAGCAATATTATTCTTAATTAATCAACAATTATTTAATAAAAATTTTATCATACTTATAAATTATATTATCTTATTAATAAAGCTTAACTATATAGTAATATTATTTTTAATTACATAATCATCTTATTAATAACTTTAAATAGCAATATTATTTTTAATTACATAATCACCTTATTAATAACTTTAAATAACAATATTATTTCTAATTATTCTTAATTAAACAAGAAAATTAAGTCCATTATTTCCGAATAGGTCGCCACAAGGTTGAAATCACTTGCAACGGTCAACCAGTGATGGGGAGTCCTTTTTTCGTTGAGATTTACGATCCAAATAAAATTAAAATTGATGGAAACAAGCAGGGCATGGTTGGAGAACAGATGCAGTTTGACAGTGAGAGACAAACAAAAAATATTATCCAGAATTAATTTCTAATTTTGTTTTATTAATATCAATTTTATCATATTTATAAAATATATTTTCTTATTAATAAAGCTTAACTATATAGTAATATTATCTTTAATTAGATAATTATCTTATTAATAATTTTAAATAATGCTGATAAATTATTTACTGATTTTTAAATGAAGGGCAATTAAATGAATTAAATTATTTATGTTTTTACATATTTTCATCCGAATCTCCTGTCTTTAAAGTTTTTTCTGTTTATGGCTAAAATCTAAAAAAATCTATCGTTGGCTTCTTGAAATTTTTAAAACAGAAGCAAAGATGAAGGGCTGTTTGGTTCTGATTCATTCACAAAACTTACATAAAATTTTATTTTAAAAACTTATTTATTTTAATATTCCCAATTAATACCACTTATTTTGTTATTAAATTATTATTAATTAGCAAAACTCTTCGAGTATTTATAATTTATAATTTATTTATAATAATTAACTTAATATTTTAATTTCAAATTATTATTTCAGTCATAAGAAACCAAGCCGGGAAAGCAGAACTGAAATTGTCCATCAAAGGACCAAGAGGGAACATGATTCGCTATGAAATGTTCAACACCACCAATGGGGAGAGGGTTTGGTACACCCCCATGGAGCCAGGGCTTTACCAGATTTACGTCCTCTTCGGGGGTTTGAACGTACCAGGTGGCTTGATATTCTTGAAATAATTATTTGTTATTACCCGTTTCTTAACATAATTTATGTACATAGAATTACAATGGAATGCCGATCGATCTTTGTGTACGTTGTCTTAAAAATATAATATCTATTTATATTTTATATAATATATTTATATTTTATTATGTAAATTAAATTTCGTTGATTAAAATACTTAAAAATAATAATAATAATATGTAAGGTAAACATATTGTAATATTATAAGAAATAGAAAATATAGTCTACCTGTATTTTAAAATTAGCAATATATTATATATATTGTGTAATAACTATATAATCAAATAATTATTATATCACATTATATTATATTGTAATTATAATTGCATAATTAGATGATTATTGGTAATAATAATTATTTATCACAATAATTATTTTATATAATATATATAATTTTCATATTTAATTTCTTCAAGGTTGTCCCGTCAAACAAGAAATATTCGATCACTCCATAATTATAGCCGAGGGCGAAGGTTTGATCAGAGGTTTGGAAGATCATCAGGCGACCTTTTACGTTGACCCTAGAGGTCAAAAGGGAGAGTTGAAAGTTCAAGTTGAAGGTCAATTGCTTTTCATCTTGTTGTGCGCCGACATATTTTTTGTAGACGCTGGAAGACCTCGTTACGGAGTTATTTGTATTTTTATTTTAATTTATTTATAATATATATATATATTTATCATGTTTATTTTTTAAATCACATTTTCACAATTTTACCGCTGATATTATACAAATTCGTAAAAAAAAAGATGTTAACTACAAATGTTGCAAAAATGCAGCCAAAGGTTATGGCTAGGGTTAGGACTAGGGTTAGGGTTAGGGTTAGGGTTAGGGTTATCTTAAGTTAGCATGTGGTCCGTGACTGCAATTGGAAATGACTTATTTTCCAACAAGGACCAAATAGCGTTGCTAAGGCGTCGGTGACTCAAGATTACGACGGAAGATACGAAGTTAGGTACGTTCCAATGGAACCTGGAATATTCATGATATCTCTTAGATGGAATGGAAAAGATATCGAAGGTCATTTGTTTTTGTTTTGTTTTTTTTTTTCACATTTGATATTATTTATTGATCTATTTTATTAATTTTTTAAATTGTAATTTTTAATTTTTTAAATATTATTTAAATGGATATTATTTTAAAAAAAAAACATTATGAATAATTTTATGAATAACTAAAGAAATAAAGTAACGAACTAAAATTCACAGATATTCAGATTCGATTTTTTTACAAATTTCTTAAAATTCTAAAAAAATATATGTGTGTACGTTCAGTGAGACTTATAAAATAACTTTATGTTGTACTTGTACTGTTTCTAGGAAGTCCTTTCAGGCCAAAGATCAGTTCCCTACAAAAGGTTGGGGTAGTGGGTGGATGGGAATCCATACTGGATGTCAACAACAACATGGCTCTGAGAGTCGGCGAGACGAAGACCATTGATTTCGACACAAGAGGATGTGGACAAGGTAACTCTTAATTTATGATAATTTTAAAATAATTTACAAAAAAATAAATAATAATAATACAAAATCATAAATTTTGTCTTCAATTCTTTGGGATAATATTACAGTCGTTAGGTGTTCGTAGCATAGTATCGCCAGGGGGCGCCTTAGGGTAGCGGGGCTTTAAAAATGATCTGTCGAATATTCCTAACTATTCCCCTATGACAGATATTTAAAAAATAATAATTTAAATTGAATGATTTAATTGACAATTTTAAAAATTACTGAATTACTAGGGTGACCATAAATTCTTGCAAATAGGTCCGTTGACGGCCAGTCTGGTCGGACCATCGGGAATAATTCCAGTGGATGTCAGGCTGAAAGAGAAGGATGTTTATTCGGTGTCTTTCACCCCCAGAGATGAAGGTCACAATTGAATATGAATTTATGAATGAAATAACATAAACAAATTCTCTCCAGTATTAATAACTATTTTGGTAATAAATAATTTAATACCTAAACATTCAGCCAAGTTTATTTTGAAAAATAATTCAAATAAAATAAAGAAAGAAATAAATTTCAACGATTATTGAAAATCATCATCTTGGGAATTAGACCCGAAGGATTTATATCACGCTTTTCGGACAATCCCTTCGAACCGGTTCCATAAAAAAAATGATAACAACCATAACAATAATAATAACAATGACAATACCAATAGCATTTATAATAAAAATTATTATAACACAATAACAATAATAATAATAATAATAATAATAATAATAATAAGATTTCAATTCATCAGGAGAGTATAGACTGAAAGTGTTTTGGAACGGGCAGCAACTGGAACGTTCACCACTGATCGGAATGGCCAAGAGGGACAACAATCCCCCTACGAACGAAGTCGACGGAGTTTACACGAGACAACAGCGCTCCATGACCTCAACGACTGCCTACCAAAGCAACAGCCAACAGGAGGGAATCTACAGCGTCGATAAGGTACTCCTGACGGGTCTGGGACTCCAACAGGCCGTGGTCAGCCAACCCGCCGAATTTTACATCGATGGGACTGAGGCCGGCCCAGGTACCCTCTAGTTTTTAGTTTTGGATTCACTTATATTTTTATTTAAATGTTTTTATAGACTGGTTTTTTTTTTATAGATAATTGTTTTCTAGTGGTATAATTGTAGTGATATAATTAATATTAATTAAAGTAATAATAATTTAGATATATTAACATCAATATTATGTAATAATATTTATTTTTCCAATGAACATTTCATTTTTAAATATTTATTAATTAAAATCCAATTGAACAATTCTCCCAAGCTGCTGTTTAACAGATGATTTAAAGACATTTATTTGAAATTTAATTAAAAAGTTCAATGGCTACCGATTCAGGTGTCCCAACAGTGAAGATTGATGGCCCTTCAGGTGATGTCAACGTTCAGTGTCTGCCTATCAATCCTTGCGTCTACAAGTGCACCTATTACCCTCACATGCCAGGTTTTCAGAACCAATCGGAGATATTTATTCTAAAAATATCGTTAAAACATTTTGCATATTATTTTGCATTTTATTAATCGCATATTAATTGTGTATCAATGCACACAAAATTGTACTATTGGCATTCTATTAGGTCTTAGTGAATTCGTCTTTATGCCGTACAGGAATCTACTCAATTGATATCAAGTGGGCTGATCGCGTGGCAAAAGGTTCGCCTTTCATGGTGAACGCCCAGTCAATCTACAGCAACAACGCAGCTTACCAAGTGCCAAAGAACGTTTCACCCTATCTGATGCCCGGCAACCCTCAAATCGGGGTAACTCCGCCCAGCGATGAGGGGAACGGAAAGGGAATCATTCAGTCGAGATCCATGGTCCAAAACCAGGTCGGGTCGAGCCACTTGAACGTGGTTACCTCCTCTCAGACTGGATCCGTGGCAGGTGGATCTTCCAGAGCCCTGAAGGTATTTTGTACTGGAGAAGGTCTCAATGGAGCCAGAGTCGGACGTGAAGTTAAAACTCTCATCAACACGACCAGAGCAGGCCATGGTAATTTTGGAATGTCCAGCAGTTGTATGATCATCAGTTGAATTTCAATTCGTTGGTTCAGCCAAGCCTGTGTCAAATTGCTTGAAATATTGAGCATGAAGTATAATATTGTAATAACCCGGGGTCCTCAAACTAATTATAGAAGGTCAGGTTTATTGAAAGTTGTCAGATGGCTTGGAAGATGTAAAATGCTTAATTGATTAAGTCTTGAAATCTGCTGTTTCTATTACTCTCGCTCTACTTTCCGATATAAATCCATTTGTCAAAGGTACATAACCAAAGAGTCTGAATAGCACCAATTTAATTCTCAAATTATATTGCCACTAAATTTAATTAATTATTAAAATAATTAATCGGCAATATAATTTTAAATATTATTCAATTTATTGGATCTAGGGATCCAACACTGCCCCCTCCTTAAATCTGTTCGTCCCGAACAGACATCTATTCCCATTTTCATTTTTACTCTCGGAATAGGATCCGATCTTCCAACAATCTCATGGCTGCAAATCCCAGATCCATTTGCTTTGCCATCTTCTGGGATTTCTGTTTCCCCCCTTTTACTTCTGCGTCCCGCAAGTTTCAGTCGCGGAACATCGCCATTTCTATGCTCAACCTCCTGCTCCACCATGGCGCCAGATCTCAGACTCTCTACAGGATCACCTGCTCCACTCTCAATGCTAGGCATTGTCTCGAAATCCCGAGCACTCCCTTCTGTGATCTCCAATGGAGCCGAAACATCTGCAGGCTCCACTGACTTAGCTGATTCGATGGGCTCCGCTGGTAGATCCGCGGACACCCCCGAAGACTCCACAGTTCCAATTGATCTCAAGGGCTTCGCCGGCAAATCCACGTGACTCATCAGTAACTCCTCGGGCTGCACCAACAACTCCACATGATCCACCGGCAATCCCACAGGCTCCTCCGAAAGTTCCACTTGCTCCACTAAAACCTCCGTGAGCTCTCTGGGCCCTGCTGACGACTCGACCTGATCTGGTAACTCTATGGGCTCCAACGTCGAGTTCTCTAAGTCTGCCATCACGCACAGAGTTTCTGGAGACACGCACGCACTGTGGTTGGATGTGCCTTCTAATGACTCCATCCCAATGCTGCCAGAAACGGTACTTGGAACATCAGAACTCTTCTCAGTAGAGTTTCCACCAGAAACCAAAGAGGCATCCTGACGCGGAACCGCTGTGCCTTTCAAATCGCCCCTAATACTCCTAATACACTCCCTCAAATCCTCTGCTAATTCTCTCAGCAACTTACGATATTCAGACTCGAATTCGTATTCCTCCGGGTCATGGCCATTCTCTGTCAGCCATGCCCCAAGTCGTTCTCGTATCTCAGCTTTCGTGCCTTTGCAATCCAGGCCACGATCTCTCAATTCTTGTCTCAATCGAGGCACGTACAATTCATCCAAGTATTTCGGCATCCTTCACTTTTCAACCAACAAACTTCTACCTTAGTTACTCTTGGACACCCTTTAACTCTAAATCCCACTCCTGACACCAATGTAATAACCCGGGGTCCTCAAACTAATTATAGAAGGTCAGGTTTATTGAAAGTTGTCAGATGGCTTGGAAGATGTAAAATGCTTAATTGATTAAGTCTTGAAATCTGCTGTTTCTATTACTCTCGCTCTACTTTCCGATATAAATCCATTTGTCAAAGGTACATAACCAAAGAGTCTGAATAGCACCAATTTAATTCTCAAATTATATTGCCACTAAATTTAATTAATTATTAAAATAATTAATCGGCAATATAATTTTAAATATTATTCAATTTATTGGATCTAGGGATCCAACAATATTATTATGCGATAAAATTCTATTCTTTTAAATTCCAACATTTAATATTCGAATTAATCTTTTTTTATTTTTAGGGGTACTGACGGCTCAATGTTATGGACCCACGAGGGCTGCCCGTTGTAGGCTTCTCGACCCCAACGAAAGTGGGGTGTACCAGCTCTACATTGAACCCCTGGAAGGAGGACAACACAATTTGCAGATAAAATTCAACAAGGAGCATATTGCCGGTTGTTATTTCATAATATTTTTATTTATTTGAATTTATTTATTTATTTGAACTTTATTTATTTGTTTGTTTTTTTTTATTTATTTATTTGTTTATTTTATTTTTTGATAAAGACCTTTGAAATTAAATTTAACATATAAGCCAATTTTTAATTTGCAAATACTCAGCCTTAAGGTAGAGCTTAGTTTGAAAGACTCAAAAGCACGGCAAAAATGAGACATTAACAAATAGGATCCGATATGCAATTCCAATTTAAAGTTGAATTATATTTTCTACGCTATTCTTATCTTGTGTCTTTGGACATTTGTCAACGTCCAAGTATGTGTCGGACCCGATAAGCAAGTGCTGAGGACTGGTTTATATCGCCTCCGTGGAACATTTCCGGGCAAAACATTTTGTAACTCTAAGAATACTGCAAGAAATAATTTCTAAAAATAATAATAATAATAATATTTGCATATTAATTAAAAAATGATTATTTCAATACAGTTATCACAAAAACAGACTCGGCATCTCGATAACGATATTCAGGCGATCGAAAACGCATGCGAAGTCCGAAACTCATGAATATTTTATAATAATTCTCTCTTCCCAGGTAGTCCTTTCTCGTTCAAAGTGTCGTACCCGTCGGACGCCAGTAAGGTCAAGTGTACGGGGCCTGGTATAAAGTCTGGGTCGTTGAGAAATTTCAGAGGCGTTTTTACCGTCGATACAACCAAAGCTGGGTCCGGACAATTGGGTGTTCACGTCAGGGGACCAAAAGGTAAGGCTCTTTTGTGACGTCATGCCATCGTCATTGTCGTCATCATCATCAGATTCATCATCATCATCATCATCAATGCCTAAGTCACTATTGTTATTAATTTCATTTTAATATTGCAATTTTCTGTTGTTGATATATACATGGACATATTAAGTTGGTTTTAAAAATCCTTACTAGAGCAGATTGTTGTTGTTCTTGTTGTAGCCATTGCCGTTATCGTTGTGGTCGTTGGTGTTGTTGTTGTTGGTGGTGGTGTCGGTGTTGTTGTTGTTGAAGAGATGCTCCGTGTCGCTGAATGAAAGATAATTTTTTTCGCGATTTTCCGCACCAGAGTTTTTCTTGTTTCTGATCGACAACGTGAAAGGCTTTCGTTACAAAAAACTTCATGAAATATTTCTCCCTAGGTGGCTTCAACGCGGAGTTGAGCCGCGAAAATCACAACGACAAGAAAATCGTCTGCTCCTATAGCCCCACCGAGCCGGGCGATTACATCATCAGGGTCACGTGGTCCGGGGACGACGTGCCCGGAAGTCCGTTCAGCATCAGGGTCACTGACGATGCCTATACGTACGGACAGAGAACCGCATCACCTCAGGAGAGGTTCAGGAATGTTCAGTACGCCCTTCAGTGAGAAACTATGAGACGAAGATGATGACGACGATGACGATGATGATGATGGTGGTGATGATAGTGATTAAAGGGGGTGATGGAGAAGGTGAGGCTCTTAACGAACGGTATTTGGCCGAACGGATTGAAAACGAAATCCCGATTTCATTAATTTCCAGTGTTTATTTTAGTTCTTTGTTTAATTATTCCATGCTTAATCATTCTATGTTTCTCAATAACCGCTGCAATATCGCTCACGTTTCTATTCTTACCTCGTTAATAATGATTTAGCGCTTCCAAGGGCTTTTGTCATCGTTCACAATTTTCCATCGTAGTCCAAGAATTTAATTTTTTTATTTATTTTAAAATATATTTTTAAAATAATTAGAATTATTATATAATTTTTTTTTACAGAATTTTACCCATACGTTATTCGTATATAACGCATTTTTAAAATAAATTATATTTAATAATAATTTTGCAAATGTCTTTTCGAACATTTTCTTCACAGAATATTTGAACGTTTGGCTTTTTCCCTGGACGAAGGTAGCGTGCTTCAGAGTTGATGTTTCGTGTGAGCCAATTATTTACCAATTATTTGCCAATTATTTACCAATTATTTATCAATTATTTACCAATTATTTAGTAATTATTTACCAATTATTTACCAATTATTTACCAATTATTTGCCAATTATTTGCTAATTGTTTTCCATTATTTCCGATTACTACATTTTGTGACCTGTCCTTTTTGTTGATAAACTTGAAGTTAATTGTTTCTTTTTTTCGTTCACAAATGTGAATGACGATGAAAACGATCATGATGACGATCACGATCATATTATTAATTTGTTTATTATTTTTGAAATATTGGTTTAGTAAAATAATTAAAAAACATTAATAGATTAAAAAATATTAATATTAAATATTAATTAATTGCAAAATAGTTTTAATTGAGCAACATTTCGATAGCACGAGATTGTCATCTCATCAAGTTAATGATTTGTTTGTGTTTGGTGACATCATACAAGAGGAAGAAGATGAAGACGAAGATGATGATGATGATGACAATGATGATGATGATGACGACGATGATGAAGAAGACAGTGATAATGATGATGATTATTGATACAAACTTCTAGGTAGTCTTAAGAAACCCTGAAACGTTGCAAGTTTGGTTTGTTCGTCGTTAGAAATTAAACTTTCGATTCTCTGTTCGTGCAACATTTGTGTCCAACATTTGTGTTCAACATTTATTTATTCTTTTTAAACTCTTAACAGGAAAATATGTCTTCAGTGAAATTTGAAACGAAATCGAGTTTGTACGCCTCCAAAACTTTCTGTTCTTTTGAGGAAAATTGTTTCCCTTGGTTTCCGTGACCACAAGTTGCTATGGGAACGATGCGATTTGAAAGGTTTAGAAATTGTTGTTGTTGTTGTTGTTGTTTGTTTGTTTCTTTTGGTAGTTTTGTTTGAGTTTCCCAAAGTTTTCTAACAGAAATTTTAACTGAAATTAAATAAAAATAAAAAGATTCGAGGCTTTAGTATTTTTTTACTTGATTTGACAACAGCAACATCATCAGTTGCAGCAACAACATCAACAGTTGAAACAGCAACATTATCGGTTGCAACAACAGCAACATCATCAGTTGCAACAGCAACAAAATATGTCGCTACAAGGACAACAAAATATCTTCTTTTATCGACGATGTGAAAAACAAAACTGTGTAAAAGCCAGTGCCACGCATAGTCTTCCGCTTCATTCATTCACTGCTCTTTCTGTTCGCTTTTATCTCTCCATCTGTCATCTCAATATCACATGGCTTTTTCCATCCATCCATCTTAATCCGTCCGTCCGACTGACCCAAGTCCTCGTGGCTAAGCTCTTCTTATTCTGCCAATTATTTTATTTTCATTCGTTTCCTTCCTTCCTTCCTTCTGTTATCCAATCAATCAATCTTCAATCAGTCCATCCATCCATCAACGGAGTTGATACGCTAAGATGATCAATTTTTCTTTAATTGTTCTGATGTCAACGTGATGTGATGCTAAATATTTTTCTTTTTCGAAATAAAAAATAAATAAAAATAAATAAATGTTTTTATACATCGAACGAACAATGATTTTATTGCCGTCAATGTAGACCATATCAGTGGATTGATCTTCATTCATTTTTGAGCCATCAATCCATCTTTCCATCGCAAACCTATCCCCGAGTCATCAATTCATTCAGTCCATCTTTTAGGGACTTCACTTCACATCGTCCTCCATCCAACCATCCATTTGTTATTCTCCTGCTCTTCAGCACCTGCTCCTCTCTTTCTGTTTACCAAAAAAAAAAGAAGTCCTTCTGTGCATTGATGCTTTTCCAGAGAGTCAGATGAATTCATTCACTTTCCCCAATGCATCGATGCATGCACTCGTCAGTGCATCAATTCGCTCGTGTGTTTGCGAGCTTCCGATGCCTACCCTTCCCAAGGTTTAAAAGCAGCGGTCAATTTGGCATCCGTCACTTCCGGGAAAAGCCGTTTTATTCATTTTCACCGAAAAGTCGGAAAACAATTAAAATAAATTATGATTTAATAGTTTTTATAAACAATTCAAAAAAATAATAATTCATCACACGTTGGCGGACAAATAAACAGACAGTTACAAACGAAGATTTGCAACATTAGCAAAGGTTGGTTAAACCTTTATAAAAAAAAGACTAATTTTAATAATAATTACAATAAAAATTAATAATAATAATACCAATTAATAATATCAATAATAATAATAATAATAATAATAATTAATAATAATCATCATAATAATAATAAATAAGCAATAAATAAAAATATAATTAAAATAAATTCTGAAATAATTGAAATGTTTTTTTTTTATTCTGAAAATTAAACCCTCGACTGAAATTTAAGCCTCAACCAATGGCAGGTCAATCAACAGTTTCGTGTCGACATTTCTTTGGAAAGTTTTCGATTTTTTTATTCAGATTTGATTAAAAATCTTAAAAAATATTTTTATATATCTTAAAAAATATTTTAAAATATTTAATTTGAAAAATTGGTTTGCGAGTAATTGCTTATCTATCAATGTTTATAAATCAAATTTTATGGTTTTTCACTCTTCCAGAAAGGTCATTGCATGTAACTCCTCTCTCTACATAGATAAGTTTTCCCTAAATAGAGTCACAAGTATTAGATATTTAGGGATCACAATAGATGAACACCTTTCTTGGCTAAACCATATATCTTATTTACAAAATCGCATCTCCAGAAATATTGGAATAATATCAAGGATACGGCCTTTTATCAACACAAAAATAGCACTTTCATTATATTTTTCACTTGTCTATCCCTACCTAACTTACTGTAATATCATATGGGCTTCTACTTACAAGACACACTTACATCAGTTATCATTATTACAAAAACGGATTGTGCGTGTCATTTTCCTGTTGCCGCCTCTATCATCGACTGTCTCTGCTTTTACAAACAATAATTTACTAAGTGTAACCCAAATTCATGACTTACAAACTGCCCTTTTTATGTTTGCCTACAACTTCAATTCTATTCCTAAAATATTTTCAGATTTTTTCATACCAAGCAATACCTATAACAATCCTTCTTATTTCTTACGTAACACTCACGAATACAGTCCTACCTTTGCTAAATCTACTTTGAAATTATTTTCTATACAATGTTATGGGCCAAGATTATATACTTCAATTCCAGATTCAGTTAGGGAATTAACTTGTTTTCATTCATGTCCTTTTGAGTTATTGTTTCTGTTGTTTAAGAAATTGTATAAGTCTCATTTAGTAAGGGTTGTTTGAATTTACATGGTTGTATTATATATATTATGATTTTTAGGGCCAGTCTGTTTAGCGGAAGCTTGCGCTTCCTTAAGACTGACCCTATGAGTTTATTTTGTATTTTAAGTTTAAATTGTTTCGTTGGTGTACATAATTGTTTGTTCAATTGTTTGTTCAATAAACTCTAAACTCTCAAATAAGAAAATAAAAAATAAGAAATAATTTAATTTTTTTTTATTAAATTTATTTAATTTAAATAACATATTTTAAAATATTTTATTTAAAAAAGATTTTTTAATTTAAAATTTGGTTCCGTCCCCTTTCTTACTGCATAATCACTCGGTTCAATGCTTTCTTATTATTATTCAAATTTATTAAATATTCATGAATTCTCATTATTATTCAAGAGTAATGATAATTATATGGCTACTATAAGCTATCACGTCATCATTAATATTAATGAGTAATAAATAAAATGTGTTCGATCAACCGTGAAATCCGATAAAAGCTGACCCACTGAAGCATGACGGGTTCCAATTATTCTTCAACTCGTCTCAGCACCAATTAAAACCGATGAGAACTTAATTTAAAACTGTAATAATAATAATAATAATAATAATAATACATGTAATACAATATAATATAAATAAATATAAATATCATATATAATACATATTGTTGGATCCCTAGATCCAATATATTGAATAATAATTAAAATTATATTGCCGATTAATTAATTTAATAATTAATTAAATTTAGTGGCAATATAATTTGAGAATTAATTAATTGTTGCTATTCAGACTCTTTGGTTATGCACCTCGACAAATGGATTTGTATCGGAAAGGGAGCGAGAATTAGAGAACAGCAGATTTCAAGACTTAATCAATTAAGCATCGTGCATCTTCCAAGCCATCTGACAACTTTCAATAGGCCTGACCTTCTATAATTAGTTTGAGGACCCCGGGTTATTACATTGGTGTCAGAAGTGGGATTTAGAGTTAAAGGGTGTCCAAAAGTAACTAAAGTAGAAGCTTGTTTAATTGAAAAGTGAAGGATGCCGAAGTACTTGGATGAATTGTACGTGCCTCGATTGAGACAAGAATTGAGAGATCGTGGCCTGGATTGGAAAGGCACGAAAGCTGAGATACGAGAGCGACTTGGGACATGGCTGACAGAGAATGGCCATGACCCAGAGGAATACGAATTCGAGAATCCATCCCATAAAAAAATGGAAGAATTTCTTGATTTTATGAAAAAGTCCGTAGATGAGTTGAGGAGGAGTATTAGGGGCGATTTGAAAAACACAGCGATTCCATGTCAGGATGTCTCGCTGGTTTCGGGTGAAAACTCTACCGAGAAGAGTCCTGTTGGTTCTTTTGAATTCGAGTCCGAATATAGTAAGTGGCGGAGAAAGTTTGCAGAGAACTCTAGGAGGACTATTAGGGGCGATTTGGAAAACACAGCGATTCCGCGTCAGGATGCCTCTTTGGTTTCTGGTGGAAACTCTACTGAGAAGAGTTCTGATGTTCCAAGTACCGTTTCTGGCAGCATTGGGATGGAGTCATTAGAAGGCACATCCAACCACAGTGCGTGCGTGTCTCCAGAAACTCTGTGCGTGATGGCAGACTTAGAGAACTCGACGTTGGCGCCCATAGAGTTATCAGATCAGGTCGAGTCGTCAGCAGGGCCCAGAGAGCTCAAAGAGGTTTTAGTGGAGCAAGTGGAACTTTCGGAGGAGCCTGTGGGATTGCCGGTGGATCATATGGAGTTGTTGGTGCAGCCCGAGGAGTTACTGATGAGTCACGTGGTGTTGCCGGTGGAGCGCACGGATTTGATGGTGGAACAAGTAGAGTCTACAGAACAGCCAATGGATTTCCCGACAGAGTCTGCGAAGTTATTAGTACCGCCCGAGGAGTCACCGATGAAGGACATTGAGTTACCAGTGAAGCACACGAAGTTTACATTTACATTTACATTTATTTGTCCAATATTTTACGTGCGCAATGTTATCCCAAGGGGATGTAAAGGCACGGCGGCAGGGTTCACAAGTCCACAGTCTATGAAATGTAAGATTCAAAAAAAAAAAAACAAAAAACAAAAAAAAAACAAGCAAACATAAAATAAGATGAGGTTAAAATAAAAGTGAGTAAACGGAATGGAGTAAAATAAAATAAAATAATAAAGACAAGGAAAGAACACAAGCTATAGATTAGAGAATTATTGGTATGACGACACAAATAGATGTGTTTTCAGTCGAGATTTGAAGGCCTCTGACGACTGGGCCAGACGAATGCTCGGAGGAAGCAGGTGATGGTGGAACAAGTAGAGTCTACAGAACAGCCCATGGATTTACCAGCTGATGTTTTGGCTCCATTGGAAATAACAGAAGGGAGTGCTCGGGATTTCGGGAGAGTGCCTAGCAAGAAAAATGGAGCAGGTGATCCTGTAGAGAGTCTGAGATCTGGCGACATGGTGGAGCAGGAGGTTGAGCATAGAAATGGCGATGTTCCGCGACTGAAACTTGCGGGACGCAGAAGTAAAAGGGGGGAAACAGAAATCCCAGAAGATGGCAAAGCAAATGGATCTGGGATTTGCAGCCATGAGATTGTTGGAAGATTGGATCCTATTCCTAGAGTAAAAATGAAAATGGGAATAGATGTCTGTTCGGGACGAACAGATTTAAGGAGGGGGCAGTGTTGGATCCCTAGATCCAATATATTGAATAATAATTAAAATTATATTGCCGATTAATTAATTTAATAATTAATTAAATTTAGTGGCAATATAATTTGAGAATTAATTAATTGTTGCTATTCAGACTCTTTGGTTATGCACCTCGACAAATGGATTTGTATCGGAAAGGGAGCGAGAATTAGAGAACAGCAGATTTCAAGACTTAATCAATTAAGCATCGTGCATCTTCCAAGCCATCTGACAACTTTCAATAGGCCTGACCTTCTATAATTAGTTTGAGGACCCCGGGTTATTACAATATATACATTTATGAAAGAAATTTATCATGATAAAGATTTTTTAATGTAACATTACAAATATTTATAATATCAAAGAATATTTCAAATGATTTGAAATGACATTAAGTTTTAAATTTAAAATAAACATATTATTTCAATAAATTTCATTCAAAAATCTTGAAAATTCTCTGAACATGTTTTCCAAAGCAACTGAATGACAAATGATCAGGGGATAGCAAAAGCAAGACACAAGCGAAAGATTAATTCTGTTTAATATATTAAAATCAACATTTCGGACATTTTTATCTCACGATTTTATTTAAATTTAGCAACAAAAGTCCGAAAAATTTTTAATAATCAATTGATAATGAATAATACTCAAAAAATTAAAATTAACTACGATTATTATTATTATTACTATTATCATTATTATTATTATTATTATTATTATTATTAACCAAACAGAAGTTAAACAGAAGCAAAGAAATAAATGAAATAAAATAGCGCTACATAAATGAATAAAGAATTTTTTTATTGATGATTCATTGGTCCTTCCTATCTCTTGAGTTGTGCATCTCATTCGTAACTCGATCCAAAATGGCGAGTTGAAAGGAACGAAAAATAAAAACAAATTAATGGAGATTTTTTTGCCATTTATCGTCATATTTTATAAACAAATTATCAGAAGTGAAGACGAGGCAAAAGCGAGCTATAATTTCTCGTATCGATTTTTTAAAAAAAAAAACAAATTTCCAAAAAGTGACGTCTTTTTGAATTATAGTTTAATTGTAATTTAAAACCTTATAATCGATAATTGCAAAGTGAAATTTGTATTATTATTATTATTATTATATTAATTATATTATAATAATACTATTATTATTATACTATTATTTTTTTAATTTTTGTTGTTGTTGTTATCCATTTTACATTATTATTATTATTATTATTATGATTATTATTACTATTATTATGATTATTATTATTATTATTCCTATTATTATTATTATTATTATTATTATTCCTATTATTATTATTATTATTATTATTATTATTATTATTTTTATTATTATTATTATTATTATTCTTATTTTACATCTCAGTTTATATTCATCGATATCCTTGCATAAGAACCAGGCATCAATAATTCAGTCGCTTGATCCTCCTCCGGAATAAATCCTTGTCCTTTCCATTCCTTGAAGTTAATGACGTCACAATCCCAGGTCACTCCGGGGTCATCCATTGTTTTATAATAAAGTTGCTGAACTTTATTCTACATATTATTTAATAAATGAATACAAGTATTGTTGTTAATCATTTTATTTGATATATTATTTATTTATTTATTATATTATTAATATATTATAATAATTACAACCTATATAATAATTTAAATAAATATACAAATATAATTTAATATTTAGGATTTAAGTACTATTTTTTATAATAGTGTTGCTCAATAAATTAATTTAAATATTGTTGTTTATCGTTTTATCCGATATATTATTTATTATATTATTATAGATTCAAATATTATTATTTTTTAATATATAGTAATATAGATTTTTATTACAATAAATTTTATTACAATGTTCAATAAATTATTTGGCGCATTATTTATGATGTTATTACATGTATTATTTAACACATCCTTATTTTTAAGATTTTATTTAGACTTTTTGTTATTATTATTTTTTTTTTCATAAAATCAAAATAATTCCAATTTGCATTTAAAATGTTCCTCTCAACGATACTCGTGAGAACAAATTGAAGGGAAATACAGTGCATAAAATGACCTCATTGACCCCACTGACCTCATTAACCCCGCTGATACTTCAAGTTTAAAGTTGCTAATTAATTAAAACTGCTGCATTCTGAATTTTCGCGGGTCAAAGTTCAAGCCACGTGACTTGGTTTGCCTTAGAAGTTTTTTTTTTGTTTAAATTTGTTCAAAAGAAGTTAATTGGACGATTAAATTCTTCGAATAAAACTTTAATAATAATAATAATAATAATAATAATAATAATAATATATAACTATGAAGTCATCCATTAATGACGTCATCTCAAAGACAGTGAATTCAAATTAATGACGTCACAACAACTGGAAATTAAATTTTAGAAACAATAATAAACAAAGAAGAAAATATTTTTATTCTTTGCTCTTCTGTTTCTTTTCTATGTTTCGATGATTGATATATTAACATTCATTTGCTTGTGCATTTATTTATTCAATTGATTAATTAATTATTTATTTAATTATTTACTTATTTATTCATTCATTTATTTTGAAAACTTGTTATGTCTTTCTTTCTGTTGAATGAGAGATTAAACATGCAACGTCATGTATTATTAGAAGTATATTGTTTCACGTGTTGATTGGACTGAGGTAAAGATCGCGTGACGTCATTTACGAACTGAAATAATTTTTAAAATTAATTATTAATTAAATGATTAATTAATTTTTAAAATAATTATCGTATTTTAACGATGCAAAATTCGAATACATTTTCGAAAATTCTTTTTCTGGATTTAAAAACAAAAAAAAATTAAACGAGAAAAAATTAAAAATTAAATAAATAAAGTCGCTAAATGTTTTGAAATGATTAAAATTAATTAATCTAAATATGGAAGTAATTCATGAAAAATAAGCAATCCAAAACTTCATGAAAATAATTGGATATAATTGGATTATTATTTACAAATCAATAACCGATTAATTTGTTATTTTATTTATTAATTAATTAATTTATTTATTTATTATTATTATTATTCATTTATTATTAATTAATCTATTAATTCCTGGCAATGTGAATTAACAAGGAAAGGTATGATGAAGGATCAAAAGCAAGCTTTCATATATCTTCAATATTATTTCATATATCATCGTCGTTTGAATAAATCTTCTTTATTCTTGTAATTGTTTTTCAGCTTATAAATATATAATAAAATTATATTATCAACTGGTCATAATAAAACAATAATATTATATATTATATAATAATTAATATTATTAATTAATTAATAATTAGTGTTATTATATAATATATAATATTAATATCAATATTATATAATTATAATAATATTATTATTAATTATTATTATTATTATTGTTATATTACGCCATCCCCGTAATTAAAAGATATTATAAATTACTGAACATTGAACGGCAATTAATTTGAAGAGGCAAAACATTGGCAGGTTCTTTTCCATGTCTTCTCTCAACAACCACTTGGACGTCCCTCACTTCCTCCGCATCTCCACCTCCGTCCGTTCCAACGTCGTCGTCATCCTCCTCCTCATTCTCGCCGGATTCGTCGTGTCCCTTAGCATGGCGAATCTAATAAACTCCATGAAACGACAAGAGCCGCTTTGTCATCTTCGTCAGTTACGCATCGGCAGCGACTGTCATCATCATCGTCATCATCATCATCGCCATGTTCATCAGCATCATAGACATCTTCGTCGTCGTCGTCATCATCGCCAGCAAGATGGAGGGCAGAGAGGAGAAGAAGAGCAGAAAGAAACTGCGGTTTCAAATTCCGACCAAATTGAGGAAGCATCGCTCAATTCACCTGCAAGTGGTGACGAAAAAAGTGCGCCGATTGAGCGGAAAGAATTGCCAGGAGTCACAGAAAGTCACGTGATAGCATCGTGCCGGGAGACAAAGTCATCAATCGAAACAGCCAAAAGGAACGTCCTGAACAGAACAGGAGATGACGTCATGACGAGGGGATGTGACGTCATGACGAGAAGATGTGACGTCACTAGGAGACTCCGTGACGGATTAGAGGCGCCGGAAACGAGTCGCGAGAATTTTTATCGATTCGATTCCAGGAAAGAAAAAGCGAGGAAAAGTAGAAAAAAACATTTTTCAAGAGAAAAAATCGAGACTAAATTTGATGAAATTCCAATCGCTCAAAAGCTTCCTTTCGGTCTCGGAATGCAATTCGTTGAAAATGAACGACAATCGACACTCGAATCGAGCAGCGAGCGACACAAGCAGAGGGCAACATCGGCGACATCGGCGACGGCAGACGACGACAAACGACTCCGACGGTCGAGAAGAAACGTCGCTGCCTCGAAACAAGATCACGAGACAGTCTCTCGATCAAACTCGAGACCTCATTCAGCTCCTCTTGCTCTTCTTCCTCCTCATCATCAACACCATCATCATCATCATCATCATCGTCCCCACAGAATAAATGGTTTCGTCTGGTTGACCTTCCAGCCACCGGAACTGAGACTAAAACCTTTCCAGAACGCTGAATTCCTGGTCACGCTTCAAATCCTCGACACGGAAATCAGGACAGGGGTTCATCCGGATTGGCTGATTTATTTGGGGGTCTGCTGCCCCGCGGATCCGTCCGTAGTGACGGAGGTTGGCAAACCTTCACTACTAGACGGGGGAGGTAATTCTTTGGTAATGCCAGGCGTGGACCCTCGACATCGACATCATCAGCTGGCAGTGAATTATTCAGTCATGTCCCAAACTACTTCATCATCGTCATCGTCGTCGTCATCATCGTCGGCATCATCGTCGTCATCATCATCGTCATCATCATCATCATCATCCTCGTCCTCATCGTCACCGCTATTGTTTCCATCGATTCAGTCACTGGGACAGCCTTCGTCGTTGTTTGACTTTCGTAATTTAAAAATTTCAATGGATTTTTTGAAACCTTTGACGTCGTCGTCATCATCATCACCGTCACCACCATCTCCGTCGCCATTATCATCATCATATTCTTCATCTTCATCATCATCATCATCAACCTCTCATCCCCAACCGACATCGTCATCGCTCAACACTTTTCAGTCATCGCATTTGTTGTCAAACTCATTCAGACAAGATCAAAGGCTTCCGTCATCGTCATCGTTGTCATCATCACCATCATCATCATTATCAACGTTGTCGTCGTCGTCGTCATCATCACCACCGGAGCAGATGAACTTTTTGAGACTGGCACGTCTCAAGGACAGCGTGCACTCCTTCAAGGTCAGTGTAAAGAGCGGCAACATAGGCAGGACGAACGTCAAGTTCTACGTCATCAAAACCTGCTCAACAACAACAACAACAACATCAGCAACAACATCATCAGCAACCACAACAACAACATCAGCAACATCAGCAACAACATCAGCAACGACAACAGCAACAAATGGCACTCGATTCAAGCGATACAACTGCGAGAAATTGCTCAACAACGAGATGAGGAGCCACGATAGCTCCTACGATGGTGATGATAATGATGACTACGGTGATGGTGGCGGTGATGATAGTGATGACAAAAATGATGCTGATGACGACAACGACGATGACGTCGGAGAGGATTGGCTGCATTACGAGGGCGGATCCGAGCCTTGGTGGATTCCCCAAGAATACCAGGTGATAGACCATTCCATGAATAATTAATCAGCTCATGAATAATCGATCGGTCCATGAATATTTAATTCAACAAGTCGGATTAATTGAGTGAGCCGTCGAGAGGTAATTTAAGGAGCTTCGAGCCTCAATTTGCCCCTCACGTGATCTTGAAAAACGAAACTGTTTTTCGACAATTCCAGGTCAAGGTCATTCCGTCCGTTGGTTCGGAGGTGAAACTCTTCCTTAGGACTTTGTTCTCCATCCTCCTGTCAGTCTCTCTGACCTTGAACCTGAGGTCAGTTCGATGGCAGCAGCTTTTGGGGGTCCTCAGGAAGCCTCAGGAATTGATTTTGTGTCTCATCAGCAAAAGGGTCGTTTTGACTATGGTTAGGAACTTTGAAGGTTGGAATGTCTTGTTGTTGATGATGATGATGATGACGATGATGATGACGATGACGATGACGATGATGATGACGATGTTGCTGTTGTTGTTGCTGACGTTGATATTGTTGAGAGAGCTTTCCGACTGGAGGCTAGTTAATTGCAGGTGAATTGAATTAATTCACGTTGATATTCTCCCGTAAACACACGACAGTTCATCGGAAAGGCCTTGGATTGATTCCAGCTAAAAAATAAGATCCACAAGATTGACGTCGTTTTTATTACAAATTGCAATAAATTGCGATGAACGAATCGTCAAAGATTGATTACTGACTGTCATCGTTAGTGCGGGAATCTTCGAAACGTTCCTTGAAATTGATGGAAGCCATCTTTCATTGCCGCCATTTTCTTCCGATCATTTCCCGCCAGATAAGAGCAGACGTCTTAATAATCACGTTTTACGACCCACCTTTGCACTATGAACCAACGCCGGGGACTATCATCCGGTCCAGCAATTGAATTAACACAAAGATGTCTCCATTGTTTACGATAGTCTCTAATTGTGGCAGAGGAGGCATAATTATACCTTGGAGTTGAATAATTATGATTAATCATGAATAATAATTATTACGCCATAATAAAGACAACTGGTAAACAGTACCCGACCCTGGATTCCTGTTGGCTAGTTAGGGAAAAGAATGAGTTCCTTTCGCTTTCTGTTTCACCTTCCCGGAAGAGGTGACCCACTTATGGTTACGAATGACCCAACTTAGCATTTAAAGGCTTTTATTCTCACCGAGTCCACACAATACTTCAATCAGATGGGCTTTTCTTTGTGGATTTCTGAAAGAAAAAAAATTAATTAAAATTTAATAAAATAAAAATAAAATAATATAACATTTAATTAAATAATAAATTAAATCACTTCTAAGTTTGGTTGTATAATTCGTGTAAATGTTATGGCGATTGTTTCATTGAGATAATTTCCTTAAAATAGAATTATCATTAATAATAATATTTTATTATTTTTATTTTGTAAGATATATTTGTAATAATAATAATAATAATAATAGTAATTACTACTGTTGAAAAGCTTTGACAGATAAGTTAATCTAGGTAATCTCGGTGAATTATTTTAAAATGTATCGAACAAATGAATTTATATTTATAAACATTTAAAAATAATATATTTAAAGCTAAAATATTAAACATCATTTTTTACTGAATTATTTCTTAATAAAAAGTTATTTATTGATAGAAATAAAATTATCTGCCATTAAAAGTGAATTTAATTTCTCGTTGAAAGCAACCTCCAACCTTCCTTGCCACTTCCTCTGACGTCAGAAGATGTTGGAAGTGAAATTAAATTTGGAAATAAAAATAAAAAAAAATCAAATTGGATTTATAAATAAATAGTAAATTGAATTTCAAAATAAAAAAATAAATTGAATTTCAAAATAAAAAAAATAAATTAAATTTCAAAATAAATAAATTAAATAAATTAAATTTCAATTGAATTAAATTTCAATCGAATTTTTGTAAATCTTTAGAAAAAACATTTTTTTTTTTGCGAAAACCTGGGGCACATGAGACGCCAAAGAATTTATTGCTAATGAAATTGACGATGACGACGACGACGACGATGATGATGATGGTGATGATGATGATGACGACGATGATGATGATGATGATGATGACGACGACGATCATGATGATGATGCTAGAACGAGGATTAATATGATGAACATGATGACGATTGCAGCAATAGACGGACCCTTTGAAAGGAGCCATTAGCAAATATTGATTGAAATAGAAAAATGATTGAACTTTGATTGAACTTGATTGACTAAACTTTGACGTCAGAGGAAATGAAGATTGATCGGAGTTTTGTAATTGTTTGCGAATGTCCGAGGATGAAATATTTAAAATTCATTTCCAAAAATTATTCATATTTTTTATTTATCATTATTAAATATTAATAATAAAATAATAAAACCACCAAAGCCAACAACAATAACATTAATAATAATAATAATAATATGTTATTATTATTAGTATTATCATTATTATTAAGATGACGACGATGACGATATATTATTATTATTATTATTATTATTATTATTATTATTATTATTATTATTATTATGACGAATACGACAAAGACGATATATTATTAGATTATTATATATTATTATATTATTAAATATTATTTTTATTAATTACATATTATCATTATTATTATTATTATTATTATTATTTAAAAATAAATAGTCATTTAATGCATCTTCCTAGCATTATATCCTGACTAATAATCCTGTCCTCATAGATTTGCAATGCCATCAGTTTGGGCATTCAACCGTTTGACGACTCATGTGTAACATTTTCACGCTTGGCTGGATTCGCCATGCTGGATTCTCAATCACGTGACATTACAAACTGCCATTGTTGTTGTTGTTGTTGTTGCTACTGCTATTATTGTTGCATCAGTTATGGGCTCCGGAGGATTTAAAATTTGAATAAAAATTAATTAATTAATTATTTAAATAAATTTCCAACCCAAATTAGGTCAGGTTAATTAGGTCGGGTTAATTAGGTCGGTATCTATTTTGCTTTACTGTATGTTAATATTATATGATGATATTTTATTAATATAATGTAATAAATTAATGTAATTTCTGGCAATAATTTCTCATAATAAATAATAAATATCCTTAATCTTAAACTGCAATTTTCATAATCCATTTCCTGTCAAACTTAAATCCATTTAATTATTTCCATGACTTAATCCAAGAATAATGTTTTAAAATTCAATAATAAAATAATAATAATAATAAATAAAATAAAATTCAAAATAAAAAAAATTTATTCCTGAAAAATTATTAATGACTTTTATTGGTCAGAAAGCCCTTCTAAGAAAAGAAGAAATATCTGATTTAACTGCTTGTAGACCGATGAATGAGAGAAAGTAGAAGGAAGGAGAGACAGTCTGAGAAAGATTTAGAAACTCATTGGACGTTAGAGACAGATACGCGAGCAGATTTCAATTTTACGCATCGCTGCCAGGGTCGTGACCCCGAGCTGGACGGCGGCCATGTTGCACATCAACTTCCGGTGTTGAGCAACTGAATTTGAGGAGGAAATGACGTCACAATGACTGATGATTGTGTGACAGGCGAGCTTTCGGAGAGCATAAATAGCTCGTTAGAATCACATTCGGTCAGGTCAGGTCATGGCGATTTCAAAATTTTAGGTTTCCTCGCTAGGTGGCAGGTTATCGTTTTTTGAAGAATTTGAAATTCATTTAACGTCTGATTTAATATTTAAAAAGCTATTTTTCTTTTCTTTTCTTTTCGTTTTTAATAAATAATTTAATTAATAAAATAATGGATTGATGGTTCTATGAATGAATGAGTGAATGAGTGAATGAATGAATGAATAAATGAATTTTACTTCAACGGTACAAGATTCTCGAGTTAAGAGGCAATAAAAAGTCGTATAAAATAAAATAAATATTTGTTTATTTATTAATAAAAAATATTACAAATTAATGATGATGATTTCAAAGGTCAGACATGGGTCACTTGTTACTATAAATAAATAAATAAATAGTAGATAAAGTCAGGTGTCATTGAAATTTTTTCAGCGAATTTCTGATTTGTCAAAAGAAATTATAATTTAATCAATTATTTATTATTTAATATGAATTAATATGAATTAAATTTAATTTTAGTCGTAAATTTAAGGAAAAACCTCATCTGGAATTAATACCAGAAGGATATACACACACACGCAATCACAAATACAAACACGCACACGCACACACACGCACACGCGGGCACACTGGACTCACACACAAAGCCACAACATTCGGCACTTTTTCGTTGATTGGAAAAGATCCATTTGCACGATCCACAATATCCATTCCGAAAATTTTTGATTTTCCAAAAAAAAACGAAAAATAAGAAAAAATAATTTAAAAATATGAAAAAATATGAAAAAATAATTTAAAAATATGCACATAATGCATTCTTAAAATTAAACTAAAAATAAGCCCACCCCGGATGTGACGTCATTACATCACATTCTGACGTGGTCATAAGACGCGCTTAATCTCTATCGATCCGAAAGCATTTTGCAGGCTTTTTGAATTTATTTCGAATTTATTTAATTTTAATTTATTTATAATTTTTTTAATTTATAATTTATTTAATTTATAATTTATTTAATTTTAATTTATTTAATTTTTAATTTAATTTTTAATTAATTTAATTTAATTTATAATTTATTTTATTTTATTTATAATTTATTTAACTTTTAATTTATTTTTAATTTATTTAATTAACTTTATCTCCAGTCGTTCAAAGCAGAAGACGGAAATCAAAAAAGAAAAGAAAATGAAAAGATGGACTAAAATCTCATTTATCCATCATTGTTTATTTATATCAGATCATTTATTCAGATATAAAATTTAAAATATTAAAATATAAAAATATAAAATATATAAAATTAAAAACATTAAAATATAAAAATGTAAAATATATAAAATTCAAAATATTAAAATATAAAAATATAAAATATATAAAATATTAAAATATAAAATATATAAAATATAAAAATATTAAAATAAAAAATCTCAAATAAAATCATAAAATTATCGATGATAAAAACCAGAAATACGGACGGATATTTCCTCCATGATAAATATCCAGACGCAATCCTAATAGCATCTGACCAGCGAAGCATGGCGCTTAAGAGCGTATTAATACGTCTAGCTGGTATAATAAAATATATAACCGCGTGGCGCTGTCTTGCGCAGACCTGCGTTGCGTTTTACGCACGGCGTGGGTCGACCACGATTTACAAAGGATGTGTTCGTTACAAAATGGAACGATTACATGGGCAAACGTTTGTGTGCTTTTGCAGGATAATTTAAGAATTGGCATAGGTGGTCGTTGTGGTGGTGGTGGTGGCCATGTTGTTGTTGTTGTTGTTGTTGTTGCGTAATGACACAACAATGTTGTGGTGGTGGTGGCCATGTTGTTGTTGTTGTCGTCGTCTTGTTGTTGTTGTTGTTGTTGCGTAATGACACAATGCCGATGTGGTGGTGAACATGTTGTTGTTGTTGTTTTTACTTTTGCGTAATGACACAACAACGATGTTATTGCTGTTGTATTGGTATAAAGACTCGACTGTGTTGTGTTGTTGCTGTTGTTGTTGTTGTTGTTGTTGTTGTTGTTGTTGTTGTTGTTGTTGTTGTTGTTGTTGTTGTTGTTGTTGTTGTTGTAACTGCCAAGTCATAAACTAAACTTTTGCCTAATTTGTGTTAAGTTGCTTTTATTGGGCAGAATATTTTTTTTAAAAAGGAAATGCCCTGTTGAAGAGAGTGATGGATCGTTCAGGAAATGAGGATCGATTGAGGGAATGACAGGATGAATAAGTTGAGAAATTAATATGCAAATAATTTGCAAAATAATATCTGCAATTAATATACAAATTGTTTATTTATTATTATATATTATTAGGTATTATGCAAAAATAATTCTTGCCTCGACTGCTAAGCTGCAACTACAAATCTTTCGAGCTATATTTTAAAAGAATTGTTTTTGACAAATATAAAATGGAAATAGCTTTAAATATGAATGTAAAATATAATATTTGGCTCTCAATGACCAATGAAGGGATGAATGGAAGAATGAAGGAATAAATCACGCCTCACGGATAAGATTGTCTTCAGCGAACAACTTCATTGGAATGAACGAACGAATGAACGAATGAATGAACGAACGAACGAATGAATGAATGAATGAATGAATGAACGAACGAATGAACGAATTAATGAACGAACGAACGAATGAAGGAATGAATGAACGAACGAACGAATGAATGAATGAATGAACGAATGAACGAATTAATGAATGAACGAATGAACGAACGAACGAATGAATGAACGAACGAACGAATGAACGAACGAATGAATGAGAGAATGAAGCAATAAATAAGTGAACGAAGCTTTTAAAATACCAAGCAAACGTTTTAATGCCATTAAAATGCCAAACAATGAATTGAATGAAAGGCTGCCATCGGACCACAGTTGATGGTCTGTCATGGAAGACCTCACACGAAGACCACACACATGAAGACCTCACACGAAGACCACACACACACACATGAAGACCTCACAAGAAGACCACCCAATGGGTTCCAGTCTCCAGCTAATGAGCGCCCTGGAAAAAAAGTCTCAAACTTTCTAAATTGTTGGCCTTGCATTCAGGCGTGTCACGTTTCGATAAAAAAAATTGAATTAAATTGAATTAAAATAATTCCGTTTGGTCAGACATATTCTTATTATTAAACTTTTTTCCCTCCCTACATCCATCCATCCATCCATCCCTCCGTCCGTCCGTCCATCCATTCGTTCTTAATAAATAACGATAGCTAATATATATGGCGACATGTGCATCCTTTATCATTTATATTATCAGTTCATTTATATTATCCCATTCGTTCATTCTGTTATTCATTCACCATTCCAAGCCATCCATCCGTACCTCTATCCGTCCATCCATCCGTCCATCCATCCGTCCATCCATCCTCCCATCCTTCCGTCCATCCATCCATCCATCCATCCATCCATCCATCCATCCATCCGTCCGTATGTCCGTAGGCCATCTATTCATCCATTTATCCGTCCACCAGTTCTCCAATCCCATCCTCTTCAAGGGGGGCAACTGTTCGATTCTCATTTCATCTTTTGAAATGTTTACGATCTCTTAGATCATCTCTCATGAATATGTAAATGTTACCATGATTATTTATAGTTTTTGAAGTAATAATGAGAAATTTTTATTTTATTTATTTATTTTATCGTTTCGTTTGATATCAGTATACAATCGACTTCAAAACGATCGATAATACGTACACAATTATTTTGTTCGTCTTTGTATCTTGTATCTTTGTATTTGTTTACAAACACGAGCGACAACAATACGACTCTGATACAACGAAGGTTGTATCATTTACTGACAACAACAACAACAATTGCCTGAGTTGGCATCAGTTGCGAAACAAGCACGTGAATAACAAAAAAATAAGAGAAAAACTCGAGCTTCCTTTTCAGCGTCCAATCCTCTCACGAGAATTTCCGAGGCTATTTACTTTCAATTTACCTCCTCCGTTACTCGCTCGTCCGTCCCTCTATCCATCCTTTTATCCATCCCTCTATCCGTCCATCTATCCGTCCATCTATCCATCCCTTTATCCGTCCATCTATCCATCCATCTATCCGTCCATCAAGCAAGATCCCCGTTTGACTTCAATGTTACCTTCCACGTCTCTCGTGACTGCTGGAATCTTCTGATCCGTGCTCTTAATTTCTTATCTAAGCTCGTAATTCCACGACAGGTTGTGGACTTTCAAGTCAACCTTGAAGATAGTGAAGCAGTGAAGGTTGCTAAGTGGACGATGCGTTTAAAAGATGGAAATGATGAGTCATTAAGATGGTTGATCTCGTGACGCAAGACTCTCTCTATCCATAGTCATCGTCATCGTCCTCATCACCATCATCGTCGTCGTCGTCATCAACTCGTCACCGTTGTTGATTGTTTGATCAAAACTTCAGGTTTGCTTAAAAAGTTTTCCCTCGAGACTCCTTAAGGAAGTGTTTGTTTATCTGAAATAAGCTATTCCTGACGAAATTGAAGAGATTTACTGGGTTTAGTCACCCGTAAACCGGGATTGATTCATGGGGGTGGATTGGTTGGTTGATTTGTTGATGGATGGATGGTTAATGGCTACTGATAGATTGGCCACTGGCAGCATCAATCGTCATCATCATCATCATCATCATTTGCTCATCTCGTCCTTCCTGCAATCAGTGGGATGCATAGCAGCTTCCTGATGGCAATGCCTTCTGCTGAGCGCTCAAATCTCCTTTAAAACATTCTCACGACAATGGTCTTGGTAACCGTAGCAACGTCAGTGATGACGACGATGACGACGACGACGGATAACCAAGGACAACCCCGTCCGACAGGTGTGCATAGCTCTGTCGGAGATCATGGAACGTTGTGACCTGAGCGTCGTGGGTTCGAACCTCAACTCTTCCTCCTTCTCCGACGGTCTCTCAATCCTTGCGACATTCAAGAAAAGTGGCAGAGCCCCAAAGTCAGCGGTTCTAGTCTTCAGCGACAATCTCGTTTCAATAGGTTTGGATTTTTGTTATAAATCTTTAACTAACTAAATGTCTAAAACTCTGCCTCTGTCAGACCATATCAGCATTTCCAGTTCAAACGTCTGCAATAATTTCGCGCGTCTTTCATCTCCAAATAACTCCGAATTCCATCTCCAAAATGGAGTCACAGCGAGAGCTACTATTTATTTTGAAAAAAAAAGAGTTATTTCTTTATTAAATCTAATCAATAATTGTTATGCCTATTAAAATATTTTTCCTATATTCTGTTATTAATAAGCATTAATCATTCATTAAAAAATCTTAACTTTAAATGAAATTACTTTCAATTTCCCGACAAATTCAGTGCACCAATTCATAGCTCCTCGTCTCCTGAACTTCATGTCAAAGTCGAAGAAAACAAATCCCGTCCACATCTCCAGCTTCTCCGTGCCCTTCGAGTCCATCGTGTTCGTCGTAGGACTCCCCCTGTTTGCACTCATCGGTCGTCTGTTCAGGTATCACTTTCCAAACTTCCGCCTTTTAATCCGGGGCACGCTCAAATGGCTGTCGATCGTTACTATGGCGACGGCGTTGGTCACCGAAACGGTGTGCAATCACGAAGCCATCGGTGCTCAGAAATCGGAAACACTGGCTTTCGGCGTGGCCATGTTTTCCTCGACTCTAGTCGTGGCCATAGTAACGACAACTCTGACCAAAGCCCTGGTTGCTCAGAGTCCCCTGAGCGGACGCAGCCATACTGTGGAGGAGATGAAAATTGGTTCGATTTCCCAGGGAGATCAACTCACCTACTCGAGTTTCCTCGAGAGTTTTGCCTCCACGCTTGCATTTCTATCTTCCTCTTCCACCATTTGGACCAATAGGATCCTCTGCGTCTACTTAAAGGATGATTTGGACGCTCAGCTGGCCTTAGCCTTGCCCTCGCTATGCACCATTTGCAGCCTCTTTACCACCATGTCTGCCCTCTCGATGGCGGCAATAATAAGCAGACGAAGCAGAAAATCCGCCACCGATTCCCGATCCTTGTCGCCTCTTTCGTCGAGCGGAGAATTCCTGGCTACTCGTCGACAGACATTGAAATCTACGAGAGACGACTGTCAGTTCGACTACTGCTCCTTGCCGAGAACCAATGCAAGAACCATGCCCAGGTCGGCGAGTACAACTGCCAGGAACCGGTCGAATGTGGTGGAGGTTCTGAAAAGCTGGTGGCAAAGACTGACGGGGAAGGACAGACAGAACGACGGAGGAGAAGACAGAGGAGCGGACAACCTGGGATTCCTGGAGGCATTTGACGAATTGAAGGTGGAAAGCAATCAAAGTGATGAATTGTAGGAGCACCTCAGTCATTTAAAGTTATTTGCGCTCCGACAGAAAAGAAAATTACCTTCCCGCGAATTTCAACCTACAGAGAGATCCAAGAGATTTTTAGAATTTTCTCTCCACGTATGTTTGATCCTAGATGGACGAGTCTAAAGCGTAGAAGCATCCACTCTTCTCCAACCCAATCCAATCACTTCCCCACTCCAACCCAATCTCCCCACCCAATAAAGTGAAGCATAAACAAAGTCAAATGAATTAAGAGAAAAAAAAGAGGAGCCAGCCGATAAAATATTCGACAGATGGCAACAACACCTTACGACCAAATTAAGCAAGGCAGAACAGCAGCCGACGAAGTCGTTAATAACTGATTTCTTATTCAATTAGACACTCATCTGAATGAATTATTCATGTTTAGCCATTTAATTATTTATTTAATTAATTATTTAATTATTTATTCATATGCAACTGTAAACCGTTTAACAATAACTTTTTCTGACCCCAACCTCAACGACCGACAACCATAGCGACTGGAAGCGACGTCGGTTTCCATGGCGACGAACACGTGCATCGAGGGAAATAGCCGGAACGAGAACATAATCCGGCATGTTCATACGAAACTAGCAGAATTAGGGGCAATGAAATGGAATTTCCGACGAGTCCAAAAATAGATGGTCAGTTTATAATTAGACGACGGACTACTTAAAACAGCGATTCGCTCGTTTTTGGTCACCTCATCAGGTCCATGTTGAAATAAACTCGGACGCCAAAGCGCGCGTTTCACGCGATTGTAAGTCTTGATTTTAGCGATTTAGCACGCTTTGATGTGGCGGCTGGAACTCCGAACTGGCAGAAGCAAAATGAATTCGAAAAATAATTTTTTAAAAAAGAAAAAAAAAAGATTGTCTTAAACACAATAGATACACAATGGATACACGATGAACGAGTTGCAGAATCTTTCCAAGCGAGCGAGCTACTTTCAAATTCAGAATAACAAGTAAAATTGAAACGATAACACGCGAGAACGCAGCTAACGTGGACCGAGGGCAGACCCCGGCAAGAGCCACGTGCAGGCGATAAGAGCTGTTGATACTCACTTGAGGATAAAAAAAGGAAATGATAATCACGTCGTGATATCAGAAAATAATAAAAGATAAAATATGCGTGAGAAAACGCGTGAAAAACTTCACGAGAACTCAATGATTCGTTAGTTGAGATTCCTTGTCATCATCATCATCACCACCATCCTCCTCATCATCATCAACACTGCCACCACTAGAAATCATTGTCAAGCCTTTTCTTCACTTCAAAGATGGAATTTCCAGGCCAGGGATTCATATGCTGGTGCTGAGGGACTGAGGCAGCGGAGGTTGGTAGCAGCGGACGTGTTCCGTCGGAGCTGCATCGCTTTGGTTCGACTCGAGGTATTTACTGAGCACTGCAAAGATCTGCCCATTGAGGATCTGGAATTTTCTGATGCGTTCCACCATTTTCTTCAGTGACTGATGAAAAATAAGATGAATTGGAAAACAATGTGAAAAAAAATGAAAGATAAGATGATATGAGAATATAAGACAATAAAATGAGTCTGCCCTTAAAGCTGGATATTAGTGCCCAGCTCAAATGTAAGACATTCATCCTTCATTGAACCTATTCACTCACTCACTCACTCACTCACTCACTCACTCACTCATTCAATCATTCAATCATCCACCCAACATTCACTCTCCTTACCACGGTTCCGTTGCAGAGTTCATCCTTCATGTCGACCCTGTTGACCTTGAGAATGTGGTACGAGAAGTCAAGGATGTCGAATCTTCGGTGCTGATCGAGCAAAATGATGATGGCACATCCTGCCCAATTCAAACCCTCGCCAAACAGTTGCCTGTCGAAGATGATTATCGATTAATTCCACGGTATCGATTAATTCCACGGTATCGAATAATTCCACATTATCGATTAATGCCACGTTATCAAATAATATCTCAACATAATTATAGATTAACCTCCATTAATGTGCAAAAAATAAAAAATAAAAAATAAATAAAAAAATAAAAAGCCACTCACTCGATGGTAAACTCGTTTTCTCCGACCGGCATGCAATAAACAAACTGAATGGCACTCCAGAGCCTGTGAAATTCCAGGCACTCGTCCACCATCATCACCCCGTTGGGCGGCTGCCGGGCGTTTCCGTGCCACACCTGGTCGTCCAGGTAGGACTTGATCCTGGCCAGGACCACCTCGAAGACGGACAGGCCGCAGCAGAGCCTCTCCCTGGTGAGCAGGTCTCCGTCCATGGCAATGTCCGCCTGGCGCTGGGTCCCCAGTTTCGAGACCACGGGGACGACTTGGAGGGCCGCGTACTTAGCCTCGAGTCTCTTCATCATGGCCTTCATCTCTGCCTCTCTCTCCTTCTTGCTATCTCCCTCTGTTTGCAAAGAAGTACAAATTCTTTTCTAATACGAGCACATGTTGATGGAAAAATATATACTAAAATAATCCAAAATAACACTTCTCACGTTTTAAATTAGTTTTCTAACTAACTAATAAATTAATTAATTAATTAATAAAATATTAATTACTTTGTAGAGATTAAAAGAAGTTTGTGTGCTTAGGTTTATTGAATGTCAAGAAGAATTACCTTTGAAAGAAATATATGGCTTGGGTATGATGTTCTGGAAGGGAGCAGCATGTTTTAAATCTGAGACTTCATCCTGAGACTGAAATTATTTGATATTGAGTATAATCTAAGAGAATAAATTCCAATTCTAATAAATAAATAAATAAAAGAATGAAAGAATTAATTAATTAATTAGTTAATTAATTAATCCTCTTGACTAATTAATTAATTAATTAATTCTCTTGATTAATTACTTAATTAATTCTCTTGATTAATTACTTAATTAATTCTCTTGATTAATTACTTAATTCTCTTGATTAATTATTATTAATAATAATATAATATTAATTCTTATTAATTAATTAATAGTTGACTAATAATGGAAAGTAATCAAAATAAAACAATTAAATCTCACGACTCACCAGACTTTGTTCGACAAGGAGACAGAACAGGATGGCATTCCCGATTTCCCTGAAGGTTTGGAAGATCTCCGTCCTGAGGTCAGGATATTGGATGATGCTGTTCAATTGAGCCAGGTAATAATTCAGGACACCTGTAATTGAAAACATTTTCATTGGGAAGTTTCAACCATTCTTAATAACAATGTGATGATAATGATGAGCAAAAGATTGCTTCAAATAGCCTGGAATATTATGATCGTCATTCAAAATCATTAAATCTTATTTACCGGACATTTATGTAATTATTTGAATTATTAAACATTTTAATGTAATTTTAATTTAATTTCTCTCAAAATAAATAACGTTTATTTCAAAAGTTAAATTAATTTAATTATTAAATCGTTAAACAAGGACCTGGCGAGCCGTAGTCGTATCTCGGAAGTTTGCAAGTCTTTGGCATGGCAGTCATCAGGGTCTTTATGTAATCCATCAGCGTTCCCTGGAGCTAGAATAGATATCAAATAATCATAATTATTATTATTAACTACATTTTGCTTAATAAGTAATAATATATTACTAGACAGGCTCTCAATTGCTTTTCTTTTCCCAATTAAAATTCTAATTAAAATCATGGAAACCAAACCAAAAAATAAAAACAACGTCCGGGAAAAACCCACCAAATTCCTGACGATTTTCAGCAGTTCTTCGATGACGACCGCTATTCCTTGGTAACCGAGCAGACGAGCGATGACGTGAAAGTGCGGGAAGCCAACGAAATTGTTGTACAAGGAGAAGATGGCGCCGAAAGAATGGCTGAGCGGCTGGAATGGCGGAGGAATTAAAAAACGAGTCGAACGATTAAAAGCGAATCGAATTGATTTCGAATCCCGACGGATCTCGTCCGTCCGTCCGAACTTACTTTGGTTCCCCAGAAGAACTGGACAGAGGCACTGGGAGGTTTGTCCCTGGAGATGGCAGGTGAGAAGGACATTGCAGTCTTCACGAATCTGTTTCGAGAAGAGAGACCGACTATTATACGATTATGGAGAGGCAATTAATGAGTTAATCAATAAATAATAATCATTACTCATTACTATTATAATATTAACAACTAATTAATTATAATAATTATAACTAATTAATAATAATAATTAATTAATTAATAATCATTCACTTAAAAAGACATTTTTAAAGAACTTCATCAAAAGTAAAAAAAAGAGCAAATTAAAATAAAATCATTTTTATTTTTTATTTCTACACTCGTGGAAGCAGAAGCAGAACCTGTTGGTTGCAGCGTTGTAGCAGTAGTTGGGCAGGAAGTCGTAGTTGAGTTCCCAGAAGACGTGAAGAGTTATTCTGCCGTAAGGAGCAGACACGTTGTGATTGGCCTCCCTGAACATGGCGTCGAAGTCGTTCAACGACAGGTACTTTGCCAGCAGTTTGTGGGTCAATCGATTGCATTCAATCAGAGCCTCTAACTCCTGAGTTGATTTTTATTTTTTAGAAATAATTTGTTATTATTAAAATAATTTATTAATAATTTGTTGTGGCTGTGGTTATCTCATAGTAATGAGTTTGTGAAGTTAGTTATGGTTTTTAATTATCAATGTTAGAAATGGTTTAATTGCCAGTTGAGCCATCACTGCATGGTTTTAGTTTTAATACAGTTATAGTTCTAGTTACATAAGTTAACTAGTTACATAATAGTTATATATATATATATATATATATATATCTATATATAACGCTTAGCTTTCCTTATATATATATATATATTATATATATATATATATATATATATATATATATATATATATACAGTTACATGATGAGGTAATAATATTATAACTCATCATTTGCTTTAAAATCTAAATCAGATCTAAAGGATCAGGGAAACGACTGACCACAATCCCGGTGAGGTCTCCACTTTCAAACTTGCTGATTGCATTGTCCAATGACTTCTGGAGAGAAGCGTTGATCCTCTGCGAGATTAGTCTGTTGAGGTCGATCGATCGACCGAGAAGCTGATGAACGACAGAATTTCAAGACTCATCATTGAGGAATGAGTCGACCCAAACAAGAGTTAATTTTAAACACAACCAATAGATGGTTGAAGAACTTCAGTATTTTATGACAACAGGTGCTTTTTAAGGAACGTTAAGAAATAATTAAAGGTTTAAAGATTTTAAAAAAATTACTAATTAATTAAATAATAAAACTGATTTTCATTGTGACGTGAAAGGCAATCGCAAACACAGACGCATCAAACACAGACCTGAATGTGTCTCTGCTTGAGTAGGGTGTGATATCTGTTTGAAGCAGGGAATGGCATCTTTACATTCAGTTTTGCACATTCAACCCTGAATCTCCGATCCAGAATTATGCTGAAGAGGAGGAAAAGGAAATTATTGTTCTTTAATTTTAAATTTCAATTGATTTGAATAAATGTCATTAAATTGTGAATTAATTAACGCAAACCAATAACAACCGGTAATATCTAAAGGTAACGATTTTCGTCAAATGATTCTAATAATGATAATGATAATAATGAGTAATGATAATGAAAGTAAAAATGACGTCACAAGAACAGTAAATTGACTTTCACCTCCCAGTCCAGTGCTTGTAATAAACAAAGATCTGATCGCTCAACTTGTATACAAACTGGTCAAAGCACAAATTTACCTGCACAAAATCACATAGAAAAAATGAATCATTTTAAGGAGCACAATCAATCAATCAACCAATCAGTCATTCAATCAATCAATCAACAAGTGTATCAATCGATTGCACGGATCATCCAAATTCACCTCCGCCTCGACTTCATCGTAAAGGAATTGCTTCTTGAACTGATGGAGCGCATAGTGGGCACTGTCGTTATACAAGTCCAATGGGCACAGGATGTATCTGGATGTTGTTGTCATTGTTATTGTTGTTGTTGATGTAGTAGGATGATGATGACTCATTCGCTTGACTCGAATATTTATAAATAAACGACTAGTAACATAATTAATGCCCAGGCATTAATTATAATTAATTACAACAGCAAGAAACGAGCATCCGATTTCACGAGAAACTTCCATAATTTGCGGCCGACATTCTGCATCGCATCGCTTCTCTGTCCTCGGCTCGTTGCCAACGAAGAGACAAACCCTTCGTCTCCATGACAACAACGACATGATAGGTTTGAACGTATGAAAAAAAAATGAAAACAACTTCCTACTCCATCATGGATGGCTCTTTGGTCTCCAGGATGTGGTCGGTCAGTATCCATGGCAACGACATTTCGATCGGAAACTTTTGAAGAAGCGAGTTTGAATGATTTTTTTTTTTAAATGTAAATTTTTAATTTTTAATAAATGTCTTATGTTAAACTATGAGAATAGATTAGACTTGCAGTCTGATAAACAAACTGAAAGTAAAACCAAGACCCAAGCAATTACGTAATATAATAATAATAATAATAATAATAATAATAACAATAATAATAATAACAATATTAATAATTACAATAATAATAATAATAAGCATTTAAATACCTGTATTTTCTTTCCCATCGTCATCTCCAGATAAAATTCTCTGTACCAGAGTTGAGACAAGTCACAGCACTCGTGCAATGATTCTGAAAAGAAATAACAAGCCATTTTCAAGTTTCTTTTGAAAGCATTTTTTATTTAAAACAGATTTTTATGGCAGTCGGGGAATCGGCTTATTTTGCCATTTCCTTAAAGTAGAAGAACTCTATTATTATTACTGTTATTATTATTATTATTATTATAAATAGAATTTAATTACCTGATGAATGAAAATTAACAAATAACAAGGCTAATTTAGTTAACTGGCCCTTGACATTAACAACAACATTAACAACAACGAACAATTGAGAGCAACTGACTGTTGAAAGTGAGCAAATAAGTCCAAAAGAAAGAATTCTTGTGGAAAGTGTCAACGAGTGCAAGATGCTGGACATCCATCTCCTTCTTAAGGGTCTTCTTTCCACCTCCCTTGTCAGACAACAGGGACTCCAGCATGGTCCTTGCCATGTACAGCTGGAATGGATGAAATGAATGAATGGATGGTCAAATGAAAGAATCAAAAAAGAATGCCATCATCTATTGCCTTCATCAAGGACTGAGATTGGCCATAGCATATTTGAGTAACATAATAAAAACAAGATACTCATGTCCTAACACATTCCCTAAGTATTACCTCTTAGTACTTTAACGTATGGCTAACAGTAACAATAACTATTTAACTAGCAGTCGTAATTTTATTAATAATCAATAATTGTTACTTTTAGCAGTAATAATAAATATTGGTTGACACTAACATCAACTATTTAACTAGCAGTAGTAATTTTATTAATAATCGTTAATTATTACTATTAGCAGTAATAATAAATATTTATTTATTTAATTAATTAAGTAATTAAGTTTAACAACCTGGGTGCTCGAAGGTCCGACGTTTCTTCTCGGAACTTTGATCTTGAACGCGTCGTCGTCCTTCTTACCTCGAAGGGCGGGGTCGTCCTGAGGCTCCACCCCCCTCAGCCAATCAGCACAGGTCTCCCTGACGGAAACTATGATGCTGCAAAGAGACGTCTGACGTTGACTGAATCTCTCGATTGCAATTCACAATCAATTACTGCACTTTAAAACTTGACCAACAGTTTTCCATACTTATTGGCATTATAGTATTATATTATATTTTATTATATAATATATAATATATATACTATGTATATATTATAATATTAACTGTCCCTTGACATTAACAACAACAACAAATCCATAACTGGGAACTTAAGTATACATAATATATACTATGTATATATATTATATATATACATAGTATATATTATAATATAATATAGTATATATACACATATATATATATTATAACAATATAGCATAATTTTGAATACTAATGATTAGTATAACTCCACCTCCTAATTAAGTCCTTCTTGTTCTTGATGGCCTTCCTCAGAGGATCCCTGAGTTGAACCTGCACGAAGTCCTGCAGCTCGGCGTAGACGTTCTTCCTGATGGCATCCATGAAGACGGCTTCCATCCTCAGCATCAGCACCTGGAGACCTTTGATCATTCCGATCACCTCGATGAGTGCAAACTTTTCCTCGCTCGAGTAATTGTACCTCGTCGACTGTGATAAAGAATAAGTACACAGCTAGGATAAGTTCATCGCTGGAATAAGTACACTGCTAGAATAAGTACATCGCTACGATAAGTACGTTGCTAGGGGGTTTGTTGGACGTGTACGGCCTTAAAAGCAGAAGAAGCGATTGAATGAATGAAGGAATGAAGGATACGTACTCTCTCGTATTCCTCTGCGTCCTGTGGACAGTCCCTGTTCTGGTAAGGATCCGTCGGATGCAATAATTTCCACGAATACTGGAAACGAACAAATAAACATTGTCTTTAATAAACAAATAAATTAAAAGGAAATAAACATTGTCTTTAATAAACAAATAAAATAAAAGGAAATAAATAAATAAATAAAGAAAATTTAGAAAACAATTTATAAATTAAAAAGAAATAAACAACGTCTTTAATAAAATTATTCCAGCAATGTATTTATTCTAGCGATTACAATAAAATAAAATAAACAAAAATACGTTTTGCTCACCAGTTCCATGATGCGGACATTCCACGAGGAAAGCAACTGAAGACCTTGGAGAGCCAATTGGGTCAGTTTCTTGTTCTCCTCATCCGAACGAGTCAATTCCCTCTGAGTTGTGATCACCTGAAGAGTCCAATTTAATGGTACTTAATGGTCAACAATGCAATATTAACGATTGCAATAACAACATCATTACAATTTAATATTAATTTACAATTTAATATTAATAATATTAATTTACAATTTATTATTAATAATATTAATTTACAATTTATTATTAATAATATTAATTTACAATTTATTATTAATAATATTAATTTTCAATAATTTTCAACTTCCTATCTCTTGCACAAAAAAAAAAGAGATTGAAGGTAGAATATTAAACTACAAAGTCGTTCCACCAAATTACTCCGATTACGTCAATTTGGAAGCATCCTTTGCAATCCATTGCAATCATTACAATCATGGATCATCATTGAATGTTCAATCATCAAAACTAATGTTTGTTCTGAGATCAAAGGATATCAAAAACTGTGTGTCACATCCTGCGATGACAAAAACAAAAACGAGACAACGTTTGTTGATAATTTGTTAACCTCGTTACTATGTCTGGCCAATTCGCTGATGTATTTCACGTGTTCCTCCCTCATGGATTCGAGAGCAGGCAGGAGGATCGCCTGGGGACTCATCTGCATTTAGTTATTTCAAATTAATTCTAAATTCAATAAAATCATTCCTTAATTAATACATTAATTTGACACAATCGATCGCTAGTGCAGGAAGCGTCTTAGATCAAAACAACCCTCACTTTTTAATTTCCGTCCATTTAAAATATCAATTAAAATCTTATTTTAGAAAAAAAAAACTTTTTTTATTTTTTAAATCCTTAATTTCATTCTATACCTCGTATTGAACGAAACAATTCAAAGAGCTTAAAACCTGGTTAGACATGCACAATGGCCACTTGGATGGGTCAAAGTTGGGACTTGTTTTGATGTAATTGAAAGGTGCGATTTGCATGTCTCCAAAGAGAGGAACGACCTCGACTTGCTGAAATCATAGTTTTCGATCATTTTATATCGCTTCATTTCATTACCACGTGGAGTCGTGTTAACGTGGACAAACGTCATCATCGTCATCGTCGTCGTCGTCATCATCATCATATTGAAAATAATGGCTGTTATTTAATTGTTAATAATTGTTATTTTTAAAAAAATAAAATATATTTCTTTTAACCTTGAATATCTTGTCGATCTTTGACAGGTTGAGTTTTTTTTTATTGTCGAGTTTGTAAATCGTAATCTCCTTGTGTTCTTTGCTGTCCAACATGAAAAGTCCGAATCCCATCACCTTTAATTAATTATGCAGCTTTTGATTAGTAAACCGACTCGCTGTTCTTCGGTCGGATAATTACGTTAATTGTTGTTTTAGTCGCTCGAAACGACAAAAACCAAGCGGCAGACGATTCTCGTGCTAATAAATTATGTTAATTAAAAGCAATCGGACGAGGATCGACGGTTGTAACCTTGACTAGCATGTGCTTCTCGCTGGGAAGAAGGTACATCCTATTCTCGTACATGTACACGGCCAAATTGACCACGTCGCATATGAGATCCTCGAAGCCCGGTATCTGTTATCAAATAAACCGAATAAATTAACAACTAAGAATACTAATACTACTAATATTATTAATCATGAATAATTTAACAACTAAATTAACGAATAAATTAATAACTAAGAATGCTTAATCATGAATAATTAATGAGTAATGTGAAATTTCCATAACCTCCTGCACGGCCTGCCTCAAAGTGTTCCTGATCCTGTTCTGAGTGGCCAGGAACATGGAAAGATTTTGGGACTCTTGAAACGTCAGCGGGTCGGATAAGAACTTGAGGAATTGGACGGCCCTGACGGTAATAATTGTCGTTAACCGCAACTGGCAGTCGTCAATCGATTAATTAATATTAAGTAATTAATTACTTAATTATAATATATCCTCATTATAATATATATACACAAAACTAACCTCCTGTAAGCAGAGTAGTCGTTCTTGACGGAAGACTTCATGTTCTTGAGCTCGTCGAGAACGGCAAACATGTTGACGAGTTTGCCGAGCGTCAAAAGGTACGCCTCGGACACGAAGTCGTTCTTCTTCTCCTTGTGGCAGAGTCTCTTGACCTCGTTGCTGAACTTGACTATGCAAGCGTTCTGCAAGTCGATCGATCGATGATGGAACTTATGGCCGACGGGGAACTTATGGCTAAAGTGGAAGCCAAAGTCAAACCTGGAAGACCAGGAGGTCCCTGAGCTTCTGAACTTGAGGAGTCAGCACCTCCACGACCTTCTCGTAAATTTCCACCCTGTTCGGCTGCTCGTTCGATTTTATCTGCAGTTCGATTTTATTTCTTAAAATTTATGATTTCAAGAAAACGTTTTGCAGTTAATTGCTATTTTTTGCTAAAATCTATTTTATAAGCTAAAGTTATTTGCTAAAAAACGTATCCAAAAGTAAAAGGAAAGTCATCATTTTATCATGTAATATCTATAATCTTTGGACTTAATTAAAAAAATAATTTAAAAAAAAACTGATCATTAATTTAATGCAATGATGATATCATACTCGTAAATGCATGAATCAAAATGACTCATGAATTTTATCATGTAATGTCTATAATCTTTGGACTTACTTAAAAAAATAATTTAAAAAAAAACCGATCATTAATTTAATGCAATAATGATATCATACTCATAAAGGCATGAATCAGAATGACTCATGAATAAATAAGAGCATAATAACCTGTGGGAGAGCTCTAGAACAACACCTCCAAGTGTAGAGCATGATGGCATGTCTCTCACCCTCTTCCAGACATTCATTCTGTTGTCATTCAAATTCAATTGCATGAATTCATCTTTAACGAATTTTACGAATTTCAAGCCAACCCATAACTTGTTTAAAGTGCTAATTTTTATTTGCATATTTTCTTTGAAGTGATGTTGAGTAATTAAAACTCAGCACTTGTTGACAGGAACCAATGCAAAACATTTAATCGACTATGTAGCCATTGAAATGCAAAATTATGTAAAAATGTATGATGTGGTGTAATATAATGAAACATTTGTTAAATATACTAACCAGTTTTGCATGTATCGTTGCCTCTTCACTGTATCTGGCCATTCCAGTAATGAAAGCCCCTCTGTCTTCAAAGTTGGTGTGTTTGTTGACTTGGTAATGGATGGAAAGGGTGGCAGCATCGATACAAGGCTGCTGATCAGGAAGTGGAAGTTCATCCAGCACATCCACATTCTGCATGGCATCACTAAGCGTTATCTTTTCCATTATAAGAATCTTTTGATCACAAAGGCAGTATTATTTATTCTTTTCACTTTTGCCCGAATTCATTTATCCGATAAAGTCCTGAATGTATGTGTATTTATAGTTGCTTGTAAGTCCCAAGTGAATGGCTAATAGTGACTAAAAAAGTTAATCGGATTGATAAATGAAGATTTTTCAGTTTTAAGTACGTGAAATCATATTTTCCTCCAGTTATACTTTAAAAGGACATCTTTGTAATCAAAGAATTCCGATCTATTCACCAAAGATTAGCGAACTATGCACTTATCAACAAAACATGGCGCATTTGTAAACATTTCCTTTGGGCATTCCGGTTGAAGTTTTTAAACCTTTTTACATTTTGCATGTCATTTTAATAACATTTTTTAATAAATATACAAAATTGCTGTTGAAATGCTTAAATACTTTGTGATAAATTAAACAAGTATTCAAAATAAATCGATGATCATACAATAATTGCGAAAGATCTGTTTAATACCTTTGAATTATATACATTACATCATCTACCTGAAAGCATACGAAGTCATATCAAAAACAAACGGAGCCCAAATTGAATGAGAGCGAATGGCGATGCCCAATTAAGACAAGTATTTACCAAACTCCAACCGAAACTCTAAATTTCAAAGTATCTTGTTATTTTGAATATGTATTTTAACACAGAATCCCCTATACTAGCTTGCCGTTATCAATTCGAACCTAATCGCACTAAGCCTTCATAATTCGTATCATCGACCCGCCCTGTTTCTTGAGATTAGCCACTTAGAAGGAACAGTGTTCCCTTTCTGCAAATATTTGGGGGTCATCTGTTTCCCCTTCGGATTCACCACGTTAATATCATTTATTTGACCTCAAGAAACATCATAAATAAAAAAAAAGGCGATTGTTCGAGTAGTTGTCTGACAACCTTTCAACAACTAATTTTTTATTCCCAAAGAATTGAGATGGGACTTGCTGCGCGATGATTACCTCAAAACAATAATTGCTGTCCCAATGCAGGTAAGTGATTAATTAAGCAGTAAACCATTTGTACTAACAATCAATAGTCGATTATTAAAATGGGAAATTACTAATAAAGCAGTATGTGTCCTGGAAGTTCAAGGCTTAAACTGAGTTTAATAAAAGATCTGTTCAAGAACTCCACCCACATTTGTCTCCAACCAATCTCAAAGAAGATTCAATTCTTGAATCCTGGGGATCTGAGATCAGTCCCAATTCTCTTCTGAGTAAGTCCAGTAACCCAATGTGGAGTCCCACTGCATTGAGGAATACATTATCATTAAAAATAATAACAATAATAATAATAATAATAATAATAATAATAATAATAATAATAATAATAATAATAATAATAATTCTAAAATTATGACAACAACTCAATTAAAGGCTTGACATACGCTGCTGCTGGCAAGAATTGGACTGAAGGGATGCCAATGAACATCCCTGGTACAGTCAAAGTGACCATGCAGAACTGAAACCACTTTTCCAGTCAACAGATCATATACTGGAACATCAGAAAATATTGATAACAATAACAAAATTATCATCAATATTAATGAGAAAAACAATTAATTAACAATTAATCAGAGGCAATGTGTTATTAGCAAGTTATTAAGACCTTAAAATAAAGTCCTAATAATCTTCAACATGTATTTACATGATTATTTAATTATATGTTTGGGTTAAGTTACTTTGCAAGAATATTGCAAATGCTGTAAAAAAAAACTTAATCCAAAATTTGACTTTGCAACCATTCTGAAGGCTTCTAAAAGATCTAAGAGTGACCCACTGTGAATGTTACCAGTTGATGATCCACAATATATGAACCTCTGTCCTGTGGTCGACAGAGGGCTGAATCGAGCCCTGATGAGGGTGCATCTGACCTCGTGACCTCGATAGGTCATCAGAGAGGTGTCACCAGGCATTTTCAAGTGATCTAAGTGAATAAATAGTCATCAAATTACCACAGAAACATCAATATACGAATGTGCCAGTGTTTGCAACAATAGAAAAATGATTGCTAATAATACCAGTCCATGAATTTCAGGGGATTTCTAGCTATCCCTTCTTTGTACAATTAATGAGATTGTCTAACTATTCCTGAAAACTCAATTTGAAATAATTTATTTCTTAATGGTCAAGCACTTGCATAACTTAAGGGAGGCCAATTGTGAATTAGAAATCATGGTGTCCCAACATCTTGGCGTTGATGCAAAAGTGACTCGAAATGGAATATGTACTTCACCTAGATGTCATAGAGGTGCTTCCCATTTATATAGCTCCTGAGGGTACTTATTGCAGTACAAGTTGGGTCATTAACTCGACATATTACAACCATTGCCATCACATTAGCAGGAACAAAAACATCTTTGGGAAGTTTAAATATTTTGAGGACAATGATGGATTAATCACATGTTTGATTGGTCAGGAAAATAAAATAAATAATAATAGTAATAGTAATAATAATAATAATTATGGCACCAATAATAACTTAGTATAATTACTTTGCTTAGGAATGTTTTGCCACCTGTAATCCCAATTCCTCTTGCTAACTTCCTTCTTTGTTCCCTTGAAGCATTATAATATTATAATGAGAGATAAATTATTATAATTATAATAAGATATCAATATTTATTGTGATAAATCACTAAATATTCATTACCTGAATACAATCATATTCTCTACATACGCTCTAGTTATTATGTATTTAAAGAGATTTAACAATGAATTTCAAAAAACATTATTATCACATTTTAAGTTTTTGTTAAATAATTTTACTAAATGATCTTAAAATGATTTTAAAAATCTAAAACGTGTATTAATTGTTTACCAATATGGCTTCTGAAGATGAAAACTTCCTTATGTCCCACAATTTGATCGTCTGATCTTTGGAGTTTGACAAAAAACACCTGCCATCCTTCTAATTTCCAATAAAGAGTAACGAAACGGAATGAACGAACGAACGAACGAACGAATGAATGAACGAATCAAAAGCGTCAAAACCTTGGCGTCGATGAAAGTGATGCCGTCGTAATGTCCTGCAAAAACTCCGACCGGTTCGGGACTTCTTTCGTTCAAAGTTCTCCGATCCCAGACCTTACAGAGGCCATCGTCTCCGCCTGTGATGAAGATGAAGGAACTGTCGTCTGCAAAATTCACTGTGTTGATGTCGTCCAGGTGGCCCAAGCTCTGCAATTGATGATTGATCTATCAATAGATCGATTTATTTTTCATTCTCCTCGTCATTTAAACTTTAGTTTTTAAGATCGTAACGTTACTGGCTAGGATCAATCATATCATTTATTGTTCCAACATTTTGGTGCTTTTGAAAGAAATATAATGACAATTAACAATTAAGTACCATCATGGTTCTTTCCATTTTTTCCAGGTTGTAAACAAATATTTCACCACCATGAGACCTTAGGACAGGTAACATAATCATTATCATTATTTCCTGCCATAATTTGAAATTGATTTCTTTCTGAACTTTTAGCATATACGAACAACACAAGCAATGTTCAATCCTTTGAAATTCTGACTCTAAATTCGAACAACTTCCTCCGAGATTCAAATTGCAAATAATAATTTAATTAATTCAAAATAATTTTATATGTATTAGGCCTTGGTTAGTTAACCAACCCCCCAAGGATTTCTTTATCATCGTGTGAAAAAGCAACCGAGAACAGACAGAAGCTTTCGCTCATAGTCGAGTCCAGTTGCAAGTCGAGTTGTTGCTGGGGTTTATCTCGATGGCCAAGGTCACACAGGTGCACTGCAGTTCAAAGGTCACAATCCATGTCAGTGAGTTGACAATGACCATAATGATGATGATGATGATGATGATGATAATGATGGCGATGATGACATTAAAAACTAAAACTTAAGCACGAAACTCATTCCTCTCACGTTTATCTGACCAGCTTGTATAGATCATCTTCGAGGCGTCAGAACTGTCGCAGAAATTTATCATCAGAGAAAGGGCAATAATAATAATAATAATAATGATAATAATAATAACATAATAATAATAACAATAATAATAATAATAATAATAATAATAATTAATAACAATAATAACATAATAATAATAATAATAACAATAATAATAATAAATAACAATAACAGAAATCATATCCACCTCAAGGCAATGTCCAGCACACTCCAACCCATATTTAAAACATTAATATTATGACATTTAATCAGCTTTGTTGGCCCTGGTTTGTAAATTCTGATCTTTCCATCTGAGATTGAAAATAAGTACTAATTAAAATAAATTTGAAAACAAATCAAATAAGCGAACGATAATTAAATGATAATTACATCTTCATCAAAACCAATTTCTAGTTAGGTTACCTTGGCAACCAGAAAAGAAGTAATCTCCTTCCTTGGAAAATATACCGCAAAACAACTTCCTCTGGAAAGGGATTTTATAAATGAGTTGGTTTGGAAGAAATCTGAAAGAAACAACTAATTTGACCTCAGAGTCTAATAGGTTAACAAAGAGCCTTTTAGATAAATCCTTTAGATGTACTTGTGGCAATTGTAAAGCATACACAGGCTACAGCAGAATCTCAATTGAATTGATTTTAATATAACTCAAACTAATCGGCATTCAAAATATACACCATGATGAAACGATAATTAGGTCGATAAGATAATAATATATGTATAATGTAGGTCAATAATGTAATAATTGCATTGGTAAAAGAATGTCCTAAGGGAAAATTCCAGCCTATATATATCCTGCCATAAATTTCTTTATAATTTTATGCAGAAAAGCCAAATAAAAACAAGTTTAAGTGCCAATAAATTCAAGATCTACACTACTGCTCGTTCCAACCTGGATGCGATGTTTCGTTTATGTGAACTCTTGAACGATATCAGTCCTTGCTCCCTCTGAAATATTTAGAAATTTAAAAAAAAGTGAAAAGATGTGGAGGAAAAATAAATTTAAGAATTGGATTTTTGACCTCGCTCAGAAATTTTGTAATATGTTTAATATTTCCTCCTGAGTACATTCCACACTCTGCCATGATTTTGGCACCCTCTGCTGTGGCCTGGGAATTATTAATGGCATACATTACATTGACTATATGAAATTTAAGATCCACACTATGCATATATTGTTCTCAAATTTCATAAGATATTAGACCATTTACTTCCAAATTGTTATGAAGGATGTCACAGTCACTGGTGGGAGCTGTAAAGATATACATAAAGACAGTAAGACTTTTAGAAACAAGTCTGCTCTCAATTAGATAACTTTAACATTAATAACTGAACTTCTGCTATTAACTAATAAATCAATTCAAAAAATCAAAGCCCATGATGTAATAGGTGTGTCAAATTTATAAAGCTTCTCCACCAGTTTGTCAGACTAATTTAAAATTATAAAAAGCATTTGCAGACAATAAAATGCATAAAATAAAATTTACCATCCCCACATTTCTTCTTTGGCATTTCTTTCTTGAAAAAAGATCTCCTGAAAAATTTATAAAACATTCCTATTGTTTTAAAGTCTCTACTTATCATAGCCAATAAAGCTTGTGAAAATAATATTGGCTACAGTTCTGACCAGGGTCCTCTGGGTAGGGTTAGGAGTACCCTGGTGTAAAATATGCTGCATTCTGGGGTTAGGTTTTGTTAAAAATTTGTTTTTTGTTGTCTTTATTTGTATTTGGTCCATACCATGAAAATACAAATAAATATAAAACAAAAACTAACAAATATAAGAAAATTTTTTTATATAGACGGTGTTCTAACTTTATTTCACACGAGTTTCGTCTGGACAGAACTGCAGCCTACAGTACTCAGTGAATACTACTCACCCCATGGAGAAAATATTATGCAAGATGCCTCTTTTGTTAACGTTATCTATTTTGACTGGTTTAATTTTCTCTTTCAGTGAAGTACAATCTGTTGATGTTGATAATTATTTGCCTTTCAGAAATTGCAATTAAATCATGACGATGAAGTTGGCAAAACTTCAACAAAAACTTTGAGCGCCAATATCTTCGAAACGGAAAGAGTCAGGCTAGTTTAATTCGTTTAATCTGAAAGATATTCGACATATAAATAATACAACAGATCGTAATAAAAAAAATGTCTCTTGAAGGGAAAATATAATATTATAGCGGAAGCCCAGGTCCATTTTTCAAAAAAACGATAAGTTGTGCCCAAATTTTGAAAACGAATTCAAAAGATGCATTGGAACACCTTTCTAAAGAATATCTGCCGATATTCCTCTGTAGCTATTCCGCTAATCCCTCAAACTTTCTCCGAAAACAAAAAAAACTGCTTATTTTTTGTTTACATTACCAAAAGTATAGAAGATGGTAAATTTAAGTAAGATAAGTTTCAATTTTAACTAACGTTATGTAAGAGAAATGTCACACTTGAGGTGTGGTACAATTTTATTATAAAAATTATCTAAATTAGTGCTAAGCCTGTTTTGGTGAAGATGCGCAAGTCACAGAAATCGTAAAATTGGGCAGAAAATCTAGAAAACCGCAAACAAGGGGGAGGAAGGTGTAGCAAAAATATGGATTTAAGCTACCGCAATCATTGTTGCAATTCTCTCCTATCTTTCTCTACAAGACACACAAGCTGGCCGAACTTGTTCTACTCAGTCCTAGTCTCATTAGTTCTGACTTCCTGAGAAAACTACACTGGCTACCCATCACTTCCAGAATCATACTCTAAATAACAATCATCACCTATAGCAACATCCAGCCATCCATATCTTCAGCGCTTCATACAACGCCGTCACGCACTCGATCCGACATCTGCGACCATCAACCGATCCACAGGTCATCAATCGTCAACAGAGGCTTCTCTGATGGTGCTAAAGGGGTTATCCAGCATCGAGATTTGATCACTTTCTGTCTGATTTAACAATAATGAAGATACACCTTAGTCAAAACCAATTCTTAGGAACACATAGACAGTAAAATTGAGTTTAACCCTGTGTTTAATGTCTTCATTCTTAACGTAAAAACTTTCTTTTTTCGCTAAAGTCTCACGGCACAATTGAAAGTAATTTGCTTCAATTACCTTCACTCTCAAAGCAGAGAATCGTCTGCTTTTGAGGGCATAAAATATTAAGATTGAAGAGTCCTCATCTTTGGACGTCAACATCTGCCATGTTTGAGGATGTAAACATGTTTGCGACAGGTAGCGACAAAAGCAACAACAACAACAACAATGACAACAGTACCATAATTACCTGGAAATACTTAATAGGCGTTACTAGTATTGATACCGGTTAACCAAACTATTAACTTGTCAAGGTTTAGCTCGTGTGTAATTAGAACGAAGGTCGTTTTCTGAAAACAAACAATCGGAAAATTTAATGAAATATTTTTACTATTATTTAAACAAATGAGCTTTAAATTCGAAGTGAAGAAATTTAAATACATTTTATTTATTTTTTTTTACCAGGCATAGGTGCTCTTGGTTTGCTCAGTACTTGAATATTTCAGTACTTAAAAGTTAAAACGAACAAATTTTGAATATTTATCTTTGGTTTATTGACATTTAAGTCATCCTGAATCATTTCAGTTTGTTTTGAGTGCGAGGCTGCTCGACAGATGGCACTGGTGCCAAGACAGCTCAGTTATTGACCAAATCTAATTACCTAATAACAGTTAATAGAGTTAATTACTACACTTGATTCACGAGTCACGATAATGAATGGGTGACTTTTTTTTGTGCTTAGAAGTGACTGTCACAGAATTGTTTTAGTGTTTTGAGTTTCTTGCTGGTTCCAGTACGAAATAAGTGATGATACGATTCAATTTTGTGAAGTCGATTTTATTAATCATTTATTTATTATTATTATTATTATTATTATTATTATTATTATATTTAATTAAACGAATTAATTAATTAATAATAAATTAACTGTTATTATTAAGCTTGCTATTATTATTGTTGTACCGATGTATTGGATCTCGGTTTTTTGTATGCGTTCTGTTTCTTAAATTCTAAATAAATCTAGCATTTATTTCTTTAGATTTAAGAATAAATAAAAGTCATAATACTGTGAGTAAAACAGATTTGAAACTTCTAAATTTACAAAAATATAAAATATCGATCGTTACAACAATAATATGGGAATATTATTTACTGTAACGGAATTATTTTTGTAAATATAAAAAAATATTAAAATTGTTAATTATCGATCATAATAATAATAATAATAATAATAATAATATGCGAATATTATTTACTATGTGCCTTACTGCAAAATATCAAGCAACGATTCCAAAAGCTTGTCCAACAAACTGCGTTCGATTAAGCAATATTATTTTATTATGATAATTCAATTTATTTATTTATTTACTTATTTATTTATTTATTTATTTATTTGTTAGTTTATTTATTAATTTATTAATTTATTTGTTTATTTATTTATTTATTTATTTATTTATTTGTTAGTTTATTTATTTATTTATTTATTTATTTATTTATTTATTTATTTATTTATTTATTTATTTATTTATTTATTTATTTATTTATTTATTTATTTATTTATTTATTTATTTATTTATTTATTTATTTATTTATTTATTTATTTATTTATTTATTTATTTATTTATTTATTTATTTATTTATTTATTTATTTATTTATTTATTTATTTATTTATTTATTTATTTATTTATTTATTTATTTATTTATTTATTTATAATTTATTATGATAGCGTCATGATACACGTATATATGTAAAATAAATTGTCAGATCCTTCACTGAAAATATTAGATTGATATTCTTGCGAGTCGAAAAAGCAATAAATATTTGTTTCCTAAAATAGAAAGCCCATCCAGGTTAGTAATAAATCCTATTGCTTAGAATTACCTGAATAATTACTTAATTATTCACGGCTTATTAAATTAGTGCCTCGCATATTAATGACTCATTAATTATGCACGTAAGTGTGACAATACAATATTAATTATAATTATAATAAAAAATAATTATTATTATAATAAAAATTTAAAAAGAAAATATTTCATGAAAATATTTATTTTAAAACATGCTTTTATAACTCATTATTATTATTAATTAGCAATTTATAAATGCAATAATTTTGTTTTAGATGCTGCCCGAGAATACAGAAATTTGTTAGGACTTAAAATAAAAGCCAATACCATGGTGGCACCTATCTGTAATTTACAAGTACTTTCAGTATCTTTAACTACTCCCTAGGAACGTAGAACTAAAGTTATGTTTTATAAACGGTTATAAATCATAATCATAATCATAAATAAATAATTTGCAATATTAACTAAATAATAATTAAAATAATAAAATAAAAGCCAATACCATGGTGGCACCTATCTGTAATTTACAAGTACTTTCAGTATCTTTAACTACTCCCTAGGAACGTAGAACTAAAGTTATGTTTTATAAACGGTTATAAATCATAATCATAATCATAAATAAATAATTTGCAATATTAACTAAATAATAATTAAAATAATAAAATAAAAGCCAATACCATGGTGGCACCTATCTGTAATTTACAAGTACTTTCAGTATCTTTAACTACTCCCTAGGAACGTAGAACTAAAGTTATGTTTTATAAACGGTTATAAATCATAATCATAAATAAATAATTTGTAATAATAACTAAATAATAATTAAAATAATAAAATATTAAAATAAAAGCCAATACCATGGTGGCACCTATCTGTAATTTACAAGTACTTTCAGTAGCTTTAACTACTCCCTTAGGAACGTAGAACAAAAGCTAAGTTTTATAAACGATTATAAATTATAATTTAAATAATTTATAACAATTATAGCTCTAAATTAAATTAGCCTCTCAAAATATTGAACAAGTTTTTATAAAAATAAAGTTCCCCGAACTGATAATCAAATGATTATTCAGTGTATATGTTAATCAGCCGAGATTGAAAAATCCACCGAGAAGTTCATAAGACCAGACCTCAAAATGTCTTAATTACATCGTATGACACTATTTGGGATATATTAACTTATAAATGGACATTTTACATTTTTCTCAATTTAATAATGACGATAAAAAGATTTTATTAAAAAATATATTTGAAAATATAATATAATATAAAAATATAATAGCAAAATATAACTTTGAGATCATTTGAGAAGTTCGGTTTCCAACCATAACGATCAGTATCGAATGAGGTAGAATGATAATTTTCTGGTACTTGATTAACAATTAGATAGAGAAATTGTTCGCTTCAGTAGCCTTAAAAACCGGAACTAAAAAGGAATTATAAACGATTGGCACATGAGCACGTCATAACAAGGCGAACAAGACCCTGAGAAATAACTGCATCTGATTGATTCGCTAGATTCTCACAATACAATATGGGACAACACTTACATCGCTGGAAGTAAGCATTTTATTTGACATTGAATTATAGTTATTATTATGATGATGATGATGACATTGATGTTTTGAAGAAAAGAAAAAGTGGTTATAATGATGATAATGAAGATATCTTACTTTCTGATCTAGTTCATGACTAGATATAACTAATAACGTTTTGTTGCTTGAAATAATGTCCTGTCTCATTTTCTGAAAATCAATGAGGGCCTAGATTTAAAAAATTAAACTGTTTATTAAAATATGTATATGATAACATAAACAATATTTACAATCAATTGCAAACAAAGTCTTAGAATGCGGTCGGCCCTTCCTCCAAGAGACGCGAAGCTATGCAATAACTTCTAATTCACTGTCATCATTCACAAGAACGGTGCATAATTCTCAAATAATAATTCTTCATTTGCATCAAATTGGCAAGCATGTTGGCCTTCATCCGGGTCATGATGCAGCATATTTGGAGGTCTTTTTAGTCACCCAAGCATGACTCAACTGTCAACAATTTGACACGTCGTTGCCTTTCAACGCTCCGTTGATCTCGGGTTCTCTGCGCACAGGCTCTCCGGTATAAAACTCAGCGTGGAGCCCGCCTGGAGCTCGATTCGAGTTGAATTCGATCGATTCGACTTTTGATATCCATTTCGGAAGTTAACTCATCCTTTTCACGAATTCAGGGCTGCCCTCATGACCCGCTTTACCATAAAACGTTATAACGATGGCGAATTGGCTGCCGAGAATTGTCTGGTTCAAGAAGTATTTCAAGATTTGGATCAAGTTCGTCAAACTGGGGGCTCTCCATGGGGAGGATGCCGAGAAATTCAAGAGATAGATGGATCCTCTCAAACTGTCCCAAAAGGTGAGCTTAGTACTTGTCTGGTCTAATAAATTTTGAGTTCAAATCTTTTTATTTAAAAAAAAAGTGTATATTCTCAAAAACAATCCTTTTGTCCAAATGAATGATCTGTTTAAGAGAACTGAAAAGTTAAGGGTAAATTTATTTGCTGTTGGTTTGACTGTAATCGTAATTTCTGGCGGATTTTCGCTCAGGTCTTCGGTCGTCAACACCATCCAGGTCTTGCTTCGTACAAGTGAAGGAACAAAGGGAGAGAGTTCATTCAATTTCAGATAGGATACCTCCTGATAGCATCCGCAAAACTTCCGAAAGGAAGTCCATTAAGCTTGGATCGGCGAACAAAATTAACATCCCCTCGCAAGAACAGAACTCAGATTTTTCAATTCAAAGACAATTTATTTCTAAAGTTTTCAAACGCAATTGCCAAACACGGAAAGACTCAGTTGTGGCCAATCAGAACCACCTAGCGCCCTTGATCTCTGACCCTCCAACTGCCAGTAGCGGCATCGCCACGCCCTTCTCTTATTCTCCCGTTGCCCAAAGAGGAAGGACATTTGCAGCCAGGCACACCAAGAGATTGGTATTTAAAGACGGCAGTTGCAACGTCACCAGTGCCAACGTCACTCAGAAAAAGAAAAAATACCTCGTTGACATTTTCACGACCTGCGTCGACATGCGATGGAGATACTTGCTAACCCTTTTTGCTGGAGCCTTTCTCTGCAGTTGGTTCATTTTCGCCATCGCTTGGTATACAATTGCATTCTCACACGGAGATCTGATCGGTTACTCGCCAATTCCAAGCGTGGATTTTCAAGTAAACGTTTCACAACTGAACAAATCTGCTGCCAATGATTCCCACGCCATACCATCGACTTTTTCAGAGAGAAAAAACGATCGAAGGTTCTGCGTGAACAACGTTTTCGACTTCCAAACAGCTCTTTTGTTTTCCATAGAAACCCAACACACGATCGGTTACGGATTCAGAGTTGTCGAGCCGACCTGTTCGTCCGGCATGATCCTCCTCATGGTTCAATCATGCATAGGAATCTTCGTTCAGTCTCTGATGACCGGTCTCATTTTTGCCAAACTCTCTCAGCCCAAAAAACGAGCCCATACGATAATGTTTAGTAAATATGCAGTCATAACCAAACGAGATGGTGTCTACTGCTTGCTGTTCAGGGTTGGAGACATGAGAAGATCCCATTTTGTTGCAACCTCGATTAGGGCACTCCTTGTTAAAGACAGGTAATTTGTCTCTCCAAATAAATTTCCAACTTCATAATATTTACAAGCAATTAGCGAAATTTTTCTCCGTTGAGATGCGTTGACATTTTTCTAGTGTTTGCTATTGCTTACGTTACAAATGTACCTCGAATCATTTAGTTGGTAGTCTGTTTTTCGTCAATCGCTTATAAGTCACAGCTGATCTTCTTTTTAAGTCCATGCAAATGAGTATAACTGACCTTAAAAGGACTTATTATCATTATTATTTTAAATTTTTATTTTAATTATTTAAACTTTATTTACAGAGTAACAAAAGAAGGAGAATGCATTCCTCTCTGCCAGTATCCGCTCGATGTCAAAACCGAAACTTCTGCAGGGGACGCCTTCGTCTTCATGGTTTGGCCTGTCGTCGTCGTTCATAAAATCGACGAATCGAGTCCTATTTGGAACCTTTCTGCCTCTCAATTGCTTCAGGAAAAGTTCGAAATCATCGTCATAATGGAAGGTTGAGCAATTACTCAAGCTTTTGTAGTGGATTCTCACCTTGCCCGTTAAAGTTTAAGAAATGCTTTTTGTGTTTTACCTAACCCTAAAGTATAATGAAGTGACATTTTGTTTCGTCAAATGTTAATTAATGTTGATTAAATTGTTTTAAAATAGTAAATAATTAATGAAAATATTAGTTGGCAATTGCGAGCACAAACAATACCGTCCCATCCATATTTGATGTTTCATTTAATGCATTTGTTCTATTTCAACAGGTATCGTCGAATCAACAGGAATGACGACCCAGGTGAGAACATCCTACCTGCCAGGTGAAATCCTTTGGGGGCACTGTCTGGCACCGTTGTTGACATATCAGAAAGAAAATGGTCAGTACAAGATCGACTATGCCCAATTCCATTCCATTGTGTCAATGGCAGATATGCCCGAATGCAGTGCCAAGGAATTTGCCTCCAAGAAAATTGGAACCGAATCGGTGTGTTGTTTTGCCAAGCTTTGTCTGCTTACATGTTACCAGTTCTGCTATTATTATTTCAAAGATAAAAAGTTCATATAATCAATGATATAATTACAGAAAGACTAAATATGAAATTCATTAGTTCTAAAACTTCCTTAAGAGTACATATTTGTTGAGCCTAATGAATGAGCTTGTATTGGACCAAGAATAAACTAAAACTCTTTCAGACACCGTCACTAAAACCTAGGCTAAAGGAAACTGATATTTACAATAAGACATCTTTAAAATGTTTAATATAAATAGAAATGTCGATTGTCAATGATATTATTGTTAATATTATTCTGATCATCAAATAAGGGTCAAAATGTGACATACATTCAGACATGAACAAGAGGGGCGGAAAATTAAGTAATTGGCCGGATATCAACGTGGAGGAAAACAACTCGAACGTTGAGATGGAAGTGTGCAACATCCATAGGCCTAATGAGTTCCATCACATCTTCATCCAGATTCTTTCAATAAATATATAAAATTATTTGGTTTTTTTTATGAATAAACTCATAAAAGCAAGAAAAATACCGTTAAGATATAATACCACAATTTAAAAAAATGTAATTCAGCTCATTACAAATGCGCTTGTTCTTATTAATCAACAGAAATGTCTTCATCCAGACGAGAAATGAACGATGCTAATTCATTGCAGGATGAAACCCAAATCGACATCTCACCCTATTTCACGATCCCTCCAAAAGTGACCAACTCCAACAGAATCAGCGTCATTCAGAGAGTCAGAGGAAGTCTAAAACTGAGACTTTCGAGGAAGGACAAGTCCATCGTGCCAAGCACAGCTCCAGTCTTGCCATCAACTGCTTCAAATGCTCCTTCCAATGTGTTCTTTGAAATAGGAGCGGGAGCGAAAGTTCAGAGAGTCGACTTTAACAACACGCTTGCTGTGTGCAACTCTGCTTCATCCAAATCAGGAAGCAAAACTTCAGCAGCCTTTCCAGGAGAAGAATTGATGAAGGAATCTGTCGTTTTTGAAAACGTTCCGATACCAACCAAAACATCCGTTGAGGACTGGAATTACAAAGCAGGTGATCACCAGGTTCCCTCTCCACAACACGGAAGCTCATCCAGCGATCCCACAAGCGGACTTGGTCGGTCTTCCAGCAGTTTCAGTGATGTATCCGTTGAGATGTGTAGAAACGAAATTGTGCTCGATAATTTAAACAACTGTTTCTCCAGCTATGATGCCAACAATCAAATGGTCAATGTGGCTTACATTTGAAGCGCATATAATACATATATAATGTATTTTTATTTATTTTTTACACTAATTCGTTGAGAAATATTCTTTTCATTGTAAATAATTGTCAAACCATAACCGCTGAACAATGTTCTTTTGCTTTTTAAATTTTAGAATTCTCGCAATTTTTGAACAGAAAGAATATCCATCACTTCCCTTTTCTCCATTTACAGAGTTATATGCCTCTGATTGTTAATAAATAATATTCCATCCGATTTCTTAGGCGCGTCTTGGAGTGACCCAAAATCATCTTTACCTATTGCCAGTAAGAATTTCGACCTCAGAATGTTTCTATTTTTATGTTAATTTCATTCAGAATTTAAATAAAAACTTTAAAAAGTTTTTTAAACATGCTTTTATGTCGAAATGATTGTAATAATTGTTTTAGATGCCAAAAGTACAGAAGTTTCTCAGAAATGAAAATAAAAACATGGGCGCCAATATTATATTTCATATTTATAAATCATAACCTTTAATCTTTGTCTTACATCAATCGGCAGTAGTTTCAGTATTGATAGTACTTAAGATTTACATATAGCTAGTACAATATCTATTTTGTACTGAATAAGCAGTGGGAGCTTTTCAAGTAAATCAAAGTAATCCCCTCTCAAATGTGAATCGTTCTCAGGTTTAGGAATCGGAAAAACTTAATATTTGCTTCAATGACAAGATATTCGTTCATCTATGTCGAAATTTTTCCAAACAATTCTTCAGTTTCTTTTATTGAGAAATCCACCTGGTGAATAAATGTGATTAATTTAATTAATTGATATTTTAATTGGATCTCGCCAGAGGCCAGCACATAGCCTTTGAAGCTCCTGAGATAAAATTGAGTAAACCATCCTTTTCATTTCAGGCCCACTTAAATTTAAATCTTTGAAAGTGAAGTTCCAATAGGAAGACATATTGTCATCATTTAATCCAAGTACATTAAAAACTATTCAGTTTCTTCTTGATACATTGAAATGTAGGCTTCCTTGTAGTTCTGGTCGAATACTTGCAAATATTACAGAGTGGCAGGATAAATTCGACATATGGAGTTCATAAGTTGTTTTGTATGTGGCATTGAGTGGAAATCTTCCTTTTGATTTACATCCTTCAGAAGGCTGTGTTGCTAGGAGTTATAATCATCCCAACTCGCTACTGAATGTCATTATGAATGATAACTAAAAAATATCCCTGCAAAAGTACCTTTCCATGCATAAAAATAATTATCAAATTGTTCCAGATCAGAATTTTGAGTGATCAGGGATCATTGTTCATCTATTAGAACTTCTGAATATTTTCTTAAACATGCTTTCTAGCTGAAAATGTGATCGAACTAAAATCTGAGTCTCCAGTAAAGATTGGCACAAGTAATTGGACAATATTTATTCTGATAATTAACAAACTGTAGACATCATTATTTATTATTATTGTGTAACTAAGGTGTGAAGTAATTGTACTAAATATAAATTTATTTATTTATTGTGGACAGCATCCTTTGAAGCCATGTGCCTCATCAATTGACCAGTAAACTTTTCAATTTTCCTAACATCTTGGGCATGCTCTGATCTATATTGCAAACACTGAAAAAAAAAGGCTTATTTCAACTATTTAGATTTATATTATTCACAGTAAAAACATAAATAGAATGATCCATCAAATTCTAAGTTAAGCCTTCATTCGAGTCATATGTCAAGTCATCAGAATGATCAATTCCTATTTTCCAAATTGCTTGAATCACAACATTAAGCAACATAAAGTCTATAAAAGTCCACAAAATTAAATGTTTCTCAAACAGAGTCTAAAGTGAGTCAACAAAAATGTAGTTTAGGTCCAGAAATTCTAACATTTTAAACAAACTAATTAAAAAAAAAATTATACTGACTACTCTGTCATCAGTCATTTTCACAACAACTTGTCCCTTTGCATGGTTGTATTTGATAACATAGCGACACTGAAAAAAATAATCAACGATCTGTTTATCAAATCACCTGCTAATTCTTAACCACAATTTGTTAGATTCACCTGATAATAAACTCAGTTTTAAAAAACAGGCTATTGATACTAAATCGAGAAGCACTTACTCAAAAACAACTGATAAATTTCAACAACAATATGTCATATGTCAACTTACGCGCATCGGGTCTTCGGTATAAAGTCTTTCAACTTCCTTAGAAAATTCTTCCCACGAAGTAAAATATGTCATTTTTTTCTAAATGAATAAGTTTGATCAAAAGTCCGATGAAATATATTCGCGATTGCAACGTAAGCCTCCGGAACCAAAAACAAAAAACTATCCAAAACCGCTCAGCCAACAAGCAAACGACAACGAATCCAGATTATCAAGCGAAAGTGAAACATTTTTTTCTTAATTTAGCTCCTTTATCAAGCTGATATCGCTTAATCGAAATAATCATTTGTAAATTGTATTTATTTAACTTCTAAAATTATAAGCTTAGTTTAACGACTAAAATCGTATCCCTTTTCGGTCCAAACATTTTCAACAGTAAAATTGTCTTATACAATTTACATAATGTTTATTATGTTACATTTTGTTTAATGATTTGGCCTATTAATTTTTCGCATATTAATTTTTTAGTGAAAGTAATAGAAATGTATTTTTGGCTAGTGAAATGCCTAACTAAAAACTGATATAAAATACTTTGTTGGGAAGCATTTGACTTTGTCAATACTAGCGAAGTGCTAGTTGGATGGACGGATGGATATAAGGCGATTTATATAAATAAACAAGCATAAACGAGATAGAAGAACGTTGGAAAGCATCTAGTAACCACAGTGATCGACAGAGGGCATGAGGAATAGTTGAAGGAAATTTGTCAAATATCAATGTTAAATTTTAAATCTACCCAAGCCCCGGATCAGATATTTACTCTGCAATTTATAGTGATAAACGTTTAGCAGAAGTCATCCATTGTGCGGTCTAGACTATTATTTCAAATGATGTTTCATCCATGCCGATGACAGTGTAACTTTTCCCCCGGCAAAATTTCAAACCAAATTGCATGTCAACATAAATTCCACTTAATACCCTAGTTACATCTATATTCACAAAATATAATGAATGAAAATGCACTTTACCACATTAATAAACTGAGTAAACTTTACTGTACTTTAACTGATTGAAACAGAATTTGTTCAATCGAAATTATTTTTTAACACCACAAATTCCTTTGAGAAAAAATGAAAAGTTATATTAAAAAATTTCTCGTTAATTGGATTTTGAAGAAATGTTGAAAAACAAAATTCTCTAAATTTAAAATATACTAAATTCGTTTCTAACTTTATAATAAGATTTCATACTAGAATTTAAATTACATAGCCAAATTTCATAACATAAAATGAATATTTACGAAAGTTATGCAAAAAAAGGTGGTCCGCTTAGAGATATGACGACCACTGTACATTCAGAGAGAGTTTTATTGGTATTTTCATTCATTTGTTACGAAAATGTTTTTTTCTCCGAACAATGAAAAATGAAACATTGAACAGGCCTCAACTTTGAGGAGAGTTGAATGCAGTTCATAGTTCGCCAAGAAACATCCAAAACGATGGCAACTGTTTCTCGAGAGTCTATCCAAAGTCCAACAAAGTTACCTATAAAAAGTGGAGAACATCTGAAAGTTTTGCAACTTAGCGAGCGAAGCAGAAGCTAGTGTGTTGTGCCCTGAGGTAAGATAATTTGAAAAAGAACTTTTGGAACATCAAAACGATTCTTTCAACCCTAAGTTCGACAGATATTCTAGATTAAGAATTTAATGCCTGGCGTAATTGAGCATTGTTTAATATATTGCATCTGGATTTTAATGTGCATAATTTTACTCTAACTTTTTGTTTTTATAAGATATTCTTAATTGATTAATTGTTTTCAGGTGAAAATGAAAAGCCTATTGATCGCAGTCCTTTTTGGCGCAGCTTGTGCCATGGCAAGTCACGTCTGCCCTGAGCTGTCCGCCATCAAAGTACAGACTCAGTGGAGAGAGGCATATGCCGACAGTTCTGACAGAGTTGCTTTGGCCCAGGCTGTTTACAGAACGTCAGTTATATTTCCAGTTTAATTTACCAACTTCACAGTTTGTTGTTATATGTTTTTTAACTTCTGAAATTCTAAGAAAGAAAATTAAAATCCGAATGCAGATTCAATTAGTCAACTTAGATTGATTTAGATTTTATTAATTTGTTGATAAATTTAGACATCGTTGCTAACAAAAGCAACATAGTTATGTCACTGATGAATGTTTCTGCTGATGTTTCAAATTTTGGGTCAGCTTGGTAGCTGAGACGAGCGCTTGTACATGATTCATTTGTATCTCAAAATTCAGTTTACATTAAAATGCTGAGAGTTCAGAGTTTTAAAATAGTTGGAAACTTCCAAATTGACTCGCAGACCGTAATTGAAAAGAACCACTCATGTCTTCAAAAAAAATTGGAAGTGGATAATAGACTTTATTTCCAATCACCTTCAATCCTTAATTAACTTCTCTTTCAATCTTCACAGTCTCTTCAAGCTAGCTCCGGAATCCGCCCAGCTTTTCCACAGGGTCAACGCCAATGACCCAGACTCCCCTGAATTCGTGGCCTTCACCCTGAGGGTATTGAACGGCTTGGACATCGTCGTCACCCTTTTGGACCAGGAGCAGGCTTTGAAGGCACAGCTCACTCACCTCCACAACCAGCATCTTGAGAGGCACATCCCAGCAAAATATGCTGCTGTCAGTTGATATAAAGTCTCATTGATTCAAATAAGATGCTGATGAAGCTTCTAATATTTCGAATATTTATTTATTAGTAATTCACTTTGGCAAATCGTATTTAAATGCAAATTAATATTAATTAATTATTATTTTTCCTTGAAGGCATTCGTTGATGCCCTGCATCACGTTCTTCCATCTGTCGTCGGACACTGCTACGACCATCATGCATGGAATCAGTGCTTGAACAACCTTGCCAAGAAGATTCTTTCGTAGATGACTCACTTCAGATGAATGATTTCCAGGCCCCTCCTTAAAAAAAAAACACACCGCGATTAATACAATAGACTCGACTTGCAGTTTTAACTCTTAAACTTATGGATGACTTCTTTGTCTTTGAGACTTCTCTTTGACAAAACTTCTTGCTTCTTCGCCAAACGAGCCAAAATTGCCAAATAACATCACCTCAGGGTACGAGAGAGATATTCGAGTGACCTTGGACTCTGAAGGTCAGCATTTCCAGTTCATCGTCCGTGCAAATCCACCGAGCCATGTTCCATCGTTTAGGATGATTGGATGCTAATGTTGTCTTTTCTTTGGATTGCGTCACGTTTCCATGGAGTCCAGTGTGATTCGACTTTTGGCATTGAATAAAATCTGGAAATAGACGCTCGTGTTGTTTTCAATAGTTCGGGGGAATCATTTAGTTGGAAATCTTTAAGGCGAATCAAATTATTTTGAATTAATTCAAATAGTTTGGATATGATGAATATTTCTGGTTCAAAATCATTTAACGGTCGTTCGAATAGAAAATGAGAAATGAAATTATTTGGCTGATCTTAGTCTGCACAAATGAAGCACTGTCAGATGACCTTCATCGTTATGTGACTTGCTTTTTAGAAGATAGGAAGGATTTATTCGAATTGTGGGAGCAAATAATGGCCAACCCTGCCAGACAAAAAGTCGTTGCGGAAAAACTCTTTGCGCAGTAATTTCATAATAGCACTTACATGTATATTGAGAAGATATGTAGAAACTAGCAAATATCATTTTATTATTTTGTTGCCATGGCTTCTTATAGAATGTGGGCCGGAATTCTTCCGATTGAAAAAAGGGCTAAATGTAAATAATTAAGGAATTATATTTTAAGCATTTGATGAGATAAAAGATGATATATCAACCACCGATATTACAAATACTTAAGGTCACCCACGTCCTTAAGCGGCCGAATCTATATAAATAAAAATGCAATGTGTGTTTGTAATGTGCAAATGTTCTCTGAAAGCACTTAACCAATTGCTTTAAAATTTTGGCACAACATAGTGCTCGATTAGAGGAGTGTTTGTATAAAGGTTTCATATATATGCCACAACTATATCATGTAAAAATACAATCAATTTTTTCGAAAATCATATTGAGCCACAGCAACGCGTGGCTGGGCACCACCAGTTATTAATAAATCCCGTCATTAAAACAATATTCCAATAGTAAGTTTAAATTCTATTAAATGGATGCCAATGAATGCCTTTTCCTAGGTTGGTGAAGGACCACAAAGGTTCCCACAGTCTTCTTCGAAAGTCGAAAGTAGAGAAGCAGTTAATTGCCTGGAAAATCCTGTTAGCTGTGGACACATTCATCACAAGTCTAAAGTCCGACGCTCACATAAATTACTTTTTGTCATCTATCAAGAAAGCCTTTGGAAGCGGATTGGAGCATTTGAATCCTGAGTCTATGATGGTGTGAAGGCTTTTTTTCCATGGCATCCTGAACATGCTAAAGAATTATGCTAATTAAATTAATGCAATTGATTTATTATTATTATTATTATTATTATTGTTATTATTATTATTATTATTATTATTATTATTATTATTATTATTATTATTATTATTATTATTATTATTATTTAAAAAGGCTCTCCAACAACAACAATACAATTAAAATCCGAGATTTGAAAAAGATTGAACGATATATGCTTTGAGGTGACTCCATTGTAAATACATTCATTCAGAAATTGACATTCCATTTGCAGGCATTCAGCAACTCCCTCTCCGAGGTCTTACATTACGTGGAATGGTCGAAATATGACACGATTTCAAACCTGGGAAGGTGTTTGGCGAGGCTGCACAAATTATTGGTCTACCCCTGATGGCCTTCCTGGTGCATCCACGGGGAGAAAATCAAACATTTTAAATACCATTCGGTGACTTTTTATTGTCAAAAATGACGTTTTAATTTTAACGAGCATTTTAATTATTTTGAAGCAAAGAAAATGAAACACCGATCTATGAATTGATGTACTTGTGCCTTTTTAAGGAACAGCAAATTTATAGCAAGTTTTCAATCAGAATTTTCAATCACTTGTTCAATCACTCAATCACTTTGTTTCCTTGTGCTTTAAAATCAATCTTTGTCCTTCCGATAATAAAAAGTTATCCATATATTATTATTAATCTACATCAATTGCAATAAATAAAACAAATGTTTTTATTATTGGATGCAATTTTAAGATTTATAAGGAATCTAGCAACTTATAAAATCAAAGTATTACGGCTAATAAGATAATAAACGATAATTTATTGTGTGAAAGTTGTGTGATTAATAAAGTGATTGATGTATACGCGACAGAAATTAGAAAAATCTGTTTTATAAATCATTTAGGTTTAATTAATGAGACCCAGGTTTGCCTGATTGAAGATTATTGCGCGAGAAATTGCAGATTTAATGGAAAATAAGCGGAAAATCTGCACACAAAAAAAATGATGAAGTAAAACACTGAATGAATGATGAAAGAAATACGATGTTCTCGCGATGAAAATGTTTCCTTCTCATGTGATCAACAGAGAAACTGGCTTCCCAGAATTTTCTGTTTTCTGCTATTTTTGACTCGGATTTGCAGGGGAAAAATTTAGTAATATTTAGTATTATTTCAATCGTTGGTGTGTCAAATAGTAACGCAATAATGTAATAGAATTACCTGATATTGTGATGGAAAGACACCAATACTTGATGTACTGTACAACAATACTCAGTACTGTACAACAAAAGTTACAATTTGATACTTCATAAGCAACGTCTTGCTTTATTCTTAGTCTTGTATTCATTGTTAACAGTTGTTGATAAGAAACAAGCCAATAAGTTCTTATTATGCAAACCGAATTAGCAGGATCGTCATTTTCATGGATCCTTTGAAATTTACTAAACAGTTTATTACACCAAGCATTTCAAAATAAATAAATTAAAATTTAAAATAATAAATTTAAAATAAAATTTAATAAAAGGTATCCTGAATTAATTAAGCAAATTAATTTAATTTATGCACGTTATTAATAGCAAAACTGTTATTTTCGCACGGTTGATAATTAAAACTTAATTAATTAATTAAAGAAAACCACGACAATGTCTTAAAATCTCAAGATTCGACAAAAACAACGCTACGGTCATTAAAACGAGGTTAAATAGGTCAGAGTTCGCCGTGGAGCGAATGTAGGTCAGGTTGAAGGCCATTACGGGGTCAGTGGCCACCAATTGGTTGCACATGCTGTAGTCGCAACAGGTAGAACACACCTGGATTGAAGCAGCAGTTTAACGGGCGATATTATGCAATTTTATTAGGAAAATTATTAAAAACTGTGCCAAAACAATGAGAAAAGAATGAAATGGTAAGCACAAAGACCAAGCAACATCATTATTATTATTATATTTATGTGCAATATAATAAATATATAATATAATTAATATAATAAATATAATAAAATATTATTAATGTAATTTATGTGTAATCAATATAATAATAAAGTAATATCTATATTTAAATGTCTGTACTACCAAATAGAATGGATAATTTCATTTTTTAAAAAGATTTATTTTATTTTTAAGAAGAATAAAAAAAAAACACATGAAATTCTTTTTGTTTCCCTACGTCGTCATCATCATTATCATCACCTTCATTCCTCCATCGTCTCCATGACAACCCAGGTTGGTGCATTGCAGGTGGTTGGCACACACCTTGGTGACGTTTATGGTGGCCAAATCTCGATCTTGGAAGTGGTGAATGTTCTTGCAGAGATTCATGTCTATTTAAGATGATATATAATATTATTATCGTTAAATAGCATTAAATTATATAAAAATTCTATTTTAAAAAATAATAAAACATAATGAATAATAGCGGTAATAGTAATAGTAATAGTATTACCTCTAGGGCACGGGGTCAAAGGTGACACGTTGCTGCACTCGTCGTTACTTTTTCTACTCCTGCAAGTCCAGCAGACGATATCTGCCAAATAGGTCAAGGACGACGTTGAGGTTTAGTTGAAGGTCAAAATGATTAAATAATAATAATAATAAAAACAAACTTTAAATATTTAAATAGTCAATTATTTTTAATTATAATTATTAAATTATAATTAAATAAATTGTAATTAAATAGTAATAGTTAAACATTAAAAGTTAAATAATAATAATAATAATAATAATATAATTAATCATCAAAGGGTTATGAAAATAGAATACGATTATCATAAAATCGGCTCTTATCCATCTTCTTTGGTAAATTGTTTTGTTCGTCATTACAAATGTATTTTTTTTGCCGCCCTTTTATTTCCCGTTGCTTATTCGTCTGCCAGCAACAAAGTCAGTCGCACAACCACAACACAACACAACAGCACAACTTTTTCTAATCACGTCCTTCATCGATATCATTATCATCGTTGCCACGATCGAATAATTTGTTTAGGAATATATTTTTTTGAAGCAAAAACATCGTCACCATCTACATCATCATCGTCATCGTCGTCGTCATCATCTTCATCGTCGTGATCATCATCATCATAATCGTCGTCGTAGTCGTCGTCGTCATCATCATCATTGATGTGATAGTCGTCATCAGTCTTTTCATCGTATCCATGTTCGTATCTTCATCACTATCATGATACCATCCTTTATTTATGACGTTCCTCGCTTGGAAAGAGCCAGCCAAAAATAGTATGATCATGAAATACCCGAAATACATTTGTTAAAATAATATAGTTAATATAATTATATATAATATAATGTAATATAATATAATATAATATAATATAATATAATATAATATAATATAATATAATATAATATAATATAATATAATATAATATAATATAATATAATATAATATAATATAATATAATATAATATAATATAATATAATATAATATAATATAATATAATATAATATAATATAATATAATATAATATAATATAATATAATATAATATAATATAATATAATATAATATAATATAATATAATTAAACGATCCATAAAATATTAATGAAGTTTTACTTATTTAAAGAAATAATTCTTTAAAACGAGGAGTTCATGGAAATGCCATTTCATATTTTTTGCAATATTTCAAAGATGCCTTTAAATTAGATCTGGTTGTGATGATGATGGTGACATCATAACAATAATAATATCATTAATATGATAATAATAATAATAATAATAATAATAATAATAACCAAAAAATAATAATTTTAGCACTTATTTAAATTTAATATGTGATTAATTGAAAATAATTTTTACATGAGATTAAAAATTATTCACATTTATTATTATTATTATTATTATTATCATTATTAATATTATTATTATTACTTTTAAGAACGATGTTCAGTTCTAATATAAATAAGTGTAAATAACTGAAAATTGATAAATAAATTATAAAAAAAAATTAAATTAGCAGAAAAATTACAATTGTGAATGATTTAAAACTTCAGCAACAACTTGAAACAACTCTTCACGTACCTTTTTGCGGATCAAAGCCGTTGTCAATCGCTGTGGCCAAAGTCCCCCTCGCCATCGTCGTCGTCATCATCACCACCATCGTCACTGGCATCATCGTCATCGTCGTCGTCATCATCATCATCATCGTCAGTAACAGCTTCGTCGTTGTCCTCTTCATCTCTTTTCAACGATCCACTTTGCCTTGGTTGTTCTGTTTATTTCTCTGCAACAAGCAATAGTCAAATCCATTTTTTTGTGCTTTCTTTCGTTAAATTATCATCGATTGAAGCGCAAATTATTTTTTAAAAATTATAAAAAAATTATTTTTGATTGATCATCTTACCTGTGATCTCCTGCAAAGAGATCATAGACATCGATGATGATAATAATCATTATAATAATAATAATTATTATTATAATAATTAATAATTATTATTATTATAATGACAATAATACTATTATTATAGTTATTATAGATATCGTCCGACGGTATTTATAATCATTCATTAATGTAATCATTAATGTGAATATTTTCGGATCAAAATATGATTCAAAATTCACATTTTCATTTAATTTATTATTATTATTATTATTCAAATATTTTTATTACCTCATTTGATTGTTAATCCGATCAGGCAGGATTTGATTCAGAGGCTAAAAACCATTCTTGAACATTCGATTTTCTTCTTTTAAATTTTAATTAATTGATTTATTAAACAATTTAAAATTAGTAATTACAATAACAACAACAACATCATCGCTGTAATAAGTATTAATAATATTACTATTATTAATAAATATTATTATTTATTATTATTAATGTTAGCAAAAGTATTTTATTCGTTGGCGCTTCACTTAGATAAACTCTTTCCCGCTCATTTGGAAGGCGTCTGCTTGTTTTTATAATCGATGTTTCTTTCTGCTTATGTTATGTTTCTTACTATCTCTCTTTCCCCCTCTCTTCAGTCCATCACGATCTCAGTGCCTTCAAAAAAAAAAAATAAAAAAATAAAGAAGAGTTCTTTATGCATCTAACTCGACAGGAATAAAAGCTCGAAGATTGGATCGGCTGTTCAGGTGGGCAGATGGATGAAGCAGGTGAGTGCTTGAATAACGGCTGAGTGGATGGATGGATGGATGGATGGATGGATGGATGGATGGATGGATGGATGGATGGATGGATGGATGGATGGATGGATGGATGGATGGATGGATGGATGGATGGATGGATGGATGGATGGATGGATGGATGGATGGATGGATGGATGGATGGATGGATGGATGGATGGATGGATGGATGGATGGATGGATGGATGGATGGATGGATGGATGGATGGATGGATGGATGGATGGATGGATGGATGGATGGATGGATGGATGGATGGATGGATGGATGGATGGATGGATGGATGGATGGATGGATGGATGGATGGATGGATGGATGGATGGATGGATGGATGGATGGATGGATGGATGGATGGGTGGATGGATGGATGGATGGATGGATGGATGGATGGATGGATGGATGGATGGATGGATGGATGGATGGATGGATGGATGGATGGATGGATGGATGGATGGATGGATGGATGGATGGTAAAAGCAGGTGGATGGGTAAAGCAGTCTGGTGAGCACATTCCACGAGGTTAATTCTTCGATTGGAGGCCCGAAGACTAAACATGGAAAAAATATTTTCCATTTATGAAGAAAAACACTTCAAGATGCGATGGAAGACAAAGAATGTGGAACAGCGCCTGAATGGAGTGAAGGAATGGAAAAGAATGATAAACTGATGGAGAAATATGCGACTCGAGTCTGTCAAATTGATCGAATTATCGCTCAATTACAGCTGATCGGAAGGGATTCGGAGACAAATTCAACGATTAGAATTTTTTAAACATAACAAAAAAAATAATTAAATTTTCATTAAATCTAAAACCATCTTAAATACCTCTTCTCTCATCGTTACTGTAATCTCCTTCTCCGACGATCAACAACAACAACAACAACAACAACAACACACACAATGGAAAGTTGGAAGAATAGCTGGAGGAATGACGAGATGCAAATGTAAACTCCACGAATAGAAACATTTGTAGAGACGAGAAGGAACAGCATTTGTAAAACAAAATGGCCAAAATAATCTTCTTCTTCTCCTCGGCGAGAATGATTGATGTGAGTCAATCATGAGTCTTCCTTCTCTGAAAGCGTCATTAGTTGGAAATATTCTTGAATATTACTTTCCACATCAGACCGGAGCACAATTTGCGATGGATTTCTTGATTGGAAAAGAGGTTGAATTAAGCATTTGAAGCATAAAGCAAAAGGAATGCTTCATGTTAATTGAATGTTTGGTCCGCCCTGAAGACCCTTCCTCCTCAGGGAAAGTCACCCTCACTCCATTCAATGGCCTTGAAGTCTACTGGACATACGCCACTTTAATGAACTGAATTATTATTATTATTGTTATTGTTATTATTATTATTATTATTATTATTATTATTATTATTATTATTATTATTATTATTATTATTATTATTATTATTATTATTATTATTATTATTCAGGATTAGCGCTGTTGATATGTCATTCTGACATTCATAATGGTTTTTTTAGTAACAGAATGACTTAATATTTTCACAAACAATTTTAAAATTTTAAAATAATTTGGTGCCATTCAACAAAATTCTGATTTAAGCCTCTTTTTTTTCACGGAATTTATTATTAATAATAATAATATTATTATTATTTGTTTGTTTTTGTGATTTCCAAGATGCTTTCTTTATGAAACGATCATGGGCAGATTAGGCTTGGAATGTTCAGAAGAATAAATACCATAGAATAAATACCAAATGCGGGCGATAAAAGCAGAATGAAGTGAAAGAAATTCTCTTATTATCAAAATGGCATTGATGGATTCGCATAAAAAGAAGCCAATGCGTTATTATTATTATTATTATCATTGTTATTATTTATTTATTAAGGAAAACAACATTAATATAGTTACGAAAACTGAATTTGATGGTTAAGACGTCTTTGAATTATTTATGAAAAGGAAACAAATATTTAGGAAAATATTGCAAATAAGATTCACGGAGACTAAGAAAATATCTAGTGTTAACCAATAACTTTATCATAAAAATTAATTAATTAATTATTAATGTTAGTTATTAATTATATATTATTAATTATATATTATTAATTACATGTTAATAATTTAAAATTAAATACTTTTAAAAATTTTAATTCCTAATTTAAGTCATAATTGCATGATTTTCATCCTAGACAATTCATATAAAAAAGAAACTCAAAACTCAAAGCATCCGGTTAGAAGCTTTGAAATTGGTCCGTAATTGGTCCACCATTGAAACAATAAAAATGGATTTTTTTAGAATTTCTTTAAATTATGAAATTACGAATCAATTAGACTTATTTATTGTTATTATGTTAATTAGACCATAAATTGTTTACGCCCTGGTTTCTCAAATGGTGATTAATATTGACAAGTTCGGATTTATTTCGTTTAAACATTTAATTAACTTTTATTTTATTTTTTTTATTTTTTTATTTTTTTCCTTTCGTTTGACAAACAGCTTCCTGATGCTTCCTTCGAACAAGTTCCAGACCTGGAAACTTCACTTCCTCAGACACAAATATTTCCATCTTCCATCAAGTTTTCCTGGATAACTTCAAAGACTGACGGATGCCGCTAAATAAATAAATTTACAAAATAAATAAATAATTATTTACAAAAATAAATATATCTGTAATAATCCTAGTCCTTTTAGATTAATTTCGTGAAGTCTCTTTAACTTCTCAGTGTTTCAAAGCGTTCCAATCATCATAAACAATCAGTTATAATGCTGTCCTTTCTTACTTAATGTTTCAATCCATCAAATATCTTTTCTACTGTTTCCTAGGAGTCTGTTCGGGTGATGATGATGACGATGACGATGATGACGACGACGACAACATTACAAAGCAAGTTTCAAGTTTCTTCACCTGGTTTATACCTTGCTGTAAGATGGCTTGTACTATACCGGACGGTATTTATACCCTGTCGCAAGGCGTACTTTCCATAGGAGGATTGCAATATTTATTGAATATTATAAAGTATTATTAAATAAATTAAAAGAAACTCAAATGATTTTAATTCTTAAACTGGACGAATCTTATCCTGTACTTGCGGTGAAATCATTTTTACGGAATAATTTACGACGATATTAAGTTTGCGTGACAAGAAAACCTTATAGCTTCTACAGACGTTTGTTGATGTTAGTCACCTTCATCAATATGCACGAGATAATTAATTAATTAATTAATACTAAAAACGTCTTTATTTACCCTCGTTTCTAAGACAACTAGCCACACCCACGTCTGACCTGGAAAAAGAAAAATGTGACCTTAGCAACGAACATGTCAACAAAACATTCGTGGAAAACTTGGAAGAACAATTTAAGACCACTTATTAAAGCACCTAATTGTTCCTAAATATTAAATAGTTATAATTATATTTTCAACTCACGAAGTAAGTTTTGTAGGACTGGAGATTTATTGCGCATGATCCAATTTCATTTTAAAGTAAAACAATACATTTAGAAACAGGTGAGCAGCTAAAACAATCCACCATAAAATGGCACGTTTAAAAATATTAATAAATACAAATTAAAGTTAAAATATTCATAATAAATTCATCGGTGAAACACCAGCCAAGTATTACAATAACAAACAAGATGATGTTAGCAACCACAGTAACGGATGCAATCGCGGTTGGAAATCCATAATTTATAAATAACAATAATAATAATAATAATAATAATAATAATGATAATAATAATAATAATAATAATAATAATAATAATAAAAATAAAATAATAATAATAATAATGAGAATAATTTGGCAGTGCAGTTTGTAACCAAGAATATCGCTTAACGTTTCAGAACGGAACATAATTAGTAATAAATATTCGTCTTGAGATTAATCAATAAATAATTAGTCACTATTATTTCATTATTATTTCATCGAATTCGTGAAATGCAATCCTCCAACTCGACTCAATGCTTTGTTAGCTTCCTCTTAAGAAAATTTGAGAATTTGTTTCTTAAACTTTCAAAATTCTTCTTTCGATAATCTCGATCTTGAAGAAGACGATCTCCTATTCAGACTCTGACCAACCTATCGACTGGAACACTGAAGTATTCTGCGCTTCAACCATCCATCCAACCATTCAACCAACCATCCATCCAACCAGTCATCCAACTATCCATTCAACCAATCATCCAACCAACCATCCAATCAAGAATCAACCACAGTCAATCACTAGTTGAAGAGCAGATCCTTGTAGCAGCTGAGTAGTGGCACAATCGTCGTGTTGTAGTTGTTCGTCGTCCTAACAACAGTCATCCTGTCCGATCTTTCGAAATTCGATTTCACCATCTCGTAGTATTCGCCGTCACTCAATGTGAACGATTTCAGGGATGGACATCGTACTCTGCCAGGGGTAAGGAAAAAATTCAAAGATTATGATGATGACGACGACGACGACGATGATGAAATGGTGTTGAAAGTATTCTGAATCCAGCGAGCATTTTACGAGACACACGTCACAGTGAAATTAATCCCATCAATCCACAACTTAACAATTATTTTGCCGATGCAATGCAAGATAAAAAATAATAACAATAATATAATTTCTAAGTAAATCAAAGTATTATCATTAAATAAAGTAATTATATCAAGTCTACTTGCAAATAAATCAAGTTAGTTCACATAACAAATTAAATAATTTCTTTTAAATTACATTTAATTTAGAAATAAATATTTAAAATCTGGGGACCTGAGTATGTCGATGAACTTGCTACTATTGTCAGAGGTTCTGATGGTGTCGGGATCCCACTGTATTTCCAGCCTTTCCAAGTCGTGGCTCTGTTGGGAGAGGCAGATGACGATTTGGTCGATATGGACTCTGCTGCTCATCTTTAAGAACCATCCGTTGGCTGTGCCGACTCCCAGTATCCTGATTGATTGATTGGTCGAGTGATTGATTGATTGATTGATTGATTGATTGATTGATTGATTGATCGAGTGATTGATTGATTGATTGATTGATTGATTGATTGATTGATTGATTGATTGATTGATTGATTGATTGATTGATTGATTGATTGATTGATTGATTGATTGATTGATTGATTGATTGTTTTATTGATTGATTGATTGATTGATTTATTGATTGATTGATTGATTGATTGATTGATTGATTGATTGATTGATTGATTGATTGATTGATTGATTGATTGATTGATTGATTGATTGATTGATTGATTGATTGATTGATTGATTGATCGATTGATTGATTGATTGATTGATTGATTGATTGATTGATTGATTGATTGATTGATTGATTGATTGATTGATTGATTGATTGATTGATTGATTGATTGATTGATTGATTGATTGATTGATTGATTGATTGATGATTGATTGATTGATTGATTGATTGATTGATTGATTGATTGATTGATTGATTGATTGAATTGATTGATTGATTGATTGATTGATTGATTGATTGATTGATTGATTGATTGATTGATTGATTGATTGATTGATTGATTGATTGATTGATTGATTGATTGATGATTGATTGATTGATTGATTGATTGATTGATTGATCGATCGATCAATTGATTGTTTGAATGACCGATTGATTGATTGACAGATTGCATGATCGATCAATTGATTGATTGCTCGAGCCAATCAATTATGTGATTGCTGGAGTGTTTCGTCATGTACTAACTTTAATCCTATAAAACGTGTTGAAAACTAACTTTATTTTCTTCATGTATGGTAACACATTGAGATAGAATTGTTCCGTCAGTTTCGGTTTTCCATACAAGAGGAGTCCTTCCAACAATCTACCTGCAGTTGGTTTTGCAATTAGGTTGGTTTATTTCAATTACTTCATCATTAAACTGGTTTGTAATTTAATTATTATTGCATTTTAAATTAAGATATTTTTCAATTTAATTAAAATTAAATGTTATGTAACGATTCTAAAATAAAAGAATTGTATTAATTCTTAAATAAAATTCTTAAATGATTAATTTAATCATGCCACTTAAAATAAATTCTTTAATTCCAATATTAGCGCTAAAATTATATTTTTAATTAAATAAACAAATAAACAAACAAATTATGACAAATATTATATTCAAAGGTCACCTCTGAGTCTGATCAGTTTGTCTATTGAACTCTCAGACACGTTGCACGTGTGACTCAAGTCAATGGCTTTTATTCTGTCCATTTTTCCCTTCTCCAGCATACTGAGTAGAATCTTCAATGATGATGACGACGATGATGATGATAATGATGATGATGATGATACTCATAACAGTTCAGATTACAGCACAACACTTGAACGCTTATGTCCAAACGGATAACAATGAGCTTTGTCTGAGACACTGATAAAATTAACAGCAGCGAACGAAAAATTATAATTTAATATAATAAATACCTTATTAATTATTAATTAATATTATTAAATTAAATTAATTAAATTAATTAAATTAAATTAAATTAAATTAATAAAATACCTCGTCGTTGAAAAACTCGCAATGCGAAACAGCCAGGTAAGTGAAGCCAATAGATTGGCAGAGCATCGTTTCCAGGCATTTTGACGAAAGTTCAGTTGAACTGATGTCCAGCTCTTGGACTGTCGACTTTTCCCATTCCACCTGCTGGACCAAGTCGCTCTCCAGGCCTGGAGAGGATGGATGGATGGATGGATGGATGAATGGATGGACGGACGGACGGATAGAGAGGAGGGTGTTTCCATTATTTAATACTTAGTAATTATTTTTGATAATAGTGAATATGAGAAAAGTAATAATAATAATAATAATTACGAAATGTTAAACATTTGTTAATTTACTAAATATTTAGTAACAGAATTAAGTCTTAATATCTGGTAAAAGACAGAAAATGTTCAAATCAAGAGATAAAAATGGCGTGCGTACATTTTAAGGTCAATATTAAAAAAAAAATAAAAATCATTGAGCACGAGTCGAAATTGATTTCGCAAATCAATCATCGTACTCTGATAAATCGTTGGAAAATTGGAAATGAGATAATATTTCCCACAGGAAATGGAATCCAAACTCCGTTTAAAAATAAATTTCAAGATTTAACTCGGAGAGACGTCCCTTAATTATCTAATAAGAAAAAAAACCGGCAGTTGCCCAAGCAAAAACTCAATCATCTTCCTCATCATCATCACCACCACCACCATCATCATCATCACCACAATTCTTACCGCAATGCTGCAACAAGAGCGTCTTCAACTTCCTGCACTTCTGCAGCAGCTGCCTGAACGAAGCTCCCTTGACCTTCAGACAGAAATTTAGGGCGAGGCACTCGAGGTGAATGCAATTGGCCGAAAGTAGGTCGATGTGGGTGTCGTCGACGAATCCGATTCCGTATAAATTGACCACCTTGAGGTTAGGCGTGTGAGCCTTGATTTTGCCGATGTTAATCACCTCATAAACCTCCTCGCTCTCCTCGTCTCCCAGTTCAAAGGTCCCTGGAATCCATGGCAACCGTTGTAAACAGTTTAAAATTTTCGAAAGCACGGACAGCGCTACGATGTTGGAATGAATGAAATGTACCGGAGTGGAGACGTTGTGATGATGTGAATATTTGTTTTGTTTTTTTTGTTAAATCTTCAAAAATTATTTAAATGAAAACCATGACAACACCAGCGACTGTTGTTTTGCATCTTGTTCCAATTTTGGTTAAATTCCTCTCATGTCAGGTTAAGTTATGGCTAACTACGAAAGCAAAAAACTGTTAACCACTTGCCAAAGATATTGTGAGAATATAGCCATTTTAAATTTTAAATAATTTAAAAGAATTTAGATTTTAATTTATTTTAAACAAGATAACATTTCAACCTCGAGATTAACTCGGGCTCCAGACGTTTTCATGTCGTCTGCTTACAACCCGCCAGTTTCCATCAACTTATCTGCTCATCCTTTCACCACAAAGATAGCTTGGACCATTCTCTGCTTGTTACCTTAACATGCTGTTGCAAGACTTGAGCCAGACATTGAGTGGTGATGACGATGATGATGAGCGTCAGTGAGTTACAGTGAAATAAATCCAGTTAAGAGGCATTAAAATAGCATTTAAAGTTCATTTATTTCAAAAGAAAAATTTGGAAAACTCGGTAGTCACAAAAAAACTCTCGCGTTTAGAACCTTGCATTCCATCCGTTCAAAGAACGAACGTTGTTTTCAGTTGTTTTTAGTTGTTTTCAGGCAGACGTAACTTCTTTTGGTGCCGAATTTTTGGCGTTTTTCCCTCCAAAAAATCTTTGCTCGGGGAAGAACAATTGAAAGATTTTTTTTTTTGTGAACAGAAATCAAACCGAGCCACACTCGACTTTCCACGACTGATGGATTCCTTTTGGGAAGTTGAACAGAAAGGAGTTGAAGTGAGTAAGCACAAGCCGCTTTGCTGCTTCAAGCATTACACCAACAAAAACCACACAAAAACAACAATAACGACAACAAACTACAACAACAAGATGTCGGGAATTGAACATTTATATTCGACAAAGACACGTTCTGCCAAAATACCATGGAAAACGTTTCCAGGAGAAATCCATTTTCTACCAACAAAAAGCATCTTTTGTCGGGAAAATTCTTTCAAAAGGCAAAACAGGTGAGATGCTTTTCACAGATGCAAAAAAAAAAAGAAATATAGAGAAAAAAATGGTAGAAGTTGTCGGTTGCCATGTTTACCGTTTCCATGCCAACCGGATAATAACATGTTTTGAACGCTTTCATCCAAGTTTCTCGAGTTCGTTCTCATTTGTTTGTTAGCTTTTATGAGATGCCATTTTTGAGAATACTATTTAATTTAAATATAAATGTATCAATAAAATGACAGCAAATTAATTATTCATGAATCCATAACTCACAAATAAAAATAACAGTAATCAGAGAATAGCTTTGCGATGGGAGAGAGAGCCTGATTAAAATGCACTCCAAGCCATACGATTAGAACAGGCAATGATTATTCATGAACTGATAAGAAGCAGCCAATGCTCACCTATGAGGTGGAGTACCTCGACCGAAGATAGACTCTGATAGACCTTCCTCATGAATCCTTCCATGAAGATGACTTCTGACAGACTGATCGTCAAGTTCCTGAGGTTGCACGGGAAGCTGTTCAAGTCGTTGAAGTCGTGGAGTTGCATGGCATTCGAGAAGTCGAGCGTCATGTTTTTCAGGTTTGGACAGCGGTTGGATATCTGTAATGGATCTGAATATTAACCTCTTGTTAGATAGGCGGTGGACGGATTGAAGGAAGGAAGGATGGATGGGTGGGTGGACGGACGGATGGATGGATTGATGGATGGATGGAAAGCAAAAGTGGAAATAGAAATTGAAAGGAAAAGAGTTGAATTCGCGTCTCACCACCAATAATAACGATCCTCTCTTTTTCAGCAGGAATGAGTTATTATTAAAGGAAAATAATAAGATATACTTTGTTCAATCACAACATGATGATGAATATTAAATGGCTTCCTAACTTAACTGACACCTGAAATACATGATAGTTATTATTATTATACTAATAGCTAATTATCCGCATGAACCCGGTAATTAAATTAAAAGTGTCGACTAATCTCTCTGTGCAAGAACCTCCTGTAATTCAATGATCAAACAACTGGTATCTGCGAGAAGTGATTCCTAATCATACCTCTTAATTCTAGCCGTCTGCAACTTTACCGGTAACTATTCAAGACAATTACCTCACAACCCAAAAACTAAGATCACTCTTCTTGAACACCGTGTGTACGTAAAGCACTAATAAGTTTGTCTATGAGAGGAAATCTCGAATAGTCTCTCGACAAGTTCAGAACATGTTTATATGAACGTTTATGCCAGAATGTGCATTGATATTTCGTTTCAGAAAAAAACACCTCGTGAAGAACTGCAGGGGTGATGAGCTCGGCTGGAAGTTCAAGGTAGCGTAGTGTTGGACCAAACCTACTGGCAATCACTTGAAGCAGCGTGTCAGGACCGGCCACCTGTCAGAGAGAGATTGGGAAAGTCAAATCATAAAAATAAAAGCCTATATAAGAACTATTCGCTTGTCGAATAAACTGATGTTGTTGCCAGAGATTGTAACATTGGCTAATCATAAGTTACCATCGGTCAAAATACGAATGGTAGGCAAGCAAATATCAATTCTGAATCAAGATTCCTTTCAGAAACATGACTTCCCTTCGGATAAGACCAATCCCTTTCGGGTTTGTCAGTTAATGAATATTATTTAATATATTGAAGTGCTCGTCCAGCCAATAAAATTAAATTAATCTTAATAAATGATTAATAAAAACGAAATTATTACAGTTGAACGAAAATAAAATAAAAATAAAGAAAAAAAGTATTTCAATCTCTTTACCTTTAAAAAATTGTCTCCTACCTGCAGTCCATTGTGGTCAGGTCTGAGAGACACGCGAGACCACAACTTTCCTTCGTAGGCAAGTTGCCTCCACTTTTTGCAAACCAATGGCATCTTGCACAGTTCCTTAAGTTTCAGAAAACCAAAAACATTGAGCAAGATTTTGTCCGGGAGTGAACTGATGTTAACCTAAAAGAAATAGCATAGAAGAATCAGCCCGCACTCACTTAACAAAGTCCAACAAAATAAAATGCACTGTCACAGTGAAAAATATCTTCTTAATTCAAGGTATATCCATGTCTACGGGCAAATAATGAAATTAAGAGTCGATAAAAACGTATGCTAAGGGCATAAGTCAGTTAACATTAACGAGAGACGTCAAAAATTCATATTCAAAAACTAACAAAAAAAATACACTTCATGTCTAAAAGATTAACTTAAGAGATTGAAAGTGGGCATAATACTACATAAGTATTTTGGAAGCGACTAAGATTGCATTACTTAACTCGTTATTGTCGACAATTACCTCATATTCGTGGGTAGATTTCCCCAAGTTGGTGTTACTGGCACCACCCTTGCAGCTTACCAAACTATGTCGAGGTTCACTGAGTCTCCGTCCACTGGATGGAGAGGTCGTTAATGTTGCCATGCTTTTGACCGTCCTTGACTTTCGACCCAATTTCCGATGATGTTCTACTTTTTCCGATCAAAATGATATCACAAGGACGACGAAATCAACACCCAGCGATGAAATCCAAATCTGGAAAAAGTTGTTTTTGCTCATCAACGCCACGTCACTCGAACGTAAAAATTTCCATCAGTCTCGAAAAAATCTCTGACGAGAGCTTTTAAAATCGGAGGAGACAGGAAGAAACGCGAATAGCTCCGAAAGATGAGCTTTATGATTGTAGGAGATCATTCCAACTGGAGAGCTCCATCCAATTGCTTCCACGGAATCGCACGCTCAGTACTTTTAGTTGCAGCGTGGAGATTACATGCGATGAGCGAGATAGTCATTCACGTATCATTCGGGAGAGGAACTTGTAAAAGCTTTTGGAGTTTTAACGCATCACGGTTTCACTGATGGAAGGTACATTTACCTAAAACAATGACTGAGTTCCTCTGGTGAAGGTTTATGAGTAACAAAAACTGTGTGTGATATCATTCAAGAGGCACACAAAGTAATTTAAAGTGCCTTATGACCAAACCAACAAATCCATCAAACGATCCCTGATTCCGCTGATAGGCTGTTGTCTGCCATTTTCTTAAATTTTTGTAAACAATTAGTACTCGGCAAGTGCCTCACCACCAACGGTTACGTTTTGACATGGTTGAAGTGTAAGCGCTATTTTTAAAGTATCTGTAACCCCGCTTCATAATTTCATAATATAATAAATCATAATTTTTAGTTTTTTTTTTGCTTGACCAGTTTTTTTTGCTGGTCATCATTGCCACGAACCAAAGTGCACTCTAAATAAATCCTTTTATTCAAATGATTTGACACCAATAAATAAAAACAATGAGCTCCAAATTATAATCATTGCAGTTATTAAATTTGATTCTCAGTCGCAAACCATCTCCAGAAATTCGAGGAGGAATTCTCCGAATCAAAATTCACTTTCAGGTCACCCAAGTCTTGGTAGAATGAAGAGTTACAATGGAAGTTTTTGGAGCAGTTTGTCAGGCGAGTTTGGGTGAGCAGGAGATAAGAGGCTGTCATATTCTGGTAAATACGTTTCAATCAATCAGCATTTTAAAACCGCAAATAAATGCACGAATCCAGCCTATGATTTCAATGTGGCTTACTTTTATCGCTTTGTAGAGAGGTATGACGGAACCATCCACATTGAGATCGAAGACAAAATCTGGCCGAGTAAGGAACAAGTCCTTACGCGATGTCTTTATCCGATCTTTCACGCCAATTACGGGCGCATCCATGACACTCAAGATGTTTGCTAACGACACACCATCCAAATGAGAAATGAAGATTTCATCGAAATCGTGCACACTCAAACGTTTTGTTTCACCGATGTTTCTATACAAACACTCCTGAATGCTTAAGCGCCTCATAAATTCGACCGGAGGCAGGTCGGTTGGAGGCCAAATGATCAGGTCAATGCTAGCCTCTTTCTCCTTATTATAGTATCGGTGGACCTTCAGAAACGAAATTATATTAACTATATCATTGTTAGAAATTATTGTACAATAACTTCTAATTCCAGTACAACCACTATGTTTAGTACTTACGTCTACGAGGCTCCTGGCGAGACTCTCGCTAACGTAGAATATGATCTTTTCTACTCCTTGGTCTATTGTGAATTCAATAAACTCCACCAAATTGGTCAGACTCACTTCGGAGGCATTGCCGTCATTAAATGGCACGCACAAAGTATGAGCGAATTTGTAAGCATGTTCTAAGTCTTCGAAGATGTTTTCTGGCTTATGTCCTTCGATGTAATTCCAATAGTAATTCATGTCAATAGTAATCTCATGAGATGGAATATCGAATTCCCCTCTGGATCTCCTAACAACGTGACGACGCAGAGTTCGCCAGAGATTGGTCCTCAAAGTTATCATGACAGGTAGCCAGGTCAATGAGTCTCTTGTTTCAAGTTGTTCATTGAACATCAAAGACACGAAACATGGCGGATTGTCTAAATTAGGGGGAACCTGAAGAGAAACTTTTAGTAAATCATCTTTTAAGTTCTGAAACGATTTTAGATTATTTTTTAATCTTTATTGTTTGACAGTGGCAGATCTAGAACACTCGTGAAGGATGGAAATTGGATTGACATTTAATTTGTAAAAATGTAATAAATTGAGCAACTAATTATAAATAAACAGTAAATAAATAAACCATAATAAACGAATTCATTCATACAAGTGCTAATTGAATTTTATGACACGACCAATTCCAACCTTGCAAGAAATCAAGTAATAACTCCAATCGATAGGATAAATGCTTTTTTCGCCTTGAAGATTATACGTGTTCTCCACCTTATTTATTACTAATCTTCCATTTTGGAGAAACACACAGACAATTTTTCTCGATATTGATTCCATAAAGCCATTGGTGAGTACGGCAATTGTACGAACGTAGGCGTCGGACATTTCGTTGTCTATATCGTTTACTCTTGGGTCGTAAAAAGCAGAAAATGCATAAAGACTAAATTTGTCATTGCTAATTTTCAAAGTTCGAGTCCTAACAAGTAGTTCCTTGTTCGTTGACGTGTGTCCGATATTGCAGTTGATAGGCGGATCCGTCAACTTGACGTGGCGATTGTTTAAATACCAGAGATGAAAATCAACGTATAAATAAAAAAGACATACTAAATAAATCCATATATCGGCTCCTGTATATCCGCCATCGAAACGATTAAACCAAATGCTAAGCGATTTGCGCAAATTTGAAACACGTCGAAAGGGCTTCCAAAACATTTTCGGAGCTGCATTTTAAAAATTATCCGCCTTTGACTTCGTAAACAGAGTGAAATTACTGACCAATGCCACTCGAGAAAAATTATTAAAATTATTTATTTAAATATTCCGTCATTCACCAAATAAATAGCTAATAAATTAAAACATCGTCGTTCTGAGTTAGAAAGATAATGCCATAATTTATAATACACATTTTATTTAACAAACATGCTCGTTATTTTACAAATAAAATAGGGTTTAATTTAAAAAGTCGTTTTTCGTTTCTTGTTGCAATGACCCTGCTCTTCCGAATCGCACTGAAAAATCGAAGAGACGAAAATTTATATTTAATTTAGAGCCTAAAAATAACAACGATTTTACTCACTTCTTTAAAGTCTGCTAAACAAGTATGGTGAAATGTCTTGTCGTCAACAATAAACAAATCTTTCCAAATCCAATCATCCTCATCGGCATCCCAAACAGAATCAAAATCTTCATGGCAAACAAAACAAAGTGGATCCAAAACATCGCTTTTTTTGAACGAGCCTTTGCTAAAATTATCTTTATAAATGTCTTTTGTTTCGTCGGCTTTTGTCGGTATATGGCTAGCAGGTGAGGAAGAAGTTTCTTTTTCTACCTTTTCTTCCAATGGTCGGCGAGTATCATTGACTACATCGTAACTAAACCATTCGTTTAAGTTCATAAAATAATTTCTATTGCACTGCGCCATGTCCGCCTTTTTCAAATTATTCTGAAAATGTTTTTCGATGTGCAGTCTGTAGCGCAATCTCGCCTGCTCTTCCTCTCCGATATTTAATGAAAAACAAAGACCACAAGTAGAACAGTTGATACCAGCGTGAAGTCCGTCGATCAACGTTTTGTGTTTTGTTTTTAGATTCTTTTGATTGAAGTCTATCATGGATATTTTTTCCACAATTTTCTCGGTTTTGGGCGATAGTTTCTCCTCCTTAGTTTTGGAGTTATGAATAATTCCATAGGCAGAAAGTTTTGAAAGAATTTTCTGCACATCTAAATGAGAACTCGGAAGCCTTTCAGAGTTACTCACAACTTCTCTTGATCTAGAAACGCACGTAACCTCTTTTGGTGGAATAACCCTCGCTTGGGAACATGAATTTGTTTGATGATTATTTAGCATCTGTTGGCAACTTCTGCTGTTGATGGGAACGTGATGAGAACTTAATGAGTTACTGGAAATGTGAGGTACGTTTTCGCGGTTCGAAAGCTTTCGTTTGCAACCCAGGTCAACACCAAAGTTGACTGGCATGTTAACCATGTGATTGTCAAGTCTGTAGTTGTTGGTAGTTGAAGGACGCTTGCAATTCTGATGACCGAATTCACCACGGTTTCTAAGGTCGCTCATCGTAAGATTATTGCGCTGTGAGGTATGCATCATCTTATGCCGCTGATGTTCGTGCAAACAATCATTGTTTAAAACCCTTTCCCAGACCTCGTTTGATCTCCCGTGATGTGACCAAGCATCAACTTTTTGATGGTCAAAAGAGTCACAAGTCCTTCTCAGATTATTTGATTGCCATGGAATGTTCGGTCTCCCGCAGTCCTGACGTTCTCTAGCGGAAAAGGGTGCATTTCCGTTTCCACGAAACACGTTTTGTGACCAAATGTGGTTCATTTGATTAGCGAGCGGCTGACGTGAGTATTCATTATTCATCGGAATGGCATTTATGTTGGTTTTTATAAAATTATTTGAAGAAGTGTTATCGTTTAATCTGCCGTTGTATCCACTGTTGTTGATATCATTGTCGTAAGTAGAAGCCAATCGGGGATCATTGACTCTTAAACCCACTTCTTTAATTGGCCAAGTAGCACTCCTGATGACATACGATGACGTAAAATCAAATCACAATGACAAACAAAGACGCGAATGACGGCCATTTATAGAAAGATTATCAACGAACCTCAACTTCTGATTGAAATTATTTTGTCTGCAACTGTCAGTCTTTACAACCTCCTCGGTGGATTTGCTGAACGTTTGAAGACCCGACAAAGGCTGGCTGAGTCGTTTCCTCTCCAGCCTCGGATCCACAAGATTTTTAGATTTCCGTTTATTACCAACTTGATTTGTTTTATTATTTAAATTCAAGGCGTTCGAAGCAACTTCACAAATAACGGATGAACTGCATCTAGGATCCTATAGTCGAGACAATGAAATATGCCATTATTAATTTCCTATAGATTGAAGGGAAAAATTTCAGCGGATTAAGTCATATTGAATTCAGCCAAGCATTTCTCATTTATTGAGAAGGTTGGCTCTTCATGTAAATCAAAAACTAAAATCTAAAGTGTGAAAATATACAGTTATGTACATCAATCCCCCTTGTGTATCCACCCATGAATCTCATCAAACCGAATTCTTGAATCAAATTCAAGCAAAGAATCGAAGGATAGGATTTTAACTTTCTATATGCAAAGTATTTCGTAATATAATGATTTTTAGCAATATTTGCCAATTCATCCATATTAATTAATATGGACTTAAGTTAATAACTGACCCCATGACCCAATAACACTCTTCTAACCCCCCAAGTTTTTCCGATGTTCAATAAATAAAATAAAACGCTAAGATACGAGATCCAGGAATCAAACTATGAGGTATTGGGTTCAATAGAATCGTTTCATGAATACTCCCAATCCCGTCCTTTGGAGCCAACCAAAAGCCCAATTGGAAGATTTTAGGGTTAGCAGCAATGTACGACGTTACATTTAAACAGTTTAAAATAATTTAACAAATAAAAATTAATTAAAAAAGTAATTATGCAGACCAACCATAATTTCTGCTTTTTCAATGGTGTTCCTTGCAAAGGACCAACACGGGTCGATTAAACGAATTTGGTCATCCAATGAACTCAAAACATGATTTGCAAAGACACCAGACCATGTCTTTCTTAATTTATATAAAGCCTGGCGTGTGTCTTGGTCGACTTGCTTGAAGGTTAAGACGAAAATTGACGCTATATTCTTAGAAAAGAGCTCCAAATAACGCGTTTCTTTTAAATTTTTAACAATGGAATCGATGAGATAGAGAACAGGAAGTTTTCGGGACGTCGTCGCCTGCAAGAAATTCAACAGGCCTTACCAATCGGTTTAGTAATATAAAGCCAATTTAATAAATTTACGTTTTTCAACTTGCTCTCGATTACTTGAACAATCCCTTGCGCTAGCAAAGAATTCTCCCGGGCCAGTTGAGTGAGCAAATTGATGACTATCTTGTTGTTGTTCACAAGATCGTCGAGAGTCGAACTATAATCTTGCAGCTCAGCAATCATCTACACAGATGAGAAAAGATTAAGACGGTAAATATATAAATATGAGGTTAGCCAAAAGCTGTCTTTAGACTTCGTTTTAGGTATTTACGAAGTTTAACAATTAATAATACAAGAAAAATCTCCATAGTCCAGTCAAAATTGCTTGAGATATAATTTATTAATCTGAGAATCATTTTGCTGATTTTTAATCAATTGCGATGTACTAAAGTCAAATCGTAACGTCGAGATAGATCGCACCATCTTCTGCCACTCCATAAAAAAATGGGAAAGCCTATGAATCTATAATTAATAACTTCATCCTTTACTCGCAACACTCACCCCGATGTTTTAAATCCTATATCGACGCCTCAACATTTACTTGATTCGTAAATACATTCAAGAGTATAAAAACAAAAGACAATGAATTGTTTTCGAAAATGTTTTTTAGCGATGAAATTTTACTTAAGTTTTAATACTGAATTTTCATTTATGCCATTCTAAAATTCTATATAAAAGATAAATTTGGAACTTGGCAGCGCTAATTTCTTAATGTAGCGACACAATACCAAGCTCACTTTCCCACAAAATGCAAACCAGAACTCAGTCTCCCACTGCGCCAAAAAAAAATTAAGCGTTGGAGTTAGGGTCGGCCCTCAATCGTCCCCATAATATTGCGATTGATAATGCGTGCATGGTGGTGCAATTATTGAGATGGGATGATTCAATATAATTTTCAGCATTTTCGCGGCAGACAATACAAGTAGAGTGGATGCATCAAGCAGATACAAAATAAAGCTCCTCCTCTGAGACATATAAAATATCCACCTGAAGGACTCCACTTATGCCATCTAGTCAATTCCTATTGACGACGGTTGCTACAAAAAGATGTTCGTTTTGTTTAATGATAAATGTAGATAAAAGCGATATCAGGATCAGACAATTAAAATAGTGGGATGGTAAGATAAAGGCTTTAGATAACATGAAATTGACCTGTCCACCATTTCTGATTAGTTTATGATTTCATTGAAATAAACTTTTATTGTCAGTTAATTAAAAAATGTACAAATTATCTTAATGTTTGCAAATACAAAAACCGAATTATAAACGGTTGCCCTAGCAACACCAGGAAAATTTAAACAGGACTTGTAATCATTTTTTTTGGTGTGGCTGCTCAGCGGCATGCGTGTTAGCGATTAGGCGTGCGCTTCAATGGATATTCTTAATTAGAAATTCTTAATAAGAAAATAAGTTTTCTCGCAATTACTGCTCAAAACCTACTATTTATCATTTGTTGTTTAATTAATTATATGCTGTCACTGATAGAAATCTTGGTGCAAATAATTGGGAGCCAATTTCTGCCAAAAGGCAGGCAGAGCTTTTAATAAAGGATAATTTATCGCAATTCGAAAATGAAAAGTCATTCATCTGAAGTTGATGAACTTCAAAAAGGCAGTTTAAACGAGAGAATAGAAAGATTTTTAGATGATATTGATAGCAGTGAAGAGGTTTATTCAAAATTTATTCGTTTTTATTACTTGAAAAACTTACATGTATACATATCTTAAACATAATTTTCTAAAATTTTAGGATAATCCAGTTGCTCCAGAAGTCAAACCAATAAAATATAAATATTTGCCTCAGATAACAAATGATAGACCAACATCTCATTTTAATGTTTACAAAGGTGGTAAACATAAAGATCAGTTCAAAAGACAAGCTCAAAAGCATTCAGAAGGTGAATATAGAGTCGTCTTAGAATCAGAGAAACCAAGCTCCCACAAAATTGAATTTCCCAAACTGATTGACCCTTATTCTGGGGACAGAGTGACAAAATTGCTATTCAGCATGAAGAATGAAAACACGAGCAGCAGGGGCTTAAATGAGGAAATAATTAATGACTCCAAGAATCCAAACAAGAAAAAACTAGTTCCTATAACTTTGGAAGTCTCCAAAAAATCGAGGAAAGACATAAAACCATCCACAAAAAAATCGCCAGAAGATAGAAAGAAATTCTCAAACGTATCTGTAACTAATTCAAAGAAACTAAATCCAGAAGGCGAACCGAAGCATAGCAATGCTTTGCATGTCAACAGCAACAAAAATGCTAGCAAAACAATGGACTTTCTCAAAAAAAGCATGGCATCTTTGGAACTCAAGAGGACTAATATTTGGTCCTCACCGATGCCCAGCAGAAAGTGACAAAATTTATTTTAAACTTCTTTTCAAAATATTAAGTGGCCTCTTTGATTGAAATATTCAAATGAAATTTTAAAAACATCTCTAGGGGCATAGGCATATTTAATTATGCAATAAAAAATTATTTATTTATTTACTTATTTATTTATTTAAGTGAAAATGTTTTATTTAAACACCTAAATGTGAAAAGAAAGTCAAAATCACTGAGAGATGGATGTCAGAAGTGCTTTAAGCAATCATTCAATTGGAAACTCAGTCAAATCAATGAAATTGAGGAGAAACTCAGACAGCATCCCCTAGCTCTGTATCCCCATTTGGAAGAATACATACCACACAATGTAATTTAATTAATTAATTCATTTATTAATTAATTTATTTGGCAATAATTTCCACAACGAATTTGCTTTTGTGTTAAGATTTTTGAAGAGGTTACAGAAATCCTTGATCCTGAGATGAAGAAAGCTCTGGATGAAGACAACTACGTCGATCCTGAAAGATTGGACGATTTCAGCGAGGCTTTCAGGTTCGATCCTACAGTCTACGGGCTCGAAGAAGAGGAAGAGGAAGTCAACAAAATCGACGAAGATACGGACAGCAGTGCCGCAAAAGAGCTCCTGTACAAACTTCAGAAAGGGTTATTGCCAGGGAATATATTTTATAATTCATTAACAATGGATTCTAATTTAAAAAAAAAAAACATGACATGCATTTATTCAGTATCCCCATGGAGAAAGTGAATCCCTACAGGGGAATATTCGTTTATGACGAGAAGGAAAGAAAGGCATCTCTGATCAACCGATACTCGAAGTCAAAGTTAACCGAACTCGAATCCGTTAGCCGATAAATTAGCCGATAAATAGGCATTCAAACCAAATAAGTTTAGAATTATTTTTGTATACATACATAACCAAATGGAAGAAAATGGACTTATACCCATCAGACAAAAAGGAGCAAATGTGCAGTTTGTTTCCCAATAAGTCCTTCCATAACTATGCAATATGTCTGCTGATAGCCTGGTATCACTTGATGAATTATTACTTTATTATTACTAGATATTAGATTGTGATATGATATAATATGATATTAGCAAATTTATTTTAAAAAAATTTATGTTAGTAAATATGATATTAGCAAATTTAAAATAATTGCCACTTTTAAGTCAAGTTGTCCAATGCCCATTTTTAATACTTTTTAAAACAGAAGGAAAAAGAATACACAGTCACGAGAGAATTCTGCGAATACCTGGCCTCACTGAGCCAAGAAGAAGCGAGCACGATAACCGAAGACGACGTTCACGCTCTCTTTGCGAGCGGCATCGACACCAAACCTCCTTTGTCCGTGCCCATAGAGTTCATTGCCATGGAAGGCATCCCTCTGGAGTTGAGGAGACTGACCGGCGGTCCCGATGCTATCGAGTTGTTGAAGGAAAGGGTGGGCGATTGTGCTGACAGTGTCCAGAGTGGGCAGGTGAGTGATGAAAATTTTCAATTGATTGATTATTTTTATTATTATTATTATTATATTTTTATGAATTTGAAATTGACAAAATTACTATAGTAAAGAATTGTGAAAGATATTTATCATTGACTTATCATTATTTGGAAATGTTGTTAGAAACAATAAAATTCATGTTTGAGTAATATGATGAAAATGGCAGCAAACATTCACATTTCCTTTTCATTAACCAAAATTCTTTAAAAAAAAAAAACTTCTTTAATTTTGAAACTCCAATCCCAACCACATCTCAAAAGTCTGCCACTAGAAGCACTGGAAAGACAAAGTTCAGGTTCGGAGCTTGGTACCTCGACCCAAATGATTGGAAAAAGATTCCTTATGATCAGCCTCTTGTTGATCCAAAACGTTCTGCTATCAACATTCTAGAAACCAACATAAGAGATCTGGATCTAGTGAGTTTATATAACTAAATATAATAACATTATTATTATAATAATATTACAATATTACTAAATAAATTAGCATTCTCAATTGATTTCTCCTTAAAATCAGTGATTTAATTTCTTTATTACATAATAATAATATTTTAACATCATTATAATTATAATAATACTTAATATAAATATAATAATATTGTAAATTAATCAATTAATTTTTAGTAATTAAATTAATGGTTTGATTGTAAATAGGACATTGAGTTGGCCACCATGCATGGAACGAAGCTCTTTCTTGAATTTGCAAACAAGAACAAAAAGAGGAAACCAGAGGTTAAAATGTGATAGAATAACGTAATTTATTATGATTATTGCAGGTTATGATTAGCAACATTCATGAATAATTAATATTATTAATAATTAATTAATATTATTAATTGATAATAAATTGGCATTGTCAATTGATTTAATTGATTTATTATTATGTATATTCAATATATTGATAGAATAAATGTTTGGAAATAGACTTATTATATAATTTTAATTATATAATAAAATAATAAAAGCAACACTGCATTCACTGCATTCACTTCGTTCATCCAATTATTCAATCAATACCGATTGATAGCAATCAAATTCAATGTGCTTGCAAGGCCATAACAGGCAGATATTTAATATTAATCATTAGCATAATTATTAATACTAATTATTAATTTATTTCTAATTATTTCTAACCGATATTCTCATGTCTGCAGTTTCTCAAGAACGTGATTCGCATCATGTCAGCAAACAAAGTAATTGACGGTAAATCCTCAAAGTACAGCATGGAATGAAGTCCTTGAAGGATTGACCAATTATTATTTTAATTATTATTTTTAATTATTATTTTAATTATTATTTTTAATTATTATTTTAATTGTTATTTTTAATTATTATTTTCATTATTATTAGTGATAGAAAGCACTTAAACATGCCTCTCAATTAGCTGTTGTCATTCTCATGACTACATGTTTTGCTTAACAATGTTATTAATGTCATTATTATTATTATTATTAACATTAACATTAACATTGTTGATAATTGCATAGCACAATTGTTTGTAACATTGTATATAAAACATTAAGCACAACTTTCCTAAAGAAACTTGCATTGTCTTTGATGAGGAAGGCAATGCCAAACTTAAGTTAAACACTGAAGGCTTATTATTTTATAATCATTATTTGTTTGGATTCCAAGTCAGTTTTCTAAAAAGCCCTAAATCAAAATAATTCTGTGAAAATGGATGTAAATAACATATAAATGTAAAAAAAATCTAAAATTTCCTCAAACAATGTCTTTGCACGTTTTTCCCAGCTGGTGAAGTTGGTTGAATTACCATTTACATTGATTGATGATTGAATTGCAATTTACATTGATTGATGGTTGAATTACAATTTACATTGATTGATGGTTGAATTACAATGATTCTTACAGTATGTAATTCTTACATTGATTGATGATTGGAATTACAATTTACATTGACTGAGTTTAACTCATTTATTCAAATCCAAGGTAAGTTTCATCTAGAACTTGTGATTCAAGATAACTTGTGGCTGGAAAAACAAATTGTCGCATCGTACACCGAGACAAAAAAAAATTAATTTAGACTTTTGGAATTGTGACGTGCTAAGCTAAGTGAAGATCTGCAGCATGAGTGTCATCTTTGTCATCAAACAGTAGCTGGAAGTGACTGGTGTCCCCTGCCACAGAGTGGGGAAATGCCTATGATTGCAAAGCAGTGGTGATAATAATATTATTAAAATATTAATAATAATAATAATAATAATAACTACAGAAACAGCTAGTGACAAGAACAACATCAATAATGCAGAAAGTGTTGCAAACGATTTGCATTACACCATAAGGTGAAGGACGTCTTAACGTCAGCAAAGCGTGTGTGATGCGTCAAGCGAGCGATGATATCAGCAAATGCTTATCAGACTTACTCAGCCGTGAGTCACCACTTTACAAACACTGCTCACCCCGTAAAAGCACAGCTGCACTTGAGTGGAATAGTTGGAAATACAACAGGACTTCCCTCTGCAAGCACTCAACATTCATGTGCCTTGGACAACAAACAAGGTGACATGAGTGCAAGAAGAAATGTGTGAGAATCACAACACCTAATTGGATGAAAAGTCCACCAAAATGAACCCAAAAACCAGAAATGACAGTCAAACAAATATTTCAATTTCTTGGAAATTCAATACTGGAATTAATATCTAACTGTTAACCACTGCTGACAAATATCCGAATTTTGATGGGCTTTGAACATCCAAAGATCCAGACGTCTTTCGTGACTTTTCGTGAATCTTGTGCATAAAATTTTGAACAAGTTGTTTGAACAATTTTGGAGCAGATTTGGATTCTAAGATTATCATAGGATTGATACTGATAAGATTGATTTAAAACCATAAATTCGTTATCATTTTAACCACAAACGTTTCCAAAACATCGGAATTATGAGAAGAGTAAAAATCCCCTGACGAGCGAGATTGCAAATGAACAAAGGATTGAAGTAAAATGATGACACAAAATGAGTCATAAGACAGTAGATAAGACCAAGATATTCTGAGAAAAAATAAGAGAATTGCATTTCTTCCACTGAGTGACCTGCTACAGGTTGAGTATTAAGTTCAGGTCCAACGCAAGACGTTTTTAGCTGGTAATACTTCACCACACTTCACCACATCACACATAATTTCTACCAATGCAATGTTATCAATTACAAGTCACTAAGGGAGACCTTGGCAAGTTAAGGAGCAACAAACTAATCATCATCTCTTTACGTCTCAGAAGGAAGCCACAACCACCCAAAACTGTCTCTGAAGTCCTGCTAGGCCAGTTCTAGGTCACTAAGAAGGGCAACGATGTCAAGACCAAAACCCCAGACCAAAACAAAACAATTCTAATAATTAATTAATTAATTAATTAATTAATTCGTTAAGACAGTTAACTTAAAACTTTCTTTTGGTCCGAACTGAGAACGATTCCCCATTTTCTTTAAAATTCCGCGAAGAGTCTTAAAACGAGAGCATCACAGCGATTTAAAGACTTTAGACACTGAGTCATCAGGGAATAGAATGAGGATTGAACAACAACAACAACAACAACATTAACATCAATAACAGCAACAACAACAACAATGTAACTGCTCTGAATGTGAATTAATAAACACGAATAAGACCAACCAACAATGGGCAATAATAGATTGAACAAATGAATGGATGAATGATTGAATAAATGAATGAATGAACAATTCAGTTAGAGAATGTCTGGGTTCGTTTGCAGCCTCAGCTTCTACTTTGCTCTTTGTCGGAGCTACAAAATACAAGAAATTACATAATTTAATACAACAATATAATTTAATATTATCAAATAAAATAAACTTAATGATATATATTGTTTTTTGCTTTATTTCTATTCAATATTTTATATTTATTTTATTTGATACTATTATAAGCTACATTTTTAAATGATTAATAATTAATTACATTTAAAATATAATTATAAACCCAACAATATATATCGTCATTAACTTTATTCCTATCCATCCATAGCCACTATTACAATCAATAAACTCACCATTGCAATTTCCCTTTCCAGCTTTTCCATCTTCACCTTCCACTTCTTCTCCTCTTCATCCACGCTCGCTTCCAAAGTCCTTAAGATGGATTCCTGAGGGGCAGACAAGGGAGCCAGTAGATTAATTAATTATTTAATTAATTGTTTAATTAATTAATTCATTATTATTCGTTCGACAGTCGATCGATCGTTCATTCGTTCGTAAACTCGAGACGACATCGTTTATTTCTCACCGTGTCTGAAAGTACTTTTTTGTAATGTTCCACTTTCTGCTTCAAAAGTTCGGTCTCGACGAGTCCTTCCTGGAAGGCGTGGAAAGAGTATTTTTAATCAAATATTTTTGCGTTTTTTTTTGCATTAATTAAAATAATTCGTAGTAATTATTATTATAAATACAAAATGAAATTATATAATGTTTTTAATGTTTCATAATTAGTTTTCCTGACTACATAGTAATATAATAATTATAATATATTATATTATAATAATATAATGTTTTTAATGTTTCATAATTAGTGACTGACTGACTAACAAATAGCTGGGAATATGCTTAAGGACATCCATTTAATCATCACAAATCTGCTTTCTAAACTTAATTATTATTAATTTATTTTGTACATTTTGACAATAAAAACTTTAAATGCATGATATTTTAAATTTAAATAATGAAAGTATATAAATGATGATTGTTATAAAGATGCATTTGAAGGACCAAGTATGCAACAGGAGTACAATAAAGACAATAGGAATACAATAGAATAATTCTACAATTTAAATAAATAAAGAATAATTCTACAATTTAAAAGTAAACCAAATGACACCTCACTTTTTGAGACGATTTCTTAAGCTCTTCATTTTCAGCCTTTAAAACCTTTTAATGACAAAAAGTTATAAAAAAAAAGTTACTTGTGAGTGAATTAATCGTTAATTTATGCATTATAAAAGTTTAATGGGATTAATATAATTCACAACACGAAGTATCATTTGAATGCCGACGTGCACGGCATTCTTCAAACGAATCAATGCACCTTTTTGACTTGCACAATTGATAAAAGGAATTTTACGTGTCAATTAAAACGATATTATTAAGAATTTATAAGGTTGCTATCCAATAAAAAAACAAAAAGTTGAGGAACTTAGTATTAATTAATATTACTAATAAATAATTAATTAATATTATTAAATAATATTATTAATAAATAATGATCAATTAATATTATTAAATAATAATTAATTAATATTACTAATAAATAATAAATTAATTAATACTAATTAGTAATTAAAATTATTAATAAATTAAGGTATTAGTAAAGCAGGAAGGAGGAGGAGGAGGAGGAGGATGGAGATGGTTTATAGGTCTGGTTATTAACAAACGAGTGGTTACTTACAGACATGGAGGTCTCGTGTTGGTCGAGGAGCGATTGAAGGATTTCTATTTCTGCAGTCTTTGAGTCAAGGTCCAACACCAACTGTGACATGTCCCATTGGCAGGACTCGCTGACCTATCGCGGATAGGAGGATGAATTTGATTTCGATTTGGTTTGGTTAGCCGTTGCTATATGCACTTTAAGACGTTGTTAAGTATTGGCATACAAGAACCGATTGATTTATTAATGACTCATTTATTAATAACTAATTTATTAATTAAGCTGATGAATTTAGACCTCTGTGTCCAATCCTACATAGCTAGACATAGCAACCAATAGTTTTAACAACAGCAGTAGCTGATGCCCAAATCTGTATTGAAAACAATAACAACAACAACTATTCATTCATCCATCCATCTATCTATCCATCCACCCATCCATACATTCATCCATCCATCCATCCATCCATCCATCCATCCATCCATCCATCCATCCATCCATCCACCCACCCATCCATTCATTCATTCCCCTCACCTCATTGACAATGGTGTACTCCTTCCTGACAACCTCCTCATTAGTATTCGAACCCTTATCCATCAATGATGATGACACAACTTTCAATTCATTCAGCTGACTTTCAGTCCGTTCGAGCTTCTTGTAAAGATCCTGCAGCTTCGACTCCGCGTCGTTCAGCGATGTCATGACGGCCCAATTCTTCTCTCTCAATTTCTTCAATTTTATTTGATAATAATAATAATTTAATTTAATAAGAAGTTAATGTAATAAAAATTTAATATAATGATGCGAGACGTTCTTTACTTTACATTAAACTCAGAGTTGTTAAGAAATGCTGATCATCATCATCATCATCACCACCATCACCCCCACCACCACCATCATCATCATCATCATCATCATTATTATTAACTAAAACAATGAACAGATGACAAACATCATTCTTTTTCTTTTGCTCCTCCAAGTCATGCTTCAGAGTGGCAATTTCATCCTCCTGCCTGGTCATGCAGATCTCATTGGCCCTTGCAACCAACTTCAACTGCTTCACGTTCTCGACACCAGGATCTTCGCTTCCTTCTTCCGTCTCTCCGACCTTCGAGCCGTCACGCTCCGACGATTCCACGCTCCCGGAGACCGGCGTTTCCGTTCGGACGGAATCGGTCCGGAGAGAGTTCTGCTCCGCTCGAGCAAGTCTCGTCTCCAAATCCGCGACGGTGTCCCGGACCCCCTTGAGTTGTGACTCGTGTTCTGCCTTGATCGATTCCAACCTCTTCTCCGACTCTGTGAGTGCCTCCATGGCTTTCCAGTTCTTCTGCCTAAGATCCTGAAAATGACGAAGATAAAGCTGTCATCATCTTATCTCATGCAAGGATTCATGTGATAGCAGAGCAATCTTCAACGATGCTTTTCCAGAATATAGTATAAAATATAAATAATAATTAAACAAAAACATTTATAAATAATTCATAAACATTTATAAATAATTACTGACTATAATAACAAGTAATATCTAAATTCCACTGACTTCATTCTTCTTATCCTTGACTTCCAACTTTTCCAGGAGTTCCCTGTAACTCTCCTCCTTTTCAGCCAAACTCGCCTCCAATTTGCTAACGAGTTCTGCATCCAAGCAGCCATTTTGTTGCTCAACAACTGGTTCATTTTGAAGAGGCTTCAAAATGGTTATTAAAAAAAAAACTATTATATTTGATAAATTACATAAATCAAGGTCCTTAAAATAATTCAATATCAATTGGAAATGAAAAATTATTAAAGTGCTTTATCAAGTATGCACTAACTGCTAATTATTATTTACTAGAAAATATCTTTCATATGTGCTTTTGTATCTATTCAGCTAACGAGATATCGTTAATAAATTAATTATAATAAATTATAATAAATTAGAAGATGCACGTCTCCATTGAAAGCACTCACAAGAGCTTTATGTTCCAACTCCTTTTCCAAGTCTACCACCTGCTTCTTCAGTTTTTCCAGTGCAACCAGAAGTTCACCTCTCTCCTCCTCTAGCGTCTGCAATGATGATGATGATGATGATGCCATAAGATCACCAACATAAGATAACAAGGAGATGTAATCACAAATACAAACAGGATCACTGATACAAAATCACAAACTCACAAATATTTATAATCTATCAAAACTGATGAAGAGCAGAAACCATTCAATAAGGTTCATAATGAATAAATTACAAAATCAGACGATGGAAAATAAATATATTTATAATAATATATAATAAAATATTAAATATATTTACAATAATATATAATAAAATATTAAGCACAGAAAATATGTAACAACTGATTACATAAGTTGTTGTTACTGTTGTTGGCATCACTTTTTATAGAAAAAGAGGAACAGTCTTAAAAGAGGATTAAAAAAAATAAGATTAAAAAGTAATAATAACAACAAGTAATAATAACAATACCAAATAATAATAATAATAATAATAAAACCAAGCAATAACAACACCGAATAACAATGTTTAATAACAACTTAAAGTAATAATAACACCAAGCAATAACAACAACTGTTATCCCAGAATTGAAACATAACATATATATATATAAATAAATATCTGACCTGATTCTTCTTGTCGGTGTTGATGAGTTTGTCCATCAGTTCCTTGTTGTTCTTTTCCTGTTCCGACAGCTGAGACTCGAGTTGGGCGAGGAGTCCTCCGTCGGAGCATCCGTTCATCACTTGGTTGACCTCGTTGACCTGCGACTGTTGGATGCTCTCGGACACGATGGACTGAAAGCGGAACGGATGACAAAACTTTAATTAATTAATTAATTAATTAATTCAACGCTTCTTGGAACACGGCATTAGGAGCTGGATTCCATCGGAGTCAGGCTCGTATGAGCTCATAGTCACATTAAAAAAAAAAACAATGCACAACAACTTCAATTCCATTAGGCCATAGAAAATCACAATTGATACATAGAGAAGTAATAGTTAAGGATTCTGGCAATTTAAAACTTAACAAATCAAAAATTGATTCCTAAAAAGGTTTATACAACCTACTACTACTAACTATTATTAAGTCTCAAGTCATATTGGAATTACAATCCCCAATTAAAGTATTGATTAAAACCCCCAATAATTAGTTACTAACAGCATCCTTGACGACGTTCAATTCCTTTTCGAGATCCGTCGCTTCCTTCTCGAGTCTGGCAACGAGACCGTGAAGTTCTTCGTTTTCCAACTTTGCATTCTAATTGAAACGACGATCGAATTAAAAATACTTTAAACATAAATAGACAAAATGATGTAAATTAAATCCATTAAACCAATTAAGTTAACAATTAAAATAATTAAATAAAACAATTAAAATAATTAAATACAAATCAACATCTAAATACAAAACTTCTCTGTGCAAAGAAAAAACAAAATACAAAAAAATCTTCAGGAACAAATTATTGAAACAGACGAAGTTACAGTAAACAAATAAATTACAATTTGTAATAAAATTACACGAAAACCTCTGGCCATGATTTCTAAAATGATTGTTCTAAATTGATTTTTCCGAGAAAACGACGACGATAAAGAACGAAAACAAGAACGAACGAAAACCCACCCTCAGCTGGTTCTGCAGTTCCAAGTTAGGCTGGCTTTGCATCTGCAGGTGCTGATGATCCTGCTCCAGTTCTAAATACATCTTCTCCATGCGCGCCACTGCTTCCATGGCCTCTTTCTGCACGTAAACAACGGCCATTTTGTTTTAACTGTTAACTGTTACTCTCTGTTTAACTGTTATTCTCTGTTTAACTGTTAACTGTTACTCTCTGTTTAACTGTTAACTGTTATTCTCTGTTTAAGTGTTAACTGTTACTCTCTGTTTAACTGTTACTCTCTGTTTAACTGTTAACTGTTACTCTCTGTTTAACTGTTAACTGTTACTCTCTGTTTAATTGTTAACTGTTACTCTCTGTTTAACTGTTATTCTCTGTTTAACTGTTAACTGTTACTCTCTGTTTAACTTTTTACTCTCTGTTTAACTGTTAACTGTTACTCTCTGTTTAACTGTTAACTGTTACTCTCTGTTTAACTTTTTACTCTCTGTTTAACTGTTACTCTCTGTTTAACTGTTAACTGTTACTCTCTGTTTAACTGTTAACTGTGACTCTCTGTTTAACTGTTATTCTCTGTTTAACTGTTAACTGTTACTCTCTGTTTAACTGTTAACTGTTACTCTCTGTTTAACTGTTACTCTGTTTAAGTGTTAACTGTTACTCTCTGTTTAACTGTTAACTGTTACTCTCTGTTTAATTGTTAACTGTTACTCTCTGTTTAACTGTTATTCTCTGTTTAACTGTTAACTGTTACTCTCTGTTTAACTTTTTACTCTCTGTTTAACTGTTAACTGTTACTCTCTGTTTAACTGTTAACTGTTACTCTCTGTTTAACTTTTTACTCTCTGTTTAACTGTTACTCTCTGTTTAACTGTTAACTGTTACTCTCTGTTTAATTGTTAACTGTTACTCTCTGTTTAACTGTTATTCTCTGTTTAACTGTTAACTGTTACTCTC